>LPNX010726696.1:1248851-1271937 GCA_001517045.1 Pseudotsuga menziesii
TCAAATATACTACCCTGCAAGTCAGATCAATTCTAGTGGAAAAGAAATAAGCAAAAATAATAAGACGAAAAATGGCACCGACGCGAATCCCCCTAGGGGGGATGGGGAATGGGCTCGAAAGAGCCTATTCAAAGAATGATTTTATTACAGAGGTTACAATATCAAAGCATTGATAAAACAGAGCTTTCTTGGTCCTTATATAGGCTGAAACCAAGATATTACAATTTATACAAAAAATTTACAAATTATGTGACAAAAGAGAGACCCCTGGGGGGATTTGAGCGCTCCAAAAGCCACTTTGGACAGCAGCTTCCTTTCTTCTCTGTCAGACCTGCTAAATGATAGTGAGCGAGTTAGAATAACAAATGCCCAAAAGCACTTTAATAGTACCTTTGGGTCAACCTACTTTATCTCAAAAAATAATGAAATTAAACTAGCTAAAACGACGAACAGGGAACCAAGGAAAGCAAGCTTTCCTTGGGATCTTGGCTTGTTGTTTGTGCAGCCAATTAAAAGCACTGATATTGCAGAATATTGAAATTATCAAACAGCAAAAGAAACTACCTTAACAACAAGCTATGAATTTTCACTAAATTACTTGCGAAACTAAGGTACTTTAGCTAGATCTCTTGAATTTGAACTTTATGAGCAAAACAGAACTAAGATCTAGAATAAAGGAGGGATCTTACTGATCAGATCTATGTGTGTTTTTCCTGATGAGATAGATCAGATTAATAAGAAGCCTGTAAAGTAACCAGTTTGAGGAAAGTTTAATAATTTTCAAAGAAGAGAAAGGGGAAGAAAGGTGCTTGTTGTTGAAGCAGATCTGCTGAGGGAACTTGGTAGAGAAGCATCGAGGGGCACGATCTTAGCAATCTCTGCTAAAAATCAGTGGAATCAAACCTGAACCATAGATCTTCCAGCCATGGAAAACCTGTAAGCTACAACACAACTCCTGTAGACATAACTATCAGATTTGAAGATACATATGAGAAAGGGATGATACAGTATGCAAATAACCTTATTTAACATACATGTATTAACTCATTCAAACATATGCAGCAAATAGAAAGTAAGTAAGCTTACTTACAATGATCTATCCTTATGATTTCAAAAACCATTCAGGCAGACAATAATTAAGTGCAAAAAATTGGAAAAATAGCAGTTTCACCTCGAATGCAGCAAGACAATGGCAATCCACATATGAAAGGTACTCCACAATTGAGCCTCCAAAGCTTCTCTTTATTTCAACAAATGAAAATCAGTACACAGTTACAATGGCAAGCCCTTCAGTCCAGCTCTAACTAGCTTGGAAGAGGAGGCTGTGCCTGGATATATACAATTTACAGGCCATCTAGCCCGGGGGGGGCGCAATTACTCATGGAATCAAGTGAAATCAACTGATGGAGAGTCCATCAATGCCTGATCTGTGTCTAGCTGAGCCAGATCTGAGTCTCACTGAGTGCAACTGTCAATCGAGGGGCTGATCTGACTGACACCTCAACTTGTTGACTGAAGAATCCACCAAAAATCATCCAGTTGAGCCAAAAACGTGTTGAGGAGAGAGGGAGGGCGAAATTCCTCATAAAGGATGCTCAAGATCAACTCTGGATCTGATTTGATCACCTCCTTCAGTCAAGGATTTGTCAGATCCAGTCAATCTGCTTCAGATCTGACTGATTTCAATCAAATCGGCTGAGAATCCATTGATTTATGATTTTGGATTTGCTCCATTATCCATCAATTTATTAATTAAAATAATCAATAATTGATTTTTGGGGCTTTCTGACCTGAGTGGTGGAAAATCACTCAAAACTATGAAACAGTGGGTCCATGGGTTTACATGGTGCTCTTAGCTTGAAAATGAGCATCTACATGACTGAAACTGATTATTTGGCCCACTTTTATTACAAAATCAATTTTTCCAATTAAACTATTAAAAAATAGCCTAAGTTTTGAAAAATTAAATTTTAATAAAAAACACTGAAAAAACTTAAAAATTGAAAAATTGAAAAACACCTAGGGGGACTTAGACATGTTTATATGACTCAAAAATGATGTCTAGCATGTTTATACATTGACACATAGACTCTAATAACCTCAATAGGCCTAAATGCCAAGCCGACCACCCCAACTTTGGAGGTATGGAGTGAAAAACTCAGAAATTATTAGTCGTTTGTTCAACAACCAATAATAACCAAGGGAAAAAACACCTTGGGCTGATCGGATTGACAAATAAAGTCTAAGAGACCGAGTCTTTTACAGACACTATCATGCTAGAACATTTATTACAATTCCCTCATGGGGTATGAACATATGATATAGTACAACAAGCACTTCCCAGAAGTACTTCCAAAGGTCTTTTTGAAGTCCGAACAAGTTAGCCCTGTCCGGTTCACCGGGCTCACTTGATAAAAACCACTAAGTACAACTTAGGTGGTAACAAGTGTCACTCCGATTTGCGGTTCTAATCCAATTAGACTCAATTCATCATCATATCAGACCCAGTTGAACTCTCCATCAGCTACACTCTCTCTGCCAGTTAGGCATGCGCCTCTCTTGGCCAGTCTAGCTATAAATAAAGCCCATGCCTCTCTCACAAACTAGTTTGGTTTTGAGTAAGAGAGTGCATGTTGTTGTAACCTGTATGCTATTGCTATTTTTTTTGGAATAAAAGAAAGGTTTGGAGGCTAGTGGTGGTGTGCTTTGTTGTGTGGATTCAGATTGTCATGCATTATTGAGGTAAAAAACTCTATTTTTCCAATTTTTATGCATTACTTGTGGTTTAGATCTTGCTTATGATGGTTTCTCTAAACTGGTAGGAATAGGTGTTGAAAGTAAGACTACTTTAATTCATATATTGTCATTGTATGATTAGAGGTCAGACATTGCATGCTAAATAAGTTTATTTTCATGCGTTATTAAACTCTTTTTATATGTGATTTCAAGATCTCACGGGTATTGTTTGAGTTTTAGTTTTCCTAGCTTCGAAACGGTGTGGATCTAGTTTGATGCTACCCCTTCCAAAGAAAATACAAAAGATATAGTACCTCAACACCTCACTACAAAGTGTTTCAAAACGAAACCCTCGGCAGCAAAAAATACTCTTTCTCATTCCTCTCTCATTCTTAAAAATTATTTTTCCCCCTTGTTACCCAACTTTATTACTTCATATCTTTGCATTAAAAGGTGTAAATATTGCACTTAGATATAGTTCTTAAGTTTTTATTAGATCTAGTAAGCATTGTTCATCCATTTTGAATAGATTTGGCATAAAGGAATCAGTTTTTGCATGACATTTTCAATAAAATCTTTAGCTTGCATGCAATAGATTTTTCTTTCAAGTATTAAAGTTATATCTAGCATAGAAGTGCAAATCATATTGGCTGCCCAAAAGGAAATCCAAGATCCCAAGGAAAGCTAGCTTTCCTTGGTTCCTTTTTGCACCGCTTTTTAACTTTTTTAACTTAGTTTTTTTTGGGTAATTTTTGTGTTGTCCAAAGATACTTCTAAAGTGTTTTTGGGAATTTTTTACTAACGTTTTCTTGTTTTTTTTTAGCAGGTCTGTTTGAAAAGAGGAGGATACGCTACCCAAAAACTTCCAGGAAGTTCCCCCTTCAGCCGGGTTTCTTTCTTATTGTTTTGTAAGCCTTTGGATCCCAAATAACAAGGACCAAATTGCATTTCTTCTAAAGTTTTGTAACCAATTAATAAGAAATATCTAGAGTAGGTTCTTTTGAGCCCACTCCCCATCCTCCAGGGGGAATCTGTGTTTTTGAGGTTTTTTGCATTTTTCACTTTTTCTTCAGTTTAGTTGTCTTTTGCAGCAGTGTATACTTTGACTCAAAATCATTCCACATTTTTTCAATTCAAAGTAACCATACTACTTACCCCACGACTTCCCGATTGACCCGAAAGGGGAAAGAGATGCTTGGTAAGACTAATTAAACAATTCGTGAATTTTTCTGGTATTTTTTTTTATATAAAATCAACCCCTCCTCACTTTCCCGATTGAGGTCCATTTGGAGTGAAAGAGATTCCTAGAGGGTTTTATTTTTAACAAAGAACACAAGTATAAAATCCTTAAAAATTACCGAGATTCTATTGTGTATGCTCTGCACTGGTTGCGGTTCATCCGATCAGCTGGCTGCATCAAAAGCAATGTGGGTGACTAGAATAATTAGTTTCCGTATTTTTCAATAAACCTCCCCAAGAGAAAATCCAGTGCCTCGATTTAAGTCGTTGTGGTGGCAAATTACCCAAGGGAAGCAGGAACAATTGGCCAGTGAACTCGAGACACAGTTAGGCTACACCCTTGCGGTGTAGTGTTGAACACCATCTTAGAGGCTCCAACCAACCTACATATTCCTTGCGGGTAGTCGTATCGGTTAAGGGTTTTGGACAAACTCCCCATACCCCCTAGGTATATTGGGAGTCCCCTTCCCCTCTAAGTAATCAACTCATCCCACTTTAACTTAAAATTTGACCAAGAGCACTTGCAACATCTCTTTCTAGAAACTAATTCTCAAGAAAACATTAACACTAGTTTTTCCGACATAATGGGTGAGTATTTTACTCAACTCGACTTTTCTCAGATAGCAGGTCAACCCCACTATCTTCCAAACAAAGCTGTCAAGAAACTCCCGATGTATACCGGCACTGATGCCACAACTTCCGCCATGCACCTCAGGAACTTTTCTAGATTCATCAATTCCTATGTCAGTGATCCTGTAAGCCAACATGATGATGTCTACATGAGGTTATTTACTCTATCTTTGGATGGAAAAGCCGGCGACTGGTATTACAATTTACCAGACAACTCCTTTGCTACACTTGAAGCTTTCAAGACTGCCTTCACTAATAGGTTTGGTGAAAAGAAGGAACCAAGGCATCAACTAGCTTCTTTAACAAACATAAAAAAGAAGGAGAATGAGACTATGGATGAGTTCAACCAAGATTTACAAAACTATCCAATGACATTCCTGCCATTTACAAACCACCTGCACCATCTATCTTGCTTTATTACATTGAAGCACTTAGTGGGAAGATGCAATATCAAAACAAGGATAAAGGACCCACTACTCTTCTAAACGCACAAGAAATGGCAGTCAAAATAGACAAAAATATGCAGTCTTCAGGTGAATCCAACCTTCCTGGTTATTCAAAGTCCTCGACTCTGTTAAAGTCAAATGAGCATGAAGAAGAGGATTCCTACAGAAAACAAATGATGGAAATAAAGGAAAGACTCGGAAGAATGGAAGATAAACATGTAGCTCAAATGAAAGAGATGCAGAACAGGGTCATTAGTATGAAAAGAGCACAATCGCAACCTGTCCTAGGAACATTTCCTCCGAAAGTAAACTGGCAAAGAAAGGCACCCAACCATGAACAGAGGCCTTCTCATCAGCTAGAGTCTGCTGACATGGTTGAAACTTACACGCCATTTTGTAGGGCATGTGAAGATCTTCATGAAGAATCTTCTTGTTATTATGCATGCTATTTTCATAAGCATGGTTTTCTAGAGGGTTGTGGTCCTAAAGCATCATCAAGCGAGCCTGAGTACATAAACTATGTAGATGACAGGCATGATATTTCCGGAGAATGTTGGATAGAGACAAAACAATATTCAAGAGAGCCTGAATACATTAACACAGTTGGACAGCTCCATCCTGTCACCACAGAAACCCGGGGTCAAGTCGAAGATTATAGTCAACAACTGGATAACCTCACTAAAAACTTTGGCACTAATCCTACAAATGAGCATAATGATGATAGTTTGGAAGGTTTACTACCTTGTGACCTTTCTTCTGAAGAAGATGACTATGATCATGAGGAGGGATATAGCCAGGGATGTGATACAAGTGAGGAAGAATCCCTTACATCTGAGATGGATGGTAACTTTGAGACTTTAATGAAAAATCCAATCTTAGAAGTTTCATGTGATGAGATTCCTCCATGCACTCCACCGGATGACAAATATTTGGAAAGTTGGGTCCCCTGTGATATCTTTTAAACCCAGCTTTTTGAAGAAGATTGTTTTGAGCAAAATGAGAAGTGTAGACAGGGACTTGATACTAGTGATGAGGCATCTCTCATATCCGACATAGATAGCAATGATGACTATTGGACTTTTATTGAAAATCCAACTATGATACCTTTAAAAATATTTTTGAGAATCTCATCTATGATATGTCCAGCAAGGGGAGTTGTTATTCTGAGACTTATGAAAGTTGTAAGGAAGAGCAGTTAGAGTTTTCATATGATTAGTCAGAATTGTATCCGAGTATTGGTAACAAGGATTTGAAAAAGCAGTGCAGTGACGAATCAGATAGGATACAACTAGTTGAAGTTTTTTCTCAGCAATCATCTTCACATATAGATGTTCCTTATGTTTTGGAGCAGCTTGGGGCTTATACAACGAGTTATTATTTGATAAGCCTTGATTATCAGCATGATGGAGTAGTCGACCTGCCGTATTATCCTGATTTGTATATCAACGCTATCCAGTCATGGATAGAAGCATCCTGCGCAAGCATCTACCAATTTGGGAAGAAATTTGACGACATTATTCATGCCTATGATTCCCCATCCAGCCCGCCCATTCTGGATCATCACGTAGGTTTGCATTTTCTGGAAATTGTGTCCTTACTTTGGCTAGTAACCGAAGACAAGAAAAAACCTTTTTATATCAATAAAATGCTTAGGTGGCTACACTGGATTTATGATTACACCTAACCTTTTTTGTATCATGCTTAGAGTAGGAAAATAGGCTCCTTAAAGTGAGCATTTTTCTTTATGTACTTAGGAATAAATAAATTTTTCAATGAAGCCTTGTCATTTCTTTGAATAAAGCAACTTTTGGATCATTCGCCATTTTTCATAAAACTTGTGCTACTAAGGTTTTTCTTGTCAAGTTGAGATGTTCTTACAGGATATGGAAACCAAAGATTATGGGGTTCTCGTATGCTCTCTGTGCATAAGAGATTAGATCGAGCACACGTCCCACAGTTGGAGCCAGATGTTATCCACTAATTTTGCACTTAGTTGAATTAGCTGAGGAGCCGCCATTTTACAAACATGATAAATGTTTGTTTCCAGTGTATCAGATAATCCGCCTTTGTGCCTAGCCAGTTTTGGCTAGTCAGTTTTTGTTTTGAATAATTATGACCATGGCCCCGCGGGGTTTGTAATAAAATGTGCTAGTAGAGTGTTTTGAGTGGTTCGGTCTCCTAAGATGTAGAATTTCAACTAAGGCATTCCAGGGAGTTTTTTGCCCTTGACAATTATGCTTTGCCTATAGCCGAATATAATTGACGAGGTTTTCTCCCGCTTCCTCCAAAGCTGGAATGCCCAATTTTGAATTTTGGGCCTTGGGGGGTTATTAGAGCCCAACTGAGTATATATAAACCTACTAGACATTATTAGAATAGAGCATGGTCATGTCCTAAGTCACTAGGACCCTCAGAAAAAATTTGAAATTTTTTTACCGGACGCGTCAAATTTTTAATTTTTTAATTTTCCCCAAGTTTTTAATTAAATTTTTCCATAAATTAAATGGAAAAATTTAATTTGTAATAAGTCAGCCATTCGGGGTCCATTTTCAGTGATTGAAGGCTCTAACCTTAAGCCAAAAATCATTCATGATCAGCCAGCCAGCCAGATCCAACTTTCAAATCATCATTTGGCCACATAACTCATATTTTCTCAAAAAAGTCAGTTTTTGGGAAAATATTGATTAATTAATTAAAATGATTATTTTGGAGAAAATCCAAATCTCTCCAAATTAATCTGAATTCAGCGAAATGAATGCAAAATGACATGGCATCAGGCATTAATGATGATTGGAGTTAACAGAACTCGACTTCAGTGAGCATTAAAGATATATTCAGTTAGCAGTCTTGTCATCTCCAGCTAAGCTCACGAATCGGATGATTTGGAAGGCTGGGATTGGTGTGATGATAATTACAGAGCTGGAAATAAATGGCAGGTAGTGTTTGGTGCAAACCGTAAGGGTTTGGGAACCTATCATCATCAGTTAGCTCCTCCTTCAACCCTCATGCCTCCATCTAGTGCTCACGCCCCTCTGTCCTTGACAGTTGCACCCTCACGCGTGTGGGCTCTCAGGTGGTTGGGTTTTGATGATTTAGGTTTGGAGTGGGGGTGCCTTGCCTAGGTGGAGGCCTCCCCTCACTCTTAACTCTTCATCTTTAGGTTTGGGCTCTCAGTTGTGTGCCGAGCCGGTTAGGTCAGGGTTTTTAGTTTTAGGGTTTTGGTCTTCATTCATTGTATAAATAGAGGCTTCCTTAGCTCTATTCGGATGGACTTTTGGGCATAGAAACTCTGCAAAAATTGTAATCATTATTTTATTGAATAAATCTTTTCGACTTTGGAGGTCTATGGGATTGTTTTTTCATTGGTGGATGTCTATCTTAAGAGGTGATTTCTTTCCTTGTTTTAAATTTGTTACTCATATGGTGAATCAAATAACTAGCTTTAGAAGTCTATTGTTAGAACATAAGATCTTCCATTTGCAGCTGTCAATTTGGATTATTATGCAAAGTTTATCTTAACCTAGATGAGTACAAGTATTCAGTTATATGAAGTATTGATCATGGTTTAATATTCATAGCATACTAGTTATTTTGTTTGATGTCACCGGGTTTCGAGTTTGATTGTCTTAGCAGATCTTGTCGTTTGGAGAAGGGTGCAAGCTCAGTTGCATCAATCTCATCTCCATCATCATAAGAAATTTTCTAACACTGTTGTCTTTCAGGATCTACAAAGTTGGGCTTTGTCCAAGAGGAAAAACATAAGCAGATCTTACTCCAAGGCTCCATCTTCAAACTTTTACCTTTACCTTTCCCTTTTTATTTTTTTTGCACTTGCTCATGAAATAGATCCAAGTTTCAATACTCATTATTCAGATCTATTTTTAGGGCTTTTGCTAGATCTAGTTTCTTTCATTAGATCTAGGGAAAATTTATGCTTCGCATGTGAATGTTCAAAATTTCTTCCAAGTATAAAAAATTTTCCAAAATTTTTTTTTTTTAATTTTTTTTTTGCATTGTCTTTCCTACCATCTTGTAACAATATATGCTTGCTGATTTTTTACTTCTGTGACAGGTACAGTAGAAATGCTGGCGAAATTATGAAGAATCAAGCCCTTAAAAACCCATAAATTCCCTCTTCTTCTTTCCCCTTTTTGCAGATTGCTCCAAAGGCCTTCTAGGAGTAAGAAAAGAAGCAAAATAGGGCAACAAAGAAAAGCATTGTAAACAAATTAATAAAGAGCAAGTGGGATTACGGCTCCCACACCCCTCTTCCCCCATTTGGAGGGAAGCTTGTATCGTCTTCTTATTTTCATGCTTTGTTTCACCATTTGTTAAAAGTAGGATAGAATAGTTTTAATTGTTAGAGTTTTGTTTTTTCATTAAAGTTAGATAGTTTATTTTTGAAAGGTTCATCTTGCACAAAATAGAAAAGAGTAAAAAAATTTCTTATTTGTTCACTCAGCTAGTTTTAATTCTGTTTACTTTTTGATATAATATTGCAAAAACCCTAAAAATTACCATAATCTCACCATAAGGTGGATTAAGAGTGCTCTCTATTGGAGAGTTGTTTTTTGTTTTCTTTTGATTTGTTACTTACCCCCATGCTTTCTCGATTAGGGCCTAAAAAACCTGAAAGAGACTCTTGGGTAGTTGAGATCTTTATTTTTCTTAAAGTTTAATCAATTAATTAATTAAGTCTCTTGAACTTGTCATAACCCAAGTCAAGAGCACTCTCTATCGAAGAGCATAGTTAGACTTGCATATCCTTGCATTAAGCATTTAGATTAGCTAAGTCTCTTGAACCTTTGTCATAAAACAAGGTCAACAGCGCTCTCTGTCGGAGAGTTTTAATTAATCGACTTAATAAAATTTGCAACTCGATCCCCCATAATTAATTAACTTCGTTGTCTCCTTGTCGAAGTATGCTCTGACTGACTTCAAAATCGGAGTACCCAAAAACGGCATTGGATTTTTAATCTTGCAAGAGAAACATAATAAAATTTAAACCCCATAACCAACGCACCGACGTTGTAGAGAATTTCCTAAGTTCTTCTTAGTAGAGGCGTCGGAATTCCCCGCTGTCTAAGCTTCTCAGCTAGCTGGTCAATCTTCGCGATACCAGCCTGGGATACTGGGCGGGTCGTCATGTCTTCAATAGATTAAACTTGGAACATTTTCCCGGCTCTTTAAAAACCTTCGCTGACACCATAAGCAAGATCACTTAAAATCCTTAAAATATACCAAGAGCACTTGCACAATGTTACATCCACTAGCTTTATTCCAGGACTTGTTTATTTCTTAAGGCATTACAGAGTGTTGACTCCATAAAGGCACTGATCTTTTAATCTATGCATAATTGTTATATCTGGATCACTTGTCTTCGGTGTATTTAAAATTCTATCTGTGAATGCATCTTTATAAAGTCTTGAATTATTGTTTATCTTTTAATTCTCTTGATAGCAACGTGGATTGCTTTGTCTAATGTGTCAAATTCATACTAAACAAACACATTTAATCACAATAACTCCTAAACAACACCCATCCGCATCCGTAACCAATTAAAAACACTTTAACAACATTGAGCAGTAGAAAACTCTTTGTTAGGGACTACCCCCCTTAGCTTCGTTAGGAGTTAGCCTAAATGGAGGAGCTAGGAGTAAGTAACAGTAGCTAACTCTGTGCTTGCCCCCAAGGTCACACCTCTCCCACTTTCTCAAGTGAGGAGACAGCTTTCAGAAAGTTTCTGCTACTAGTGTGCAATCGACGGACAACACGGTGGAGAAACCTGGACAGTTTAATACTTAGGTGTGTTGATAAACCAGAGTCCAAAAGACTCACAGTTGAGTTCCATGCAGGATTTTATGGTGGACATTTTGCAGCAAGAAATTACTATTGGCCAAACCTTTTTTCAGATGTGCATAAGTTTGTCAGAAGTTGCTGTTATCACATATATAGTAGTCGGGCTACCATATTCTATTTTTCAGACACAGTACATTTTTCAGCCATATCTCTTACATATGAGATGCTGAGATGAGCATTTTTATGGATCATGATTATATTTGTGGACTATTGAACTCTCCCATGTCAGGACTAAGTCTCAGGACACTCAGATTTGAGGACCGATGTAGCCATTTATGTCATTTCAGAGCAGTAGTGGATGCCTAGTGTTATATCAGTACTTTCTCATTGGATAGATGGTGTTTCAGATGGATTATATTGCATGGATATGACTCAGCATTTTATATTGTGTTATGGTTATTATTACTCTTATACTGATCCTGGTGACATGTATTGACTTGTGGTATCTTGATCTGGCGGTCATAATTATATGGACTTGGTTGTATTTTATACTATGTATTGATGTCCTTACTCTGACTTTGAAGTTCTTGATTTATACTCATTGGTTTTACCCTCCTAAGGGAGAATAGAGGTAGTCATTCCCACCATTGTTTTGGCTTGCTAGCGTTGGCTCCATCATTCATTGTCTTCACCCATCCATTACCTTCCAGTTTAATTTTCAACCCGACTGACTTCTTGACTTGTGGCATGGAGGACATTTTTCCCTGCTAGAACCTTTGTTGGACAAGCCTCCCTGTTTACATTGTGTCTCGGCTCTGAGTTGGTAACAAAACTTGCCTTTGGTAAGTTGGATAGTATGCCTAAATCATTCTGGTTGGTTGTTCCGATGTTTGGCACTGTGCAGAATTCCCCCTAGTCACTTGAGATGTTGTTGGCTAAAACTGAAAGCTCATGTACTACTTTTATTGAAATATTAAATATGCGCCCATGGAAAATGAAAATTGTAAAACTGTGTTTCTTAACATATGTAAAAAGGGCAAGAGCAATGAAATGCTAAAATACTCCTTGAAGAGTATAAGAAAAGGTCCAAAAAACAATGGTTAAAAAATGTTATATCAAAGAATTGCTGACCTTGTTAAAAATAAATATAGCCCGGATGAAAGCTGCGATTAGCTGTGCTTTTGAGCATTGGTGAAGTCCCAAAGGGTTCATATAGGCCAAAAAGGCCACAGAATAAAATGTGATCCTAATGAAATTGGATCAAGATTGATGTAGACATGATGCCTAAGTTGAATAAGCACTCTCTAAACAACTCATCCATCTGTGAGGCACTGCCATTCCTTGTGTTGTTTGTCCAGCATTGGTTATAGTGAGTTTTCCCTTTCCTTGTCCAAAGTGTCATGATGTTGAGTAGGAAGTCATCATTTGCCTTAGCCTTGTCATTTCCACCTTTCACCCTCCATTAGCAAAACGACTACAACTATGAAGTGAGTATAGTCTTGAAAGTCTGAGTCTAAGTAATAATAAATAAATCCTGATATTTATAAGTATTTGTTGATGTGCCGCCAGTGAAATGAATGCTACTTGTTGATTTTGTTACGTGAATGAGTTGTAGAGAATGGTTTAACCTCTTAACACTTGCAACAGATTAATCTATTCTGAGTTATTATTGGTGTCTAATTATTCACAGATGGTTATATTGTTTATTGGTTATGATTGATGATCAGACAGAGACCTGTGAGGGGTATGAGTATACACCTTTGATGGATTGGGACTCTCTGAGTCCAATGAGACAGTTTATTTCCAGTTCCGGGCACTTACAGATGTGATCAGGCTTATTCTGCTTTTCTGATGCAATTTTTCTTCACAGATTGATTTGTTTGAGCAGGGAGATGTTTCAGTTGGATCTCCTGGGGCGTTGTATGGGCATAGGGGGGTGCAGCCACTTGTTTGTACCATTGTACCCCCATCCCAGAGAGCTTGGAGGGCTCAATTTGACAACGCAAGCACCCTAGGAGGCTGTTTTAGCAATATCACGTTTCCCGAGGTAGATTAAAAAATGATCAAATGGCTATTGAAGAAATCGATTTGGGCTACTGAGGCAAAGAAATGGCATGGGGTGAGTCACAATGATGAGAGTGATGTCTTCCACACCTTCTCCAGCAGTTTCAGCATTTTATGGGGCCCGCACCTATTTTTGGGCTCAAAATTTTAAATTGTTATATTATTTATTGTGCCATGGGGACACCCAAAGGGAGTTAGTCAAACACTCTTTGGACCCACCATGTGCTTTCATTTATTTCTTGTTGAGTGGGTTACCTTTACTTGGGTGGTTTAAGTCCACTTTGGTAAATTATAATTATATTGATCCATGTATTGTATGTTGAGCTCATCCCAACCATTGATTAAAACATTGTATCTTTTAATCTTAGCCACTCGTTTTGAAAGTGGTTAGGATTTGGTTATGATTGAGGTTCTCTCATTTTTATTTAAAGGAGAGAGCTTCTCATTTGTAGGGGGTCTTTGGCTCTTGGGTCTGAATAATAGAAAGACTTTTTCTGTGGAAATTTTTTCTGAATTTGCTTTGCATCTGATGTGCTCAAATGGTGATTAGCTTGTCTTCAGCTTACTAGCATCGCGGAAATTCTCGTGAGATCTATTTTTTTTCGTGGCTATCATTGTTTTGTCTACAGGAGGGCATTTTGGCTAGAGCGTTTTTGTAGGGGGACCTCAACTCGCTCGGTTCTCTTTGTCTTGGATCAGGGGATTTTCATTAGTTTCATTGCGATCTATGATTACTTCATTTTACTATCTTGTAGCATTCAGTTTCTTTATTTTGTATGTGCAAATCTGATATGGTTGACGTTTGCTCATGCAGGGTAGGGGGCGCTTTGATGGCTTGGAGCTTGCATATGCCATAGAAATCACGAGGATCTTCCAGGATTGATCGGGATAGCTAGGATCGTCACTGTTACAGACTTCTACAAGCTTATCTAGGTAAGATCCACAGGTAAGTTCTTATTTTCTGATATTACTCCATTGTACCTTGCTGAAATTTAACTATTTTTTTGAAAACTCCTAAACCATAAAAAACTAAAAAATCAAATAATCAGGGAACCGTCTGATCTTTTTCCAAACCATTTCTGGGTTTCATAGATCGTGCCTCCCCCTAACTAAATCAACTAGGACGCTGGTCAAATTCCTCATAGATTGACCTAGATTTGATTTTTCAGCAGAAAATTGCATAACCCCCCACTGAAAAAATTGACCTGCTAGGGTTTTGAGTTTTTCTGATTTTTGACTTCACAAATGGATAGATCGGGTCTTGGGCAATCCAAATCAACCCCAACACTATCAAGAGGCTCAACATTTTGATTGGGATCTAAAAAATAGACTGAAACTGCCGTAGCGCCCTCACTGAAAATTGGCCTTTTCCGGAAATAGGTTTTTCTGAAATCTGACATGATAGGCTAATAGATCAGGTCCCAAGCATCCCAGAACACCCTCAACGCTAAGCTGATTCCTTCTGGTTTTCCCTAGATCTAAAAAAATCAGTTTTCAATCTCCTAACCCCATCATCAAATTTTGACTTTTCTAGATCTGATTTTTCTGTTGTTTTCCTGATTTGGGCTTGTAGATCAGGTCTCCCTAATCTCTTCTCATCCTCAACGCTGAGCCATCAGCCTTTTGGTACCCCCTCAAACTTCAGATTTGTCTTCCTAGGCCCTAGCGCTAGCCATCTACTGAGTTGGGTTTCCTGCACCTTAGCTCTTCCAGACCAATTACTTTCTGGGTTCGTAGATCAAGGTGTCTCCCAAGTGGGTTCTCTGAAACGTGGGTTTATTGCTGACTCCATTGCCCAATGCACACAAAGCACTGATCTCCTAGCTAGCACTGCCCTTAGGCTCTTAGCCTTTGCCCTTTACCAACATTTACTGATAGCTCAAACACCTTTCAGTGAGTCTGATTTCTAGGTGCTAGATAGTCCCAACTCTGTTCTTGCTCACCCTGTCAGAGTTACGTTTCCCAAGACAGTGGTTATCTCCATTAGTTGCTAGTACCTAAACCCTAGAGCTAGGGTTTCCATTCACCTTGCACCTTAAGTACCTTGAAGCCCCATCTGATCTTCTTCTGGTGTCTAGGTTCGATCTCTCCTGTCGAGAGCAGATCCGGGTCTCCCCCATTGTTGTCCTGAACTAGGATAACCTAAAGTGAAGGATGCCTTGATTGGCGTGACAACCATCCATTTGGGAGTCTAGGCCGTCGTGGTTCCACCCCTTAGTTGCTTGCCCCTCTACCATCCATTTTGGATCCACCTCAAGCAGGCAAATACAAGGCGGGTGATAACAGTTTCCCTCGGTGTCAGTTGTTCACCGAAAAGCAGCAGATGAAAGATTTTCCCTTATAACCAATAGTAGTCCAAGTCCCTTTCTAGCAGCGGGGGCTTGATTTCATCGGTAAGTTCAAGGACAATTCAAGCAATGGTTATTCTTGGATACTTACCGCCACAGATTATTTCACCAAGTGGGTAGAGAAAATACCCACCAAGAAGTCAACCGATGCTGTAGTCATGGATTTCCTAGAAGATAGGATTATCACAAAATTCGGTGTGCCAGCCAGAGTTATCACATATAATGGCCCATGTTTCAGTTCTTCAGAAATGTCATCTTTTTGCTTCAAATATGGCATTGTCTTATCGCATTCATCCAACAATTATCCTCAAGGAAATGGTCTAGCTGAGTCAAGTAATAAAAACTTAATGACCGTAATCAAGAAAACAGTTGGTGATAATAAGAAAGCATGGGATAGAAAGATTAAGTATGCATTATGGGCTGATAGGATTACTAAGAAAAGTTCAACCAGAAAGAGTCCTTTCGAACTTGTCTATGGCCTAGATGTCACCTTACCAATCCATTTAAAGCTTCCAGTGTATCAACTTCTTCAGAACTTTAGCTCAGATCAGGATGCCATTCAGAACAGAGTTAACCAGTTGATTGAGTTAGATGAAAACAGAAGGAAGTCCCTTGACTAGAGTATCAGAAATTAAGATAAAATCAAGAGGACTTTTGACAAGTATACCAAACCTAGATCCTTTCAAGTAGGTGACAGTTTTGTTATGGAACAAACAGAGGGAAAAACCGGGAAAACATGGAAAGTTTGATAGCCTATGGATGGGACCTTATATCATTGACAAAGTAGCAGGCGCTAATAATTTTTATCTAAATGATCTAGAAGGGGAAAGATTAAGCCTTCCAATGGGGCCTTCTGCTCAATATGTTCTTCACCGAGACGGTTTGATTCGTTTATTGGCATTGGTGGTATCAAGGCCTATTTCTAAACTTATCTTTGCATGTATTTTATTTATGTA
This sequence comes from Pseudotsuga menziesii, assembly GCA_001517045.1. Taxonomy (NCBI): domain Eukaryota; kingdom Viridiplantae; phylum Streptophyta; class Pinopsida; order Pinales; family Pinaceae; genus Pseudotsuga; species Pseudotsuga menziesii. Next base: position 1,265,070 of record LPNX010726696.1, read on the forward strand.
TCATATTTTGGTATTATAGATATTTTTGTTTGTATTATAGATGTTGTACCATAGTACTAACTTTGAAGGTTTTATTGTATATTAGTCTTGTAAAATAGTTTTTCCTTTTGTACATTATATACTAACTTTATGCAATACTTTCCCAATTAGTTTCTTTTTTATTTATGTGTTACTGATGGAATTTAGTTATTGTGCAAGATCGAGAGATTCTGGAGTTCTCACATCCTCTTCTTTGATTAGAAGATCAGTCAAAGCACGTGTCCCTAGATGGAGCCAGAAAAAATGTTGTTACTCCTGACCGGCGGGCGTGTGTCAAAGCCCAAAAGTAGGCACACCGACCCGATGGCAACTGCGAAAAGAGCAGCCACTGTCACCACATTCCTCTCTTCCTCACTTCAGGTTGGCTCTTTTCCAACTCAAGGGGGGCATCCCTAAGGTTAGGATCACTATGGAAGGTGCAACGACGGACTAGGTGAAAGGAAGAGGCTGCCTTAGAGAAACAGTTGTAGGAAAGGTGTAACAATTGTGTTTATGGGAAAGAGGGAAAGATCAAACCTCATAAATGGACCAGTATCGATATACCTAAAGGGAGAAATGGAGTCAAAGGAGAACCCACGAGGGCCTTGTATCAATGGTGCAACTACTAGATTTGCTTCCTTCTAATTGCAGAAGATGTGTTATGCAAACAAAAGAGATACTACACAATCAAACTTGATAAAATGTATACATCAATACCAGTGTATGCACACTCACAAAGGGAAAAGGCTAGCAACTGTTAAGGGTCTTCACCTTCCAATAGGATGATAGCATTCGTTTATGGTCTTCAACACAAGCATAGAAAGGAAAAAGGCCTCTAGTAACAAAGTCCCATTCATACAAGTTCACGCCACAAATCACAGAGAGTGCTCCACCGAACAACCATGAAACCCAAAAAGATATGTTTTCTATTCATCTCTGGGGAAAATTCCTCCTAGTTTTTCCATCATTACAATAGGGAAAGCTGGCCTCTTTATAGGTCCAAAACTTTCTTATTCTTTTCAAAAAAGAAAAGAAAAAAATAAGAAAAAAAGAAAAATAATAAAATAATAGAGAAAAAGCAAGATCCTAGATCCACTTTTCACTCTTTACAAAAATCTACTTTATTAAAAGGAACTATGCTTTACTACTCGTTCCTTTTCCATAAACCAAAATAAAATGCTCATAACATGGATCGACTTCCCTCGAGATGGCGCTTCCGGCACACAATTATCATTCAAGACAAGTAATATGTGGGCCCAAATGGTGGATGGGTGTTGGTCCACGTAGCAAGGAGAAACTTCAGAGCAGTCCATCAAACACTTGACAAACCCGTGAGCAATTGCCTTGGCGATATCGTAGCATTTTATTTGGAATTGGTTGTCAAAGGGAGTCATGGATTTCTTCGTGACTCGGCCCGCAAGCTACTCCAAGCGCTAACTTCAAACCACTGTCGAATGCCAATAAAATCAGATACGTGAATTTCTCCATGACTAGCTATCTAGCTTGATTATCAAAACAGGTCCACGCCGGCTCCCATCACGGGCTGTATGAAAGGAATGTTATTGACTCTTCAACAATGAGTTATCTGAAGGAGATCTTGTGAGTCAAGTTCTACGTTGCCACATATGAAATGCACTCTAAGCATTCATTAGTCACCAAAAATGAAGATTGGTGTTTACTATTAACCAAACTCGATTCGGCTGCTAGCGAAGAAAACCGAGGGCCCGAGACCAGCTCCACACGCTAGTGCTATCTCCACACCACTGTCAGCTCACCAACCAATGTACTCAGCTGTCAATAGAGATGATACATTGGCCACAGGTGGCTATGTTTAGTTACCCCAACAATCCACGCTACAGCAGAAAACACCAACTACTCGTGATGTGCTAAAAAGGAAAAATACTCCACAGAACCGTGAAGCACTCCCTTTGTGATCAGCTATCAACAATGTGGATTTCAAAATTGATCTGTGCCGCCAAATGCAAATAATTTATAGCTGCTCCACAAATCTACGCGAAGGTGATTTGTAAACAAAGAGTCATGGAGTCCCCATCTACCTCGGATGCCAACATGAAAAAATAAGTCGCTGCCAATGATGTTGAATAGGTAAATCATGAGTTGGTTTGTTCAGATCGCTGTCGTGGCCTCCATCCGAATCCGTGGGTGGTCACTTGATCTAATTGTGGATTCCGTCGTGTGCCTGCTGAGCTTCGAGCTATAGACAAATTCTCTTTAGGTATCAATCAATCTACTGCCGATTGATACGTAAGTTCAAACGATGGATATGGCACTGATAAAAGACATTCCCGTAGCAGCTATTTCATACTCAGGACTTTGTGGAACCTTATTTGTAACTACTAGTGTAGATGCTGGAGGTCGATACCATGACTATCCTGTGGTTTTAATCACAATCTAGAAACTTCAAGACACCTTCACTGTCACCAAATGGATTAGAAATCCTTTGTATCTTGATTGTCGATGCAAATAATTTGGACAAGTCTTCCAAGGTTGTTGATCAGCCAAATGAATTTTGAATTTCTTCGTGTTTCCTGAGGCAATCCCATGATTTATGTGATATTATGCCTCTGTAAATAATGCATTTGACTATTCAAAAATGCAGATGCATTCATAGAGGCAACATCTGGCTCCATGGGGGACTTGTACTCTTTGAGAGAGTATACGAGAACCTCAGCATTTCTGATTATCTGTAGACCATTTTGAAGAAATCAAAACAACAATGTGAGGGGATGGCTTAATTCAGATCCCACACACTTATTACAAAACAGAGAAAAGCATACTTAAACCTTAAATGCTCGTGCAAGAGCTTTATTCATCCTACATATCTATTCTATCAGATGAAAAAAGGCATGCTAAGTGTAATGATACAACCAATGGAGCCATATCAGCTCCTCATCAACAATGAAACTTCTTCCCTTGTGTTTGGTCATTAACCAAAATAAGGTCTCATCAAATATGCTGTAAATGTGACCTGGGAGTGCCATCAAAGTATGGCTATCATAAAAAAGCTCATGCTGCAAATGTAAGCTATCTCTCAAATTTTCAATCATATAGCACGTTGGAGTGCATGCTTCATCAATATAATACTGAAGAGGGCTGAAATAAGACATGGGACGCCCTTCTTCAATATGACTTTTGTCATTCAAGAGCCTCTCATGAGGCAGATCTACAATACAAGTGTTATTAATTTCAAAATATACCCGAGGTATCTTCTCATCTTCAACATGAAGTTGTTCATAAGCCTGGGGTAGCTCAACATCTTCTATTACAGCCGTTTCAAGAGGCTGTTCAAAAATATCTTCAAACACGGGCCCATGTGATGCTTCCTCAATCAGATCTTCAATGATATTTTCTTCAGGTTGCTTGCTTTGATCTTCAACGTTTTCTTCATGGATCTCCTCTTCAAAATCAGGTTGTGTCCTGGGGTGGAGGGCATCATACTCTTTGGCCAACTGCTCAATCTCTTCAACTGTTCCTTCATGCCAAAGAAGGAGAAACTTCTCAAAAAACTTTTCCATTGAGTCTATGCTTTCATCTTAAAGGTCATTGAAGCAATCTTCTGCATCTCCCTCAAAAGCTAAAGCAGATACAATCATGAGACCATCCTCATGGTAGACTTTGAGATTCGCCATCAACTTGCAGAAAGAAACAATATGATGGATTGTCGAGTCCTCGTAATTTCCAAAGAATTTTGGAACAATTCTAAGTACTCTTTTATAGCACTCATTAGGAAATGCATGGATACTTGAAAAATCTAGTGTGGTGAAGGCTCCGTGCAAGTGAGCACGAAGTCCTTCCATTTTATCATCCATATTTTCAAATAATGAAGAATTGAATCTACGCAAAACACTTGGCAGCCCATACAAAGTCCTTCTTGCTAGCTATAAATTCTCCTTGCTACGTGGACCAACACCTATCCACCATTTGGGCCCACATATTACTTGTCTTGAATGATAATTGTGTGCTTGGAGTGTCATCTTGAGGGAAGTTGATCCATGTTATAAGCATTTTATTTTGGTTTATGGAAAAGGAACGAGTGGTAAAGCAAAGTTCCTTTTAATTAAATAGATTTTTGTAAAGAGTGAAAAGTGGATCTACACACGGGTTTGGGCCACCAAATGCAAATAATTTATAGCTGCTCCACAAATCTACGCAAAGGTGATTTGTAAACACAGAGTCGTGGAGTTCCCATCTACCTCGACTGCCAACATGAAAAAGATAAGTCGCTGTCGATGATGCTGAATAGGTGAATCATGAGTCCGTTTGTTCAGATCACTGTCGTGGCCTCCATTCGAATCCATGGGTGGTAACTTGATCTGATTGTGGATTTCGTCGTGTGCCTATTTGAGCTTTGCGCTTTAGACAAATTCGCTTTAGGTATCAATCAATCTGCTGCCGATTGATACATAAGTTCAAACGATGGATATGGCACTGATAAAAGACATTCTCGCAGTGACTATTTCATACTTGGGACTTCGTGGAACCTTATTTGTAACTACTAATGTAGATGTTGGAGGTCGATACCATGACTATCCTATGGTTTTAATCACAATCTAGAAACTTCAAGACACCTTCAGTCACCAAATGTATTGGAAATCCTTTGTATCTCGATTGTTGATGCAAATAATTTGAACAAGTCTGCAAGGGCTGCTGATCAGCCAAACAAATTTTTAATTTGCTCGTGTTTCCTGAGGCAATCCCATGCTTTATGTGAAATTATGCCTCTATAAAGAATGCATTTGACTATTCAAAAATGCAGATGCATTCGTAGAGGCAACAAAGACCAAGATGAAGGGATTCTTGAAGAGCCCCTTAATCAATCTTTAGGTGATTCCTCAAGAGAAACTTTCACAGTTGAGGATTCCTTAAAAGAGAATTCCCTAATCATTGTATGGTTAACAATCAACTGGACAAATATGATCAAGGACTAATTACCTCAAAACATTTCTTAAAGTTGCATTAGTGTTCGGATAGTCCTAAATATGATTCAACCCTTGATCATGTCATTGTGGAAGGAGTAGATGAAAATAATCAGCTTAAGTCCCACCTTTTAAACCGTTCTCTTAATTTAAATCCTATGTGTGAGATCAAACATTTCAACTAGCATATATCCATCTTAAACCCAAATCTATGAAGCGCTGAGAGGGATTCAATTTCATGTGTAATTTTTTTTATGTTAGATTTTTTACACGGTAAAAAATGGATTTTTTTATTTTATGAGTGAACATGGATTTTTTAATTCCTTTTCATTTGGTTTTAATTTTTTATTTTATGAGCCGGCATGAATTTTTTAATTACTTTTTTTGGGTAATTTAACATCATGCTACATTACGTTACCTTACGTGACAACATTTCTCCCATACCGAGATGTAAAACACCTCGCTCCTCTCGGTGCAATAATTTCCAGTCACTAGGCCTTCAAACTCATGAAAATTTAAGGTCAACTATTTCAAATAAGGGACATAATATATCTCATCACTCCACCCTCCCACAACCATAATCTGAATCTCATAATTCTCCTTCATCTTCAAGTCACGCTCCTTTGATGATGAAATCTGCAACTACCAAGATGCGCCTGATCATTATGTAGTTGTGGATCAATATGATGAGAATAATTAAGAGTCAAATTCCTTAAAGCATTCCTCAAAATTGGATCAATATTTGAGTGACAATTGTCGAGAATCCTTAAAAAACCCAACTATGATTCGTCTGATCGGGATTTTTGGGATGATAGAGTGAACAAAATAAATCAATTGAAACCCCATCTTTCAAAGCCTAACATTGACCTCGTTCCTAATCTGAAACCCATTGATGAGATAAGTAACACCGATGATCTACAATCACAAAGTCTCTTCTCTCATGAGATTTTTAGGTCATTAATTATAAACCATATGGGGTGAAATCCATTTCCTCACTCCAACCTTCCATCCCTATTCTTAGAATCTATCATCATGTTGACTCATACTTCTTTGATCAAATATTTAAGTGGACATACCAACACATGCCAGCAAACCTCTTTTGAAGTGTCACATGCCTTGTTTTCACCGTCTCTCAAATATCTTGATTTGGTGAATGTTTCTGTTCAAATTGACCATACCATTGACATTTGGATTGAGCAAGCTTGCAAAGGTGATTCATCAGTCATCAGTTCACTTGCTAATGCATCCTTGACTCGGGCTACCATAAATCACAAAGGAAGAAGGATTGATACTTTTAGTGTGTAATGTCCCCTTCCTTTTAGGCCTTGAGGCCCATACCGCTAACCCATGTGATTCCTGTGGGTTCGAGCGGTTACTGAGAGCTAGGGAATCAGATCAGGACTGATGCCATCCATAGAAGATCTAGGGCATCATCATTGGGTCAAGAAGGACCACTTGGGCCAAAGGCCACTTTCATGCATGACCATGCTCTTTGCATGCAAGTCAACGGCAAATTAGAAGATAAAGTGACCTAATTAGGTCAATGATAGGGTTTTGCGCAGTTGAACTTTATAAATAGAGGGAAAAGCAAGAGGAGAGAACACTTATGATTATTGATTATTTTGGGAGCACTTGGATAGCAGCACAGCAGTTGGGGTTGGAGACGGAGTCTTCAGCTAACAGGATTTCGGCAGTGAAACATCTGTCCTAGTCTTATTCCGGGTAAGCCATACTGGTTCACCACTTGTTCTTCATTTCATTCATCAGTTATATCGCACAGGGTATAGATTGTTGCAGAGTCACGGTGCAGCGGTAAGAGGGGGTTTTCCACCAGAAAGCCCTAATCTTCTATTGGGCCTTCAGATCTCAGTTTCCTTCCGAAACTCAGGGATCATTCTCACCAGCAGCTACAT
>LPNX010726704.1:0-13026 GCA_001517045.1 Pseudotsuga menziesii
GCTCAAGAATTTTGGATGTGGTTAAAGCCTTATCATTCAATTTTTTATCGTGACTTTGACAGTATTGAACCATTGCATCCAAGATTGTTCTTTTTGTTTTCAATTTAAAACAATAATCTTTTAACTTTATGGCATCAGTTGGATGGTTCGATGGAATAGAAAACCAAACGGTTCCGCCCAATATCTTATCTGCTACAGAGCCAATTTCTTCAATGGTTAATCCCTGAAGGGGGCGAAAAGAAGTAGCTGTCAAAGTATTTAGATGATTTATCTTGTACTTTTGAGAACCAGGTTGGCTCGGAGAATAGTCCAATGTACCTAATTGGTAAAAATTAAAAACAATGTCCCATTTATCCTAAACAGGTTGATCAAGATATAAAAGAATTTTTTTATTAGCAAAATTTGAAAGTGGACAATCAAAGAAGGAGCACAACATTTCATCTTCAACTTGGTAAAAATAACAAACATAAACTAATAAGAATTTAATGTATATATGAAAACATGAATAATATTTTGAAATTAAATAAGTCAATATATAATAATAAAAATCCATTATTAAAATAGTTTAGGTGCAAAAATAATTAAAATTACATACCTTGTCATCCGATGTCTTAGAATTTCCAATCCTCCTTTTCTTTAATTTGTCATTATCAATTAAGAACTGTCGTGCAGAGCGCACACAATCAATGAAAGGAGTTTTGAAGAAGACATTATTTGCAGAATTTAATTGACAACAAATGTGAATCACAACACTTGGATCAACTGATGGATCCAAGAATTGAGCAGAACGTTCTTTATACTTTTTTTGTGCCTCCGCAGATACACTATACTTGGGATTTGTTATAATTTCTTTGGTGGTTTGAATGGTATGTTGGCCATAAACTATCCAAAAGTTGACATTTATAGCATTTATATATGTCTCATTTACAATTTTCACATGGTTTACTAGTGGATCAGGCTCATTTTTATCAAATGGAATCAAGAGAGCATCGGTCAATGATGTTTGAAATTTTTCTAAAAAATATTTCACCAACACTTGAACATTTGCATCATCTCATGATCTCAATTTAAACACTTTTGGTGCTTCTATGCATATTTGAACATCCACCTTTATGTTGAAGGAGCTTGAAATTAAATAACATTCCTTGAAGGATTCATGAATTTCATCACAATTATCTACAAGTTTCACTGTCTCAGTTTCCATTTTCTCAGTTTTTTTAAATTCTGTAGTAGGTGTGAAACCACTTGATGCAATGTTTTCTTCCAAATCTTTTAAATATATTCTCCTTAATGCATGAATATGAGCATCAAGTCTATTTTCTGGTATTTTATGAGGTAATTTACCTCTTTTATGCAAATAAAGAAGCATAGATGATGTTTTCATCTTTTTGACATTGCGGTATTTTAGAACTTTTGTGATACGTTCTAAAAGATCTATGCAACTCTTTAACCCCAATTTATTGAAGCTTTCATAACTATTCAACTTAAACATTGACTCTTTCATTGTTTTTGGCGGATCTTTACTTGAAGCTTCAATTAAATCTGGTCTAAATTTTGTGTACTCCAGTGGACAAGAGACTAATTTTACTTCTTGTCCATTGATAGCCTCCACTTGAAAGACAATGTCAGTCTCACCATGAGCATAACAATTAACAACTATCCCTAATATAATTGGATCTTTTTCACCTATGGATCCAAACAGACACATATCAGGGAACATATTTGGAGGACATTCTATCTGAACATACCAATCTCCCACAAACTCATATTCATTGGATGTATTATACTTTTTAATCATTTGAAAAGTAGAAGTAGAAACTGGTGCATTCATAATATTTTTACTTGAATGAAGTCTTTCTTATTGCATGATTGATGGATGTGGCATTTCACTTGCTTTTGAACTGAGCAATTCTGAAAATGAGAATAAGAAATTATTAACATAAATCAAAATGAAATTATAATTATAAATATCATCATTTAATATTCTATTAAAATTTGAAAATATCATATAGTTTAACAATACTAAATTAGAATAAATAAGATATAAAACTACCATACCAACTTGAGTAGGCTTTGATTGTGTACCACTTGCTTTTCGTTTTTTCTTAGATGCTTTAATTGTAGTTTCATTTGCATCAGATTCAATAGTATCTGGAAACAATAGTAGAAAAAAATGTTTGCAATGGTTAAAGTAAACATGAAATATCAAACATTAATAATCTACCATATAATACATCATTTTAATTCACATGCAGAAGAACAAAGAATTTTTCATTCACATGCAGAAGAACAAGGAAGTTTATGTGCTATGGAAGTTTACTACCCACATAATGATATATCAAAGTTCATCTAGTGTGAAATTGCATACTAGAATATAGTATAATTATTTGTAAATAACTAAATTTGAAAATGCCATACCAACTTTTGGAGACTTTTGTAGTGTCATATTTGTATTCTTTCTTTTCCTTGATGATTTCTTTGAAATTTCATTTGCATCATGGTTCTTAGCATCTGAAAACATTTGTAGAAAATATTACGGTAGTTTCGAAAACAATTAAAAGCATCAGTTAAAGAGTAATATGAAAACATATTTTATAAGATCTCAATTCATACATATGAAGAAGATAAATAACTCTAACCTTTTGAAGTCACTTCTTTTGCAATTTTACTCGCATCAAACTCCATTGCTTCTGGAAAAAAATGAAAAAAACTATTACCACAATTTCAAATTATTGAAAAAAACATGAATTCAAAAATATTATAAATGCACGCATCATTCTATTTGTAAGTATATGTACAAAAACAATTGTGGAGGTCATTATAATAGCTAATCATGATGATCATTAAATGGCTCATGATAATAGCTAATTATAGTGTTAGCTTACATCAAGTAATTTTTCATCCAACATAACCACATTATGATCAAATACATTGCACCATTATGGAAATTTATTTCGATTTAGTTTACCTTATAAGAAAATTGCATGGTGAATGAAAGTTAATATGTGTTAGCTTTCTTATGGTAGTTTTCCATCCAGTACAACCACATTGTCATCAAATAAGATATTCTATTTGAACATACATGTCAATTTGTTAGAGCGAAAGATAACTCCATGATATTTGCTTTCACTCATCGTGCCAAGCTGTTAGAGCGAAAGCTAACTCCATGACCGTGACAAAAATTAAGTTGGAGTTAACTTTCGCTCTAACAAATTGCCATGATGAGTGAAAGAAAATGTGTGTTATTTTTCATAAGGTAGTTTCTATTTAACAAAACCCCAACGTCATCAATCACATTGCATCATGATGGATATCTAGATGGAGTTAGTTTTCATTCTTCAAACAATACACAATGTGTGTTAGGTTTCGTAGGGTAGTTTTCCATCTAGCACAACCACATTGTCATCAATCACAATGCACAATGATGGAAATCTAGCTAGAGTTAGTTTTTGTTCTTAAAACATTGCAGGGTCAGTAAAGCTAATGTATGTTAGCTTTCATAAGGTAGTTTTCCATCTAACACAACCACATTGTTATCAAATACATTACACCATGATAAAAATCTAGCTGGAGTTAGATTTCATTTATTTCTAGGAGAGTACATTGTGTCATCTACTATTACAGCCCAGTTGGATATGATTGCCTTCCTCATTGTGGTGGTAAGAGGAAATTCAATGATGTAAAGGATTACTCTTTGTGCATTATATTGACTTATAAAGCTAAGCCTTTTGAAACAACAACAAAAAAGTATTTACTAGTTTCATCCAACCTCCCCTCCAAGCATATAGGACATTTCCAAATTGAAATATTCATCTCTATGAGAAGAACTAGAAAACCTGCTTGTTATCTTTATAATTTTATTTCCTGAAGTCACATATACTAAACAAAACGAGACCCAAGCTCCAAAACTTCTCATAAAATTCCATATTTTGCACCTTTATTAAGTTAAATTCCATAGATATATGGACAAACGCTTTGTTGGATTCCACTTCCGTAATGATTCAAGGATTCAACTTGACTAAAGGATCCAAATGCTACTACAACAATTGCTTCACAATCTACCATGCAAACCTATCCAAACTTGCCATGAGTGCCCCACAAAGGTTGAACAATACTCCAAAGAAGGCATGAATGGTCACACAGGTAAATCACCCCCTATAGGGCTTTCATTTCCTACACATGAATCCCTAACACACATCAAACCTGGATTTGTTAAGGATTTTATGACTATTGTTTATACTTTTGTCACCTTTTCTAATGCAAAAGGATATATCAAATTTTTATATTGTTATTCTAGGGCACACAATGCACTCAAAACCCCTCCAAATAGTTTGTAAATGAGAATTGAGTTCTCTTACCATCCCTGCTCATGCCCAAAATTGGAGCTTTAACCATCAAAATTGGACTAGAAACTACCAAAGCTAGTTTAATGTTGTTATTCATCACCTTTTAAGACTAAAACATGCCCAAAAATGTATTTCAACCCTTAGATTCAGCCCATATTCAAAGGTTATGTCTTGCTACTGCTAATTTATAGTCGAAAATGATCCCCACAAGACAATTGTGAAATATTTCCTAAAGGCTTCCTGGCCAACTCAGGAGTAACCCCCAAGTAAGTATCTTCAACTTTGTCCAATACATATGCCGCCTTCTCAGCACTGCAGGTTATGGTTTCTTGCGGAGCTAAACTTGAACTCAAACTATATATATGTGTAACTTTTCATTTCAATGGGTTATCCTGAGTGCTCATTACCTGCGTAAAAACTTATATAAAACCCAAATAATCCATGTTTTTTTTGTGGGGGAGGACATACATATTTCAAAACCTTCTCATTTTAGGGTTACAGGCCAGGAGGGAGAGGTTGCAGAACAAAAAGAAAGTTTCCCTCTGATGGGTAGGAATGCCCTTGGACCCTTTCCCCCACTTCCATAGCTGACTAGTAAGGCTCTGGACCCATAGCTACTCACTTGGATACTTGGATTGGCTTATATCCTTGGTTACTCAGCTTGGTTACCACCCTATACTCCCTAAATAAAAACAACCCGTTTAACCTGTTTGCAGCTTATTCCAAAATATCAAATTTTCAACATCTTGGCGCTTCAAGATATCAAAGTTTTGTGTTTTCTTCTTTGAGAAAGCACCATTTTACTTCATTGCCTCCTATTCACCCTCCTTAAGTGTCTTTCTCTCTTTCATGAAAATGAACAGATAAAGCATAATGAATCTGCTAACTGCCAACTTTTTTTTACCATCCACCAGTTGATAAAACCCTGATCTTTGGCACTTATAAATCATCTTCTTGCACTTCTTGTCAGCAATTAAAATTTGATTATTACTGAAGGAAAACATTGAACTGTGGGCTATGCTTCATTATCGAACTAACAGAAAATAATTTTTCTGTGAACCAGGGACATCATCATAAATAACAACCTCTTACCTCTCATCTAAACTTTCCCACTTCTCAACTCTGCATTTTCTCCACCACTCGAATACAGAATTAGAGTTGGATTTGTCCTCAACAAAATCAATATACCAATCTTTCTGATTAGTAAAATGTTGTGAGAAACTTGAATTGAGGATAACACTCCTACTCTTCAGCACCTGGCCTAGGCTAAATTGACAGCTAATCAGCCAGCTGTTGGAACGACCTTTTATTTATTACACAACTATTGATGAAGTCCAGTTGTTTGACAAACTCACATCTTATCCTTTTATTTAAAAGTACATGCTTATTTTGTGATAAAATTTTGGTGACAGTTGGCATGATTCTTTAGTGATTGCGGGTGTGCCAATGGGATGCTGGTTAGCGTCTCTTGATACAATTTCTCATGTCAATAGCTCTCCTGGATTTACCCAACCAAGTGTTCCTACTTGTAATTTTTCAAGATTTGCAACCAAGAAATTTAAAGTATTCTTGTATGATATTTGTTTTCTCCCCAAGATATTTTACTCTTTAGGTCCATCTTTTGGAGGCATTTGTATTAGATCACTATGGATCAAAATTCCAGTAGATAGTAGAAGTTTATGCCCACACTCCTCAGAGATCATAATTCTAATTGTTGCCTCTTATCTGGCAACCTCTGTTTTCCCATAACACATTGTTCAGGGAGTCATCCAATTCCTTAAAGGAATAGCAATTTTTAAAATTTAATTAACAATCTATTTTGGGAGCTTTTTTCTCATAGTCCTCCTATTTGTAGCATTTAATATCCAATATCAATTGTTTTTTAGGTACCTTATTAGTGAGGGAGACTTGTTAAACAATTTTTAATCCTTGGTGATGGGCCAGTGTTTGAACCTGCGATAATATCATGAATTCAATGTACATGAGCTCAAGTGTCCTTACCTGTACATTACCCATCTGTTGGACTACCTTTCTAGTGTTGCAGCAATTGCTAGCTTCCTGAGACTCATGAAGAGTTGAAATTTGGTCCAAAGGGCACAAAGCTGGATTCCCAAACAGATACTGGGACTGTTAAACTAACTCCTGACACTAATACTTTGTCAGGAATATATTCAACTTATAAACCTCCACAATCCGGTGTGCCTGTGGCTTTCAACAGTCCTCACAAACTAAATTCCAACTCAGCAATACCAGTAGGATCATATGGCCACTCAATTAATTTACATCAGCAGCCAAACACATTAGTTTTAGTGGCAGTTGTATCATCATCAAATGCTACTTCTGTGAGGTCTGATCTTGTGCATACATCTTCAGGTCAAAATTTTCCAACTATGGCACAGTCTTGTGGAACATTGGATCTATCAAACCTTTCACTCGGGATGAAGAAACTAGCCTCATTTCATTGGAGGCTCTACAAATGAAATATTCATGGTAGCAAGTCATTATTTTTAAGACCGATTTTGATTGTCTGGTCACTATCTTTCTTGTTGGAGGTGTGCCTACTAGTGCCTTAGAAGTGGTATTCTCCTTATCTTTCATTTTCTATCATGACACGTGCCCAAAACATGTCATGTGTTTTAGGACACATTAAAACTCATGTCCGACATTTGTCAGGTCATGTCACATGCCCAACCCGTTGGACATAGACACGGAGGCCTATATGGCTGTGTCATGTTTCATAGCTTTTTATGCATTTCGAATAAAAATGTATCTTGCTGGAGCCGACCAATCATCTTAGCTTTCTACCTCTAGAATTAAATGAAACCCAATTGAACCCCTTGAAAGGAACCTAACTGACTCATATAAATTACTTAACAATAATGTCCTAAATTCAAATAATCTTTTTCAGTACCTTATAGCCTGAGTTGGAAAGAAAGACATTAGAGGTAATTTGGGGTCTAAAATGGGCCTTATAAGAAAACGTGCCAAAATAAGTTTTTGTGAGTTGGAATTCAAGAACAAATAGAATTTCAATAAAATAAGTCAACCATAATGGTTGAATTGACATATTTGTCATTAAAAAAGACTACTTTTTTTGTTCGTATTTTCGATATATCTCATTGTGTTTTTACTCAAATTTCAATCGAGAGAGTTCGTTGGATGTAGAATTTGATTCCACATCCAATGAGTACCCACACTGCATACTTTTGACGGACCCCGCTACCCCAAAAACAAGAAATACATGAAAAAATGTGATGATGACATCATCATCACGTTTTTTCAGGTATTTCTTGTTTTTGGGGTAGCGGGGTCTGTCAAAAGTACACAGTGTGGGTACTTGTTGGATGCAGAATCAAATTCCACATCAAACCAGCTCTCCCAATCGAAATTTGAGTAAAAACACAGGGAGATATGTCGAAAATACGAACACAAAAAGTAGTTTTTTTCTTTCTTCCTCCAAAATTAATCAATATTATTTTATTATTTTAACTATTATTTTATTATTTTCCTTAGGAGGCCCATTTTAGACCCCAAAATTCCTCTAATGGACATGAAAAATAAAAGACGTGACCTGCAACTAGGATTTATGTATGTTGTGGTTTCCAGAATATCCATAATAGGGTGTTGTATTCATTTGGACATTTGTTTTGGCTCCTGTAGAATCTTTGTTTTTGCTTTCAACAGTCCTCACAAACTAAATTCCAACTCAGCAATACTAGCAGGATCATATGGCCACTCAATTAATTTACATCAGCAGCCAAACACGTCATTTTTAGTGGCAAGTGTATCATCATCAAATGCTAATTCTGTGAGGTCTGATCTTGTGCATACATCTTCAGGTCAAAATTTTCCAACTATGGCACAATCTGGTGGAACATTGGATCTATCAAATCTTTCACTCGGGCTGAAGAAACTAGCCTCATTTCATTGGAGGCTCTGGAAATGAAATCTTCTTGTTCAACATCATTTTCTACTGAGAGAATTTATGGCTCAACTCCTTTAGTTGTTTTAGTGGCTGCCAGCGGAGACATATTTGGTTCACAATTCACTATTGTGACTGAACTGTCAGCTACAAAGAAGTCTGATGCTACAATTAAGAATTTTCCAATGAACATGCCCATCCCATAAAAAGTTGTTCCTAATGAAAATATTATTTTAACTTCTGTTTCTGCCCCTGGCCTAGAACAAAATAACTCCCCCTCACACACATAAACGTAGATACCCTCACAAAATCATAAGCAATCCTAACCTTCGATCTTTTAAGCTGAGAGGTCTAAAAAGACTGCACTTCTAGCTTCGCACCATCAGTATTTGGATTGGATCCCTCTTAGCTGAATAGGTCACTACTTAAGATGGATTTATGCTACTTTTATGCCATGAAAAGTAGAGCTATGAGTTCCCTAGCTGATATACAAGGATGTTTGACCAATGATGTTTGAATCATGGTAGACTCCTGAATCCCTCCTGTTCTACATGAGTCTCCACTAAGAAGAGTACTCAGCTCAGACGTGCCTAGAGAGTTGGGACTTGGAAGCTTGGCCAAACACACAAATCTCTCCCTGATAATAACAATCCCAATCCAGAACACAAAAGTGGAACCCAGCGTGGAAATGTGGCGGTTAAAACAGATTTTAAAAAGCAAAAATGGAAGCAAAAACCTTAAATTCAATGTTTAATATAAACACTCTCCCATTTCACTGTCTTATTCATTGTAAACGTGACTGTGGGGAGAATTTTTATTCACAAGTGTGTTTGTCAGTCTGTTAAAGAGGTTGAGTTCACATTGTAGTGTTTTATTGGCTGTGTTTTTGCCATGTGAAGGACTCAAGGAGGCTACATTGTTGCTGTGTGAAGGAGGTATGTTCACAGTCCAAGTATATGCTTCTGATATTCTTTTCTATATCATACTTCCATATTTTATTATATTTTTATGAATCTGCTAGACTATGAAAGGTTTGGTTTTAAGATTTTTAATCAATCTGCTAGATTATGCCATACATTTATAAGGGCATGCTAATCATCTAATTATGTCATACATTTATCAGAGTATGCCAATCATTTAATTCAGCCATAATTCTTCCAATCTTGATTCTTATCCATGGTGCCTAAGTCGAAACCTAATAGGACTCTTGATCAAGCATGGGAACATTGTCTCCAGGTGGATAAAAGCAAGTCAAGTGACAAGCTGCAAGTAAAGCCCTAACTTTCCTTGCTTAAGGTGCACAATAACAACATCAAATAAAAAAATTAAAATATCTTACCAACATCCACTAAGAAAGGAGAAATAGAAACCTTAGATCCTTAGTTGTGACTCATGAGTTATAACAACCATTATTTGGATCAATCTTGATAGATAGAAAAACCATAAAAATTCATCACAGGCTGTTCTTACCTGCAAAATAAGTTGCCTGCTAAGATTGTGCACCCATCAACATAGTAATCAACAGTTTCTGTCACTTCTCCTAGTGTATCAGTAGTCTCTAGAACCTGCAAAAACAACAAGAGTATAAGTTCTAGGCAATGAAACGAAAGTATGCCACATATGAAATATATATAATGATAGCTTTCAAACAAAGAAAACAGATTGTATGTTAATGCACAGTATTTTCCATTCGAATTCATGTGCTTATTTTTCAATGTCAAGAAACCCAGTTGCTTGGTCCTAGAAAACATAGCGATTTCTCTTAAAACACATGTAGGAAAACTTAGAAACATGTGAAAATTTTGCTTTAAGAGAAGTGTTTTTGAGTGGTGGACTGAGGAATGATAGCATGAAAAAAAACAATGCCTCTGATAACAAAAGGCACATTCTTCTATATTGTACAAGTCATTCTTCCAGATAAGGTAAATATAATTTTTTCATCTAGTGTTTCTAACAATATAACCAACATGTAATCAAGAGTGTTGTTCATTAACATTTCTACTAAAAGACAAGGCTATTTTAGAGGGTCTCAAGCACATGATTCTAGAAAATTGTCCGTATGGAATAGAGATCCATCATGACAGCCCAGTATGTAGGAATTGGATATGGAATTGTGAAAAGCCTGTTTATATCTATGAGATAGGGGATATTTATGATCTGATTGACATTGCCACCTGCTTAAGTAAAACACGGAGGCTTGGAGATCTGGTCATTCAATGGCTAAGGTATCAAAAAATTTGGAAATCTCATGATGCTTTCAATCATAAAGTTAGCATGTGGCTTTTTCTTTTAAATATCTTTAGTAGGACATCCTAGGTTATTATCAACAGTGAATTTGAAGCAAGGGACCTTTAATATGGTTGATCTAGATCCAACTACTTTAGGTGTAATCCCAACTCTAGATAGGTACAAGGACAATTGATTCACTTATAATATGTATCCCTTCATCCCTACATATAATATTGAATGGAATCTATATATAAGAGAGATAGTTTCTATATACATGATAAAGTATACAATGAATGCTAACAAGATGCAAGGCATAGTTAACAGACTAGAGAGGCTACTAAGAAATGAAAAAGTGGCAAATAATTCCAAACAACTTCAAATCATAAAGTTGGAGAAAAAGGTAGTGGAAATAGGAATAATCCCACTGGACACCACCCTTAGACATAATTTATTGAAAGAAAAAAAAGGTTCAAATTATCAATAATAAGCTAAAAGTCCCTACCATTGAACATATCCAGAAAGCTGAGTTGTTGGAAGTTTAGGAAGAAAATATTATATGGTTAATATTTACCAAGAATGCAAAGTAAAAATAGAGAAGCTAGAGAAAGAGATCAATGGCTTAAAACAAGAAAATTACAACTTGGTTTGTGCTAAAGTTGCTACATTGCTTGCATTTGCAACAACTAACCCAAATGATACTCTAGCCAACATGAACATTAAGGAAGATGAGTTGTGCAAAATCAAGGAGGACCTCCGAAATCGAGAGGAAGAAGTGTACATTTTAAAGAACATGATAGAAAAGAGGGATGCAATGATCACTAATTTAAAAGACCACGGGGCTAAGTTGTAGAAATAGGTTGATCACCTCACTAAGAGGCATTCATGGAAGTCTCCCTTAAAAGGAAAAACACTTAGCCTAGGATCTGATAGAAGCAATACTGACCCAAAACTACATTTCATTATTACCCAATATGAATGGAACTTGGTAGGCTACTTTCTAATATTTTCTTTGTTTTCAGAAATTTGCTGCCATCCTCTTACAGTCGCAACAAAAACCTAGATATGTGAATTTGGGAGATGAAGATGTCTAAGTACCCAGTGGGAAATAATTGGAAGAATATTTCCAAGTTCAATGCCTTAACATCTGCTCAGTAGGATCTATTAGTTATACCTTAAGGAGATTCATGGGATTCGTCATCATAGCTTCCATAAATTCTAGTTCAACAACTGCCTTAGTATCTATCTCAACAACCACTTTAGTTGCTAGATTAGCACTTATGGTGGAGGACATATCAGTAGGAACTACAATAGTTTAATATAAACATAACAGATTTAGGTTTGGTTGGTTTATTTGTTGGTAGCATAAATGGCTAGTAAGAAGTCAATAAGATATAGTTGTAATAGGAAAATGTAGGAGCACTATAAGAAGGACAAAATTATCACAAGAAATGGATTGCATATTTTGGAAGCAGAGTGTAACTCCTTCCAATTTTTGTTTGATCACAGAGACATTAGAAGACAGAGCTTATGACTCTTTTGGTGTGTTTGGGCCAGATAGATTCAAACTTTTTTCTATAGTATTATGTAATCTCTATTGTAATTTTGTATATTCTTCTTGTATCTCCATATATCTCATTCTCCAATGTAATTTCCCTGTTGATTTAATGAAATCCCCTTGAGGAAACCTTTCATCCCATTCATGGGTCATGTGTGATTATTGTTCCTATGTTTCCAGTTTGTTATGAAATTTCATGATATAACCTCCATTTCATTAAATATGGAAAAATATAACATAATATGGACTAAAATTTTCTCAAATTATCCTTTTTAAAGCCCAAAAATAGTCCTTCTAAAGTGCAATTTTCGATTCCAAAAGTGTATGTTTGAAAATGCCACTAGGGATTAGGGCTTGTAGCTTCAGGGGGATTAGGACTTGTAGCTTTAGGCGAAATAAATATGATTACAACTACAAGCTGAGTTGGCCTTAGTTTCGCTGCATATCAATAGATGAAGCATATCCATATGCTTTAGATTTTATAAGGATAGTTCTTAGACAAGGACAAACAGAACTATGAAAGTGGACGGTCAATATTTGGTGATAGAAATAATCATGGAAGGTGCAATTTTGGCATCATGTGGTCGTTTATGCCAACCTTGGATTCCATCATCACCTTGATAACTGGGCTTATAACCTAAATCCTAATCTTCCTTGTTCAATCTCCTATGTTGAATCTTATGGACATTCCCAATGAAAAACAAGTGTACCAGGGCATGAGTGGAAAAGTTGAAAATGATCCTAGGTCATGATACTCATGGAGGTGCACCTATGAATCCCATTTCATTATCAACTATTCCTAATTTCCATAGAACAACTATTCTTGAAGACAATTTTAATTTGAGGGATGCAGGATGAATGGCTAGATATGGTGGACCTAGTGGTAAAAGATGATATATCAAAAGAAATTTATGAGACAATCTATTACTTATGAAAAATATTCTCATGGGGAGATTCTATAAGCAAACTAGGAA
>LPNX010726704.1:13354-23693 GCA_001517045.1 Pseudotsuga menziesii
AAATCTCAACCAAAAGGTATGAACCATGACTCTTCTGCATTTTTTTAATGCTTATAATAATAAATATGGTCCTCAAGAAACATAATTTCCAACTCTGGCATGAAAAAATCCTCAAAAGTTATAGTACCCTTCACCATGGATACAATGGTCGAATTAATCAATCCAAAGCCTCTCTTGGTCACAAAACTAGTGTAGTCCTATCTTCTCTGGAAAACAATTATGAATACAACAACCATAATTACCTTCACAGTTACCTATGCAACCACAATTGCAACTTCCATTGAATGCTCCAATGAATGCTCATGTAATAGAACCTCAATTTCCAATGCAATCCAACATGAATCCAAATAAGTATACAATTAAAAAAAATGAAATGTCAACCTTCCTATCCTCTAACATCAACCCTCTAGAGTGTAACAATGTGCACCTTAGGTCTAGGAGGATAATTTACATATGATCACCAAACAACTTGAGGAAGAAACCCTACCTCCCAAAATAGAGCGTCATCATGAAAAAGGTGAGGATTACACCCTTGGTGTAACTCCTAGAGTATTAGAAACTATGAAACATGTGGTTTTTATTGGACTAATTCAAACACAAGTTCTTACTCTATTTTACCCAGGAATATTGGCTATAGCCAAGATGCTTCCACATCCTAAGTTCGATCATTGGGAGAAATTCAAAACCTATGCATCAGAATGTCGTTGTTACAAGAAATAAGGATCATTCTGGTTTACACCAAATATGTAAATGAATTGAGCCTCATAAATCCAGGGAGGAAACTCATGGTTTCAGACCTAGGGTAGAGTCGCACTCATCAAATATGATGATCCCAAGAACCCAATAGTGATTTTTCATTTCTAAGGTAAAAATATTTCCAATACATTAGCGGATCTGGGAGAAAACATTAATATCATGACCAAAGAAACTTGGGAATCACTCATCCTTTCAAATATTAGACCAACCCCCATAGTATTAGACTTGACCAATTTGTCCACTATTAGGATAGAGATAATCCTGGATGGTGTAATCATTTCTATGGAATCCTAGGAGTATCCAATGGATTTCCTATTACTACAAATGATATCTTATCTTGAGGGCCATCCTATGATATTGGGAAGGGCATGGATAGCCATGTTCAATGCATACATGAGATGTAGATCAGGGAATATGATAATTTCCCATGTATACCTCACGAGAAACTTAATTCTTTATCAACCAACAAAGTGCAGCATGACGTGTGAGAATTATTTATGGGATAAATATAAATTTGAATATTAAAATGTGCATGTCATCCTTACAATTGATAAATATTTGTATTTTAAGTACAAGACAAAATATGACGGTATCAACAATTTATCAGTAATCCATGTTCTATATATCAGCCTGTTTACCGACGATTAGAAGCCGCAATGAACAATGATGCTCAGGTAAATGTTGAACTATATCTGGGAGAAGAATAATTCATACCTACCATAGTCATCCATAATTATGCCCCAATTCAAATAGATCCAGGAAAAAAATTGAATGCCAACCTAGATTTGATTCCCTCACAGACCGAAAATTTGTTACAAGTCCTACAAGCAAAAAATTAATCCTCTGCATCATATTACATGGACATGAAGGGTGCTCATCCTGATATATGTACCCATCATATTTACATAAAGAAATATTGTATACCTACCCATCAACCTTAAATAAGGATAAACCCTTTGCTGAGAGATGTTGTTAAACAAGAATTCCAAAAATTGTTAGATCTTAAGTTAATCTACACAATATCTGACATTGAATGGGTTTCACCTCTTTTCATTGTTCCTAGGAAGAAATACAAATGGAGGATTTGTGTCGATTATCGAGAGCTCAATAAAGTGACACAAAAAGATCAGTTCCCCTTGCCATTTATAAACCAAGTTCTTGATGCACTGTGAGCTAAGAAATACAAATGGCTAATACTGTGAGCTGAGAAGCAATTATGCTATGTTTTGGGTGAAATTTATTGGTGTCCATTGGAAAATCTGATCATGTTCCTATGTAGAGGCAGCCTTATTTTCAATTATGGGCATCCTTTAGGTGTCATTTCATGTGCAGCAGTCTAAGAATTAGCTAACATGTGACTTGAAAATGATTTGCAGCAGTCTAGATCTAAAAAGAAGTTCATGGATTGAAACCTCATTGGGAAGTAAGGCTATTGTTGGAGGGTGATTGAATAAACAAATTTCAGGCCGTCACTTTTAAATAGAAGTTATAGGGTTCATATGGTAGCAGCCAACAAAGCATTGATCAGCATTCCTTCTTGTGGTCTGTTTGAATACTCTTGGAGATGCATTTGAAGAGTTTGCATGCCTGTTGAAGAGGTTTATTTACTATGCCTATCCTTTTGAATCTTTGAGACACCCTTGGATCACCTTCTAGATGAGCTGCAGCCTTGGGATAACCTTGTAGGGTGGTCAAATCAGTGTGTGTTGAGGAGTATGGATCAGCTAAGACAAGCTTTTGTAAAAATGTCCCACTATATTCATGCTTCATTAGGGTAGCGCAGATATCCTTGGGAGGATTCTCATCAAGGTTTAGCATTTACCCATTGTTTCAATAGTTAGCTTCCTCTTTGAGAGGGATCATTGCATCTTGTGTATTAATCTGTGCCGAGGATTTTTGAACTGTTCTGCAATCTAGGTTTGGACATTGCATCCTGGAGATTTACGGCTACTGCCCTAAAATATATGCCTTTGCAAACTTTCTAATTGAAGAAAAACTATGGAAGAAATGGCAGCCAACGTTCTGTTATAAAGGATCCTACTTATAGCACCCACAACACCTACAGGCTCGACATGTTTTGGACTCTAAAGAGTTGGTAATAAGCCTCCATAGAGGAAGCCCTTCAAGTGCTGCAATATAATTATCACATCCATGATTGGGGACTGTAGTAATATCATGACGCAATTAATGTTCACAGTATGGGAGAGCTTGAAAACATTATTCATATTCACAAATCACGATTCTTGATAGTATTCACGATTGGGGACTGACATCATTCACGATTCATGACTGATAGCATTCACGATAAATTTTGACCAAGCTTTGAGTATTGTTCACTCAATTGTATGGATAGTGCTGAGAGAAATTACATCAGGAAAAGTTGCAATCTTCATTAACTCTAGAAACTATTTAGGCAGTATTCAATTTTTTTAGACATTACTTCAAATACATGGCATGCATTCTCAATAAAGATTACCTGATTAGGCTCGATCTAGATTTGAATAAATTGCTCCTCTTCAACACTTCAGCTCTCTATCACCGTGGGTTCTCAACGCTTTTTCATTGTGAGTTCTTTGTGTTGTGTCAGCATGTCGGTGCTAGGGCATGAGATGTTCTCAGTCAGCGTTCGTCCCATCGATTCAGTTACATGGAGTATTCTTAGTTATGCCATAGAACTGTTAATTAGGGAGGTATGAGGAGCTGTCGGGCATGCATAAATCAAGTTAGAGTATTATTAGCTATACCGCAGAACTCATAAACACAGGAAGAGCAGTTGGGGAGGGATGGCAGTCGGGCTTGCATTCTAGGCAGAGGCTTTGTTCTTTGTTGTGCATTTTGATTTTAAGTTTTTTTTATGATTTTGTTTTATTTTTTATTATTTTTTATTTTAATGTTATTTTTAGTATTTGTGTTTTTATTGTGCTTTTTACATGTGTGTTTTACAAGGCCAAATATTTTTTATTTTTCATTACTAGAATTTAGGTATATAAATTGTAATTTTGGAGTGATGATGATGATGGTAATGATATTTTATATATGTGAATTTATTTAATACGATTAATGATGGAAATAATGTTTTATGTATGTGACTTTATTGAATATGGTGATGATGACAAGGATGATGATGAAAATGATGACTATGCGGCGTCCCGATTCTACAAGCAATGTGGAATGTTGCTTGACTTCTTCGTTTCTGCCTTTTAATGAAGAAGTTCATGTGGTGGATCCTCTTATTAAATAGTTATAAATTATTGCAAGTAACCATGGGCATGTTCAGCCTCAATATACGGCTCATGATATAGGTCTCAATTTAAAAGGATATCCACCCTTGAGGAAAACTAAATATATCAATATGCCCTATTTGAGATGGTTAACAAACCCACACTTTTGGGATCGGCATTAAAGAGTTGAATTTATTGCAATGGATCTACCCATAAATCAACCAAGATATGAGTCCATATTTCTCAAGGAACAATTACATTTGTATTGATCTTTCTGAGTCTACAAGCCCACAGAAATATCAACAATAAGGGTTGAGTAACGAAGAACAAATTTTAAAAATTGTTGTTTTCCTACCATGAATCAACAATGTCCTCCATTCCAATGGGAACCCCCAATTGGTACCAGGCACCACATATTTCCTACTTAAACTAGTTCTTATCCAATCTCTATATTATTTCACAAGACAACCATGCTTTAGTACCTCCCATGTTATACCATCCAAGTTAAGTTCCAAAACCCAAACCACATTGGGCTCAACACCCAATCTAGCTGCTAATCATGTGTCGTGTGAGCTGACAACCAAGTATAATGTGCACGATGCATATAAACTGCGTCTATCTCTCTAATGTGGGTCCTTAGTTGTTTGATGGTATATGGTATAAACTTATTGACATAAATTTTTAAACCACCTGCTCGAGGCCAAGGGAATCAATTTAGAGCCACCATGTTGCTCAATGACCCCATTGAGTTAAGTTCTAGAAAAAGTTGTTGTATGTTGTACAATGATACACCTTGACTGCTTGAAGTATAATACAAGGTTGTCCTCGATGCCCAACTTGATGCTCTATGCAATGAAGATGGGAATAGAGTACGGTGACACAAAGAATGCAGAGAAAACACATTAAAAATACATGTTTTTCATGAAAGATATTGTCCCCAAAAATGCATCATGGAGGGGAGTCCTAAAATTTGTGGTTACAAAGATTATTTCCATGAATTAGCAAGTGATGAAAATCTATGTATGTTAGTTCCTTGATGTTTTACTACACAAATAAATTGTGTCATGCTCCAATGAAAAGAATTGCCTTAATGGCATCTTGTACAGGTCTCATAAATGCAGATGGCCATGTCTTTGTCTATGATCATTTCTAGAACATACCACATCATATGGTTTTTGTTATTGAAAAATATGGTTAAATGTCTAGTTTTGATATAAAACCAAGCATAGTAGTACATTTGTGTGAATATTTCTTAGTAGTTTTGTATGAGATCATTTTTGGCAATCATTTCCCAAGATTTTAAGGGGAGACAATGAAGGTTGTAGATCCCTTGGAAAGTGGTCCATTGAGAAATCTTGTGAGTTGAGGAACTTGAAGGCCCACATGGGTATTGAAAATTGATTGTACTATTCTTGAGGGGAATAATCGGATCAAAGTCTAAAGGGCCATCTACATGTCTTAATAATAACCCTCAAGTGCATACAATAGCATAACCTAGCCTACATATCCAGTCTTTGACACGAATGCAAATGGGTAAAGCATGGTCCACGTGTCATATAAAAAATATGAAAGTATAAAAGGAATTGAGTGTGATGGCTTAATTTTCTCTTTGAAATAAGTAATTTATAAAAGGAAACATGGGGCCGATGTTGACTAAAGAGATCACCTATATAGAAATCATGTATGGTTATGGAAGGTTTGAGCCCATCGACCCCAATGAAGTAACCCAAAGTGCATTTGGGAAATTTTTCCTTTGTTTTTCGATTTATAGTGGTGTCCCCTAGCCATTGGAAGGCCATACAAAGGAACCAATTTTCAAATGAACCACTCACCCAGAACCAAACTAGCTCTTCATTCACTCATAAAGGAAGCATGCCCATTCGTAACAAAAAAATTACAACTAAATGTAAGATTAAATTCACATAAAGATCAATCTTAGACTTGGATTGGATTTTATGATGAGATTTAACTTGCATAAAAGAGTCATTCAAAGACATGTGGAGAATTGGTCTCAAGACCTAGATCTAAAAATGAGCAACATAATTGAGCTATGAAACCATTTAGAGTGAGTTTGATTTGTGTTGAGCATTTAGAGTTTTCCCACCATATTATTCAACCATCCTCACCATGAATCTAGGGCTCTAAGTTCCAAACTTTCTTTAATCGGTGAGGATTGATCCTCACAACTAAGATACAAAAATTTATCTTAAATAAAAATAAAGAGCGGTTGGGGGATTCATCCTCGATAGTGGATAATGGTGAGAGATGATAAGAAACTAGATTATATGGATGGTTGTAGGCTGCAGAGTGTGCATTATTATGAGAAAGGATCACTACTCTTTATCAACATAAATCCTATCTAATAATTTCTTAAACTCTATCAATTATTCACTAATTGACTAATTGAATCAGCCTCCATAATAAAGACGATTACCTCTAATTGGGATAGAATATTGGTAATATTTCTAATTCATAAATATAGTACTAGGTATCTCACTAAACAATCCATGACAATGGATCTTTGAATAATTTTATTATGATTTAATATATAATCTGGTAAATGCACTTCTATATAACGAGTCGATCTAATTACTTTCCCTCTCAAATAGCCCAGTGTTAGAAAACAATGGGATCTTATGATGTAATCATAGGAATGGATTGGTTGGAGGTGCATTCGTTTGTGCTAGATTACATAAGAAAGTTACTTCATTTCTTAGATGATGAAGGGAAGGAAAATGTCTTGAGAGGGACAAACATGGTTGTATCCTTGCAATTTGTATCATTATTGTAGTTGAAAATAAGTCCCAAGAAGGGCTACTAGATGCATATTGCGGTGGGATAGTTTTGACTCAGTATCCCATCTTGTAAGAAATTCCAGATGTTTTTCTTGAAAATTTGCATGGGCTTCCTCCCAAATGTGATTTGGTGTTATTTGTTGAACCAAAGACCATATAAGTTCCCTTATTCAATGCCCATGCTTTAATTTCATTAGTTGTAGATGCATATGAATATTTTTTTGGATTTAGAGTTGATCCAACCTAGCATGTCACCTTGGGGAACACCAATTATCTTTGTGAGGAAGAAGGATGGATCCCAGATGTTGTGTATAGATTACATAGAGTTGAATATTAAGGCCACCATATATAACCAATATCCATTTCCTTATATCTATGGATTTTTTATTATATTAAAGAGGCCATAATGTTTTTTAATATTGATCTATGATTGGGGTATGATCATCTATAAATAAAGGATGAAAATATCATGAAAACTACTTTTACATTTTGATTTGAGAATTGTAGGTTTATGGTGGATCCTTTTGGGTTGACTAATGTGCCTATAGTATTAGTGAATGATTGTGTCCTTTTATCCTATGTTATGTGCCCCCTTAACATCTATTTAGCATACCTTCTTCATTTATCCAACCCCTATGGTGTCCTCTTTTGATTTTTCCAGTCTTCCTTACCATGAATGTCCCCATAAAAGGTTTCCTATATTGCTATGTACCCTTTTTTTTCTCTTCCTTCTTAGCCTCAATATTTTTCTAATCTTTCCTTCTTCCATAATATAATATTAGCAAACACCTTCCCTTCCTTCCCTTCTTCCTTTAGGGTAACCCAACAATGCAAATCATTTCCAAATTAGGCTTGGCTTGCTATTTCCTTTCTACATTTTTCCTTCCTCGTTTACTTTTGGTATTATTCCCTTCCTATTCTCATAGAACTCCACACACATAGGGAAATATAACTAAGTTATATGGTCATTAGAAAAAACTTTAAATCATGAAGAGAACAAGATAAGGGTATCCCCACAAATCTAAGGTCCATTAGAAACAATGTCGATACAATGCAATTAGGCTTTAGACACTATGGTTGTGCCACTCATATGGCTTCAATACATATTTAATTCAAGTCCTTTTCATTGCCTTCGGAAACATCCCACCAAAAATGTGCTCATGTAATGTATATGTTATGTATGATACCCATACATCTTCATACTCAATTATATATGGCCAGGGTTTCACTTGATTACAACTTGTCTACAAGCAGAATAAGGAATGAGATAATGCAACAGTATGTGTGGTTTACGAAGGCTCCATGGTTGATGTGGCTCAATTTTGTTTTCGCTTTAGTTAGGCTGGGCTACCCACAGCAAAATAAGCATATTTAGTGCAAACACTATTAGTTTATAAACAAAGTAGCAGTGCATGGAAGTCAAATGAAAGGGAGCCATTTAACAGTCTAGAAGACCACATAGAAGCCTCTTTGTCCTTAAAATACCAAAAGGAGCCATTTAATAGTTCAAGGAGACAATCATGCCCAAGTTTGGACCAAGATAGGTGATATAATTTGCTTATATTCCACTAAAAGGACTATTTTAATGGAACAAACTACCTATGTTCACAAAAAAGAGAAATATGGCTTAATTGTTGCTTAAAAAACAGGAAGGAATGCTATGACTGAAAGCATGCAGCATAAAATAATGAGTTGTTTGCAGCAGCAGATAAATGCTACAAATTTATCAAATGGAGAATTCGATTTAAATACATAATTCTGAAAATGGTGTTTGACAACTTCATGTATATGGAGACTCTCTTTTGAAAGGCAAGGAGGAGGGTGGTTGGGAACCAGGCGCATGAAAGATTTGATTTTAGGAGGAAGTGTTGAAATATTGTAACTTCAAAGAATATTCTTTATGTATCTTTTGTGGTCCCCGATGGTCCAACCGGGAGAACCACTTGTATTACATTGTACCCCGATGCTCCTAATCGGAAGAACTAATAAGAGTCATGAGGTAGTCCCCTCTAATTGTAAAGGTGGGTCATCAGCACCCCAGTGTGGTTACTTGAGCCTACATGTGTAACTCGAGCCTACATGAGTTAACTTAAGCCGACATGTTAATTGAGTAAAATTTAAGTAAACGGATGAATATAAATAGAGGTGTAGTGCTCCTCATTTGAGACACACACACTCACTTGGAATAGCGCACTTATGGAGGAGAGAAGTTGCTGGAGAAGGAGGAGAATCAGGTTTTTGATCTCCTTGTTGGTTTTACCTTTTTCCCTTTTGGGGCATCTATATTGAGGAAGCTTTTGCTGAGTTTTTCCCTTTAGGGTTTTCCCAGGATAAATCTGTGTTGTTCTTGTGATATTGTTTCTTTCAGTGATTCTATTTTATATGCTTTTATTATGAAAAATGAAATGATATACTGATGTCTTAGCTAAGCATATGAAAATTTAACATGGTATCAGAGCTAACCTGAATAGGGCAGCTTTCACAAGTTACAGAAGCTAGGGCTTCTTATTTTTTGGTTCTCTCTCCACAATCAATCAGCAAAAGAAGGCTAGGCTGACTCTCCTTTGAAGGGTGCATCGTTCTGTCGAAGCGGAATTCGATTCCGAGCATTTTCAATTTTCGATGTGGAAATTAGGGCTTTCTACAGAAGAGGAATTTTTGAGTGATACCAGCATAGGATTGTTCTCCTCATCAAAACCGAAGTTTAGAGACCTGGATCAAGAATTTTGGTTGGGTGAATCTCCGGGAAAGTCAAACCCTAGTTTGACCCCGAGCTAGAAAAACCCTAAATACTAAAACTGCTACGTTTTGGAACATTCGCTATATTCTGATATTGGCGAAGGATCAGGAGCTTAAAATTGCAGGGACCGAAGATAAAATCCTGATGAACACTGTATCCAAAATTCATCTTCAGATTCGCTGTATTCCAGGAGATATGTTCTCTCCACGTTAGGGTTCCAGCCTCTTCCAGAATTCATCCCTAAACAGGACACCTGGGGAGAATTGCAATATCTTGGGCTACAGAGGTCCAAATGGAATTCCCGAAAATGTTCCAGAACGGGAATGGACTGTAATTTCGGTGGTCCAAATTTCAGACTCAGAAGATGAACCAGTGACACGTGGAATGCCGTACAACTTCGCTGTTATGAATAGTCCTGTAACAGGTCACCTTGGGAAAAGGATAATAAATCCCAAATGGTGAAACCAATTCTGATGAAATCTATGGTGGTGGATCAGGGATATGCGAGGTTAACTCAGTACAAAATTTCAGACATAGATGAGCATAAATTTCGTAGATATCACAGAAACAGTAATAGGCATTTTTGTAGAAGAAATTAGAAAATTAGGGCTTCCTGTTCCGGGAGCTTCACTCCACTGTTTTCAGAAATGGAGTACATTGGATAGCTCCATTTGAAGAGATATATCTTTCTATCCAATTAGATCTGAAATATTCCAAGTTTTTTAAATTAGGGTTTCTGAGACAAACCCTAGATCAGTCAGCTCCGGAACCAGGACGGACACCTCAAATCGGTAAGATCTAATCCTTTGCTATGTTCATTTGAGGTT
>LPNX010726739.1:0-77594 GCA_001517045.1 Pseudotsuga menziesii
GAATGATGATGAATCCACAGAAACTTCAGAAAGTGAATCCTCCCATGAAAACAAAGAGAATGATTTCATGCTTATGGCTATAGAGGATCTAGAGATGAGTTGTACAGAAATGAATGATGAAGATGCCATTGTGGACATGGAGGGAGAGCTGATGAGTGCTCTAGAGGAGATTGATAGACTAAGAATAAAGAAAAGAAAACAAAAACAGCTATTAATCCAATATGAAACCAATGGAAAAGACATCTCTCTAATAAAGCTAGAGCTGGAAGAGGCAAAGAAAATCGAAGAGACTCTAAAACAACAGCTAGCTGAAAGTAAAGCCAGATGTGAACATCTATAGAATGAAGTAGTAATTGTTAAGAAGGATTTAGAAAAATTTCAAGCCTTATATCATCAGAATATCTCTAGTATCAAAGCTTCAGAAGAGATAAATAACATTCTAAATAGACAGAGGTCACCTCAGATTAAGTTTGGTCTAGGCTATGGTCAAGGTGCAAGTAGCAGTGATTCAGAAAGCAAAGAATCATCAAACTTGATTAATTTTTAGAACAACAAGCAGGCAGAAATCCCCAGAATAATAAATGTTGAAGCATGTAAAGACAATAATGAAAATCAATCAAAGAGTGATAAAAAGCAAGAGAATACCGATCCAAATACCAAATCGGTACAGTCAAGAGTTCATGAAAAAGAGCCATATAACATAATCAAGTATGCAGATCAGAATTACAATTATGAGCATCATAACTCAATACATTACTTTTCTAGAAATCCACCAAGAGTTAGGTACGTTAATTTCTTCAATGGTTATTGTTTATGTTGTTCTAACTTTGGGCACAGAGTTGCCAATTGTTTTTACAATTTCAGAAACATTCAGAGAAGGATGTCAAATAACAAACAGATGATACATCAATCAGCGTATAATCATATGGGTCGTGTATCTCAATCAACTGTTAAAAGAAGAATGCAAAACAGATATACTAACCTGTTTGATCTTCTATACAACGAAACAGAATGTTACATATGTCACAACTTTGGGCATAAAGCTACAGAATGTAACTTGAAAGAGAACAAACAGAACCAAAAATTAAATATACAGCTGAACGAAATGTATGGAGGAAGAAAGAGAGTTCTCATTGTAATCTCGTGCTCTCAGTTCAGAAACAGAAGAATCCTTGGTACATTGATAGTGGATGTTCAAAACATATGTCAGGAGATAAAGAGAAGTTTATTTCTATGTTAGAGCAGAAATTTGGGAACGTAACATTTGGAAATGATGCACCAGGAAAGATCAGAGACAAGGGAATGGTTAGTCTTAGCCATGGTAAAGGAAAGGCTCAAGATGTGTTATTTGTAGATGGGTTGAAGCACAATCTTCTCAGTGTGAGCCAAATGTGTGACAAAGGGTGTGAAATCTTGTTCACTGCTAAAGATTGTAAAATTAAAAATGTTTCCTCAGGAAAACTGGTTGCCAAAGGAATAAGAACTGAGAATAATGTTACATTTTAAAAGAAGAAAAAGAAGAGTGTTATCTCAGCAAATATGATGAAAGCTGGCTGTGGCACAAAAGACTGAGACATCTACATTTTGATCATTTAATAAAACTCAAAAACAAAGCAGCAGTAAGAGACTTTCCAGAAATATCTAAACCACTTGATGAAGTGTGTAAACCTTGTCAGACGGGGAAGTTAACCAGAACACAGTTTAAGTCAAAGAGTGTTCCCTCCATAAATAAGCCTCTTCAACTAGTCCATCTGGATCTGTGTGGGCCATCAAGGAAAGAAGGTACAGGTAAGGAGAACTATTTCATGCTCGTGATTGATGACTATTCCAGACTAACATGGGTTGCATTCCTTAAAGAGAAGTCTGAAGCATTTGCTAAATTCAAGATATTTAAAGCCCTGACTGAAAATTAGACTGGAAGAAAGATTAAAGCTATCAGATCTAACAGAGGAGGAGAGTTCAGTTCAAGACAGTTCAAAGAATTCTGTGATGAGCATGGCATCAGGAAAGAATATACAATGGCAGGAACTCCTCAGCAAAATGGAGTGGTAGAAAGACAAAACAGAACAATCCAACAGATGGCCAGATCAATGATGAAGGAAAAGGATATTTCTCAAGGCTTCTGGGTGGAAGCTATTCATACAGCTGTGCACATTCTTAACAAAGCTCATTTGAGACCAAACAGTGACAAAACACCATATCATTTATGGTTTGGAAGACCTGCAACCATTAAACATTTCAGAGTTTTTGGGAGTAAATGCTATATCAAGAATAATGATGAAAATTTGGGCAAGTATGATGACAGTGCAGATGAAGGAATCTTTTTAGGATATGCTACAGAAAGCAAAGGCTATAGGTGTTATAACAAGAGGCTACGCAAAATAGTAGATTGCATAGATGTGAAAGTAGATGAAGATTGTCATGGAAATATCAGTCAAAGGAATGATGAAGATTCATGTTTGGAAGATACAAATGAAGAGACAGAAGAACAGGTCCAACAATCCCAGAAGGAAGAATCTGAATCATCAGAGCATGAGGAAGCTAAACCTGAACAGCACACTGTACAATCTTCTTCCAGAATGATTAGAAAAAACCACCCTGAAAGCCAAATCATTGGTGATGAGAGTAAAGGTGTTCAGACTAGAAGGAAGATTTTGCAGGAATCTGAACAGTCTCATATTGCTCTTCTCTCTACAATTGAGCCCCAATGTTTTAATGAAGCCAACAAAGACAAAGACTGGGTAGCAGCCATGAATGAAGAGCTGGATCAGATTGAAAAGAATAGCACTTGGGAACTTGTTCCTAGGCCATCAGACAATAATGTGATTGGATGCAAATGGGTATATAAGAATAAATTAAATGAACAGGGACAGATTGTAAGGAATAAAGCAAGACTGGTTTGCAAAGGTTATGCTCAGATTGAAGGACAAGACTTCGATGAAACATTTGCTCCAGTGGCAAGAATGGAGGCTATCAGAATGTTTCTAGCCTATGCTTGTTACAAACGATTTAGAGTATACCAGATGGATGTCAAGTCAGCATTTCTCAACGGAAATTTAGAAGAAGTGTATGTGGGGCAACCTGAAGGCTTTTCACTCAAAGATAAATCTGACTATGTATGCAAGCTGAAAAAGGCTTTGTATGGGTTGAAGCAAGCACCTAGATCCTGGTATGCCAGACTGGACAAATATCTACAAGACAAAGGCTTCAAGAGAGGTTCTGTGGACAGCAATTTATATATCAAAACTGAAGGTGATGATTTACTGATTGTAGTGGTTTATGTTGATGATATCATCTTTGGCTATACGAATAATCTTTCTGTTCAGTGGTTTGCTAACTCTATGAAATCTGAGTTCCAAATGTCAATGATTGGTGAGCTGTCCTATTTCCTTAGTCTTCAAATCTGTCAGAAACTTGGAGGTATGTTTCTTTCTCAAGAAAAGTATCTAAAGGAGATGTTAAAGAAGTTTCGAATGGAAGACTCCACACCTGTGACTACACCCATGGTCAGTGGCTGCAAGTTGAGCAAAGATGATTCTTCACCTGAAGTGGATCAAAAGATGTACAGATCTATGATAGGAAGCCTGTTATATATTACTTCATCAAGACCTGATACCATGCATGCTGTTGGGATGGTAGGAAGGTTTCAAGCTGCTCCCAAACAGAGTCATCTATTATGTGTGAAACGTATATTCAAATACCTGAAAGGTACGCTCTCTTATGGTCTGTGGTATCCCAGAAATCAGAACTTTCAGCTAATAACATATTCAGATGCAGATTGGGCTAATTGTGTAGATGAAAGAAAAAGTACAAGTGGCGGAGCATTCTTCTTAGGAGAGTCTTTGGTTGCCTGGCTAAGTAAAAAGCAAAGTTCCATTTCTTTATCCACTACTGAAGCAGAGTACATAGCTGCTGCTACTTGCTGTACTCAAATTTTATGGATGGTTCAATCTCTTGCTGATCTAGACGTAAAGTATTATGAGCCTATTCCCATTCACTGTGACAATACTAGTGCTATCAGTGTTTCCAAGAATCCTGTTCTTCATTCCAAAAATAAACACATTCCCATAAAGTACCATTTCTTGCGCGAACAAGTGGCTACTCAAGCGGTGTTGTTGCATTATATTCCTTCTACCGAACAGATTGCTGATATTTTTACTAAGCCTTTACCCACAGCTTAGTTTGAATATCTGCATCAAAAGCTGGGTGTTCATTCCTTGTCTCAGTAACTCATGCATTGTGTTAGGGGGGAGTTTGTGTTTATTGTATATCTTATTTTTGTTTACAGCATGGAATGGCAGTTCATTTTCTTAGTGCATCTTGTCAGGGGGAGACTAGTCATCAGACATACCGTATCTGCCCAGGTTTATCCTTTTCCCTTGATGTCAAAGGGGGAGAAATGTGACCAGTTGAATGAGATATTGCCATCAATGTCAAAGGGGGAGATTGTTGAAATATCTTTCAGAGTGGTGTGTTTAGGACTAGTAGATGGTGGCTAGTGCTCAGTCTTAAAGTTTTAGTGTATTTTCATTGATGGCAATCTTCTATAAAGAGAAGGGGAACTGATGTCAAATGGATGTGGCGATCTACTGAAAAAGAGGCAGGCACACAGGTATCAATGGAGAAAATCGAACAGTGGGAGGTGATAGAGATTCAGACTAAAGTCTATGGAAAATCCAGAGCTGTTCCATCCACAAATGTCGCAACAAAATTGTGCACCAAACTGCAAACCGTTTAGAAATGTCACCGTGTATTGCAGTGTATTTGAGTCGGAAGTTTTAGTCATCTGCGCTTCCGCAGTTGCGGAAGGGTGATAAGCAACTCGCTCCGATTATTTTTCCGACGAGCTCTGTCTCAATCGGTTGTCATCCGATCTTTCCATCGGGACGTATTGTCTCTAAGTCTTCCGCCGTTGCGGCTCCTTGTCTTCCTATCGCTCCAACGTTGCGGAAAGGAGATGGTCGTTCGAGCTCCGACGTTGCGGAAGGAGATGTTCTTTCGACCTCCGACATGGCGGAAAGAGATGTTCTTTCGACCTCTGATGTCCGATCCGTTCTGAACGTCATTTAAGTTTCCGCCGTTGCGCTTATCGTTCCGACTTCCGATCCGTTCTGAATAGCATTCAAGTTTCCGCCATTGCGGAAGGAGATGTTCCTCCGACCTCCGATGTTGCGGAAGGAGATGTTGCTTGCGAGCTCCGACGTTGCGGAAGGAGATCTCCTTCCGACCTCCGATGTTGCGGAAGGAGATGTTGCTTGCGAGCTCCGTCATTTCACCCGTTGCTTCTTTGATCCATTGTAGCATATTGGATCAATGTAATCTTTGAAGAGGAATACGAAGAGCCCTGTACAGTTGAGGATTCGAAGAGTATTCGAGTAGGCGGATTAACAGTTATGATGAACCTGAAATGCGAACCGTTTAGTAACTGTTTGTAATGATGATTCGAAAAGTAAGGATGTGTACAGAGAATGTTGAAGCTAAACCATTTTTGTAACGGTTTGAGGATGTTGAAGCTGAACCGGTTCTGTAACAGTTTGAGAATTTTGTTTCAATGAAACAGAGAGAGAAATGAACTCAGAAGATGATATATATATATTGAGCAGAAACAGTTGTGATAGTTAGCTGTTTGAGGAGAGTAATGGTGTGCAGAGTATTAAGAGATCAGTGCTGTAAACTGATACTGAATGAGCAGAGCAGAGGAACAGAAGAATGTGCTGAACAGTTGAACAGAACAGAGGAGCAGAGAGCCGATGTTGAACAGAGCAGAGTGGTTTGGTAAGCAGAGACATATTTGTATTGTTGCATTTTGATTCTATTGGAAAGTCTAGCAAATAAGGGAGGTAGGGAGGTGCTAGGGGAGACTTTATGTCTCCGTCTGCAAGTGGGTGCTTGTAGAAATTGAAGATTGGTGTCTTCACTCAGTTGGTGCTGGGATAAACTGGAAGTTGGTGCTTCCACCCAGTTGGTGCTGGGTCACAGTGAGAGTTGATGCTCTCAGCAAGTTGGTGCTTGCATTCAGAGGTTGCAGCCTCTTTGAGTCGGTGCTCAAATAAGAAGTGATGTACAGCCATTGAAGCCTTTGACATCATAAGAAGAAGAGGTTTTTCCCTTATGGGTTTCCTCGTGAAATATCTGTGTATCATATATGTGATTAAATGTTGTGATTGAATGCTGTGTTTTGTGTTATCTGCTCTTATGTTTATAACTCTGATTTCATAGCAAAGATTGACTGCCATAAAGTTTATTGATTCTAAGTTAAAAGAAGTATTTTGGTAACAAATCTTAACTAACTGATTCACCCCCCCCCCCTCTCAGTTAGTTTATACTTGTAACAGAGAGGGGGTGGAACCACAAAATTTACATGCCGCCATTGTGGAGTAACTTACATAGGCCCATATACACGTGTGAGAAAGCACTTATGTGGGGTTATGCCATGGGATGAAAACAAGACTATAAGAGTCAAAACTTGTAAACAAGTGCCATCAAATGATAGAGCCAAATATAAGAGGGAAGATGAGGAAGCACAATACCAATCCAAGAAAGTGAGGGTTGAACAGGATACCACAAGCTCACATAGAACATTTGGTGCTCGATCCCCATCTACCCATGGCAGTAGATTCTCTCCCTCGCATTTAGGGCGTAGAACAATATCAGATTTGTTTGACCAAGGTGGTAGGGATGATGTGGATGCAGAAGTGTTTCGCTTTCTCAATGCATGTGGCATACCATTCAATGTTCTTCGCTCACCCTATTGGCATGAAATGGTTGAAGCCATCTGAAGTGCCCTTGTAGGATACAGCAGCCCCGGGTATGAGAAAGCTAGAACCGTGGGGCTTGATAAAGAAAAAGCCAAGATCCAAAATGCTTTGGGGCAGTTAACAAATTCTTTGAATGAATATGGGGTATCAATTGTATCTGATTGTTGGACAAATGTAAAGGGAAAACCATTGATAAATATTCTCGGGGTGTCCTCCAATGGTGCAGTCTTCCTTTCATCCCATGACTGCTCGGATCGGTTCAAGACCGGCATCAATATTGTAGAAGCCTTAATTAAAACCATTGAATCTATTGGGCCATACAATGTCATCCAAGTCATTACCGATAATGTTTCTAATTGTAAAGTAGCGGGAGCAATCATTGAGGATAGATACCCCAATATATTTTGGTCTGGGTGTTTGGTTCACACATTGAACTTTTTGATGCATGACATTTTTAAGATGAAGGAGAATGATTTAAAATGGATTGGTTCATTGTATAAGAAAGGCAAGTGCATGATAAGATTTATTATCAATCATAGTAATGCCAATCACATTTTCCGCAGCCACTCAAGGTTGGAGCTTTTGAAGCTTGGAAAGACTAGATTTGGTAGTTATTACCTTACCTTCAGGTGCCTTTTGAAGGTAAGGGAGGCATTGGCTAGCATGGTATCAAGTGATTCATGGCAGGTTTTGAAAGACGGGCTACATCCGCATCTGAGAGGCATGAATTTTAGGAGGTGGAGGACGTTGTTCTTGATGGTCAGTTTTGGGTGAGTGTCAGGTATGTGTTGCAATTCACCAATCCCATTTATTACATGATTCGGTTTGCAGATACTAATCAGGTGGTAATTGGGGAGTTGTATGAGCAAATGGATACAATGCTAGGCCAAATAAAAGATATTGTTGAGCCAAAAGATGTCATCTTGTATGAGCATATTCAAAAGCATGCGGTCAACAAGAGGGATAAACTTAATGTTCCACTCCATGCCTTAGCCTATGTCCTTACACCAAAATATTATTCTCCATCTTGGTTGGCCAAACCAGCACCTTGGGGTGGGGTCAGGAGAAAACCCCAGACAGATTCAAAGGTACAAGCTAGGTACATGCAAGCTATAGACAAGTTGGTCCTTGATGAAGAGGAGAGTGCCATATTGCGTGCTGAATTGAGCAAATACCTTAGTCAACATGGGGTGTTCGCTAGTTTGCATGCAAACAAAAATCGAGAAAGATTGGTTCCTATAGAGTGGTGGAACATGTATGGCTCCACTACCACACACTTGCATAAATTGGTCATCAAAGTGCTTTCACAGGTGGTCAATAGTTCTTCTGTAAAGAGGTGTTAGAGAACCTATAGCTTCATCCACAGTGTGAAAAGAAACAACCTTAATGAAAACCGAGCAGAAAGCTTAGTTTTTGTACACAATAACTTGAGCTTGTTGTCTCATTATCGTGAACGTGTCAAAAGTGATAAAACATATCTCACTTGGGACAAAAACTCAGAGGAGAACAATTTGGAGGATGGAGCCATTGTTTTAGAGCACTTAGAAGCTGAACTTTTGGATGATGATGATGGTGATCGTGTAACAGCAATAGCAACAAAGATGCCACCCCCCTCTAGTATGAGTCTTCGACCTATACCACATGTACCATTTTTTCCTCCAGCTTCACAACCTCCATCCTCTCGTGGGGGTCATATAGCTATTGGACATGGTTCATGGCCTCTTCCACCTACTCAGGATAAGGAGGCTAGCAATGCTCATAGATCACGGGAAAAGAAATTAGAAGTTTCTCGTGGCAAGAGGAAATATTAGTGCTTTTATTTTTCTAGTTTTTCATTACTTTGCAAATTGTAACTATTGACTCTTTAAGTTTAATATTTCTATGGTGACTCTATGACTATTAAATAGTTTGAAAACATTATATGAAACTTGAACCTACCTTTGAATTTCATTGCTTGAAAATCTCCACTATTGACTACATAACAGCGTATTATAATCGTTTGAGGTTTTGAACTTTGGTCATTACTCATTAGTACGTGCTTCATGATTAGTTTCATTTCATGGTTGATCATTTGATGTTGTCTGTTATAGTTTGGTAACTTTTGTTACAAGAGATATGAGTTTGAAAATTTGATGAGTCATGAGTCATGACAAATGCTATATATTGAAAAATTGAAAAATGGTTGATGTTATGGTTGATGATTGATCATTGATGACAATGCTATAAGTTATAAACTTACAACTACTAGAATCTTAGATGATTGAAGTTATACAATAACTAGTTTAATCCATATTTTTATGCTTTTTGAAACTAATTCAACATTCTACATGGTTTTTTTTTACATATATGCATGAAAATATATAAAAATATACTAAGTTGCCAGGAAACGTGGTTACGGGGACGGGGACAGGGACGCCACTTTTTGAAACAGGGTACTTGGGTACGTCGGGGGTACTATATATATATTACATATATATATATATATATATATGTGTGTTAAATTTATAAAAAAATAAAACATGTCACACTCACATCATACATGCATATTTGATATTTCTAAATTCAATGATTCATATGAACATTTGCATTGAAAATTTGAAACATAAAATAATAAATTTAATAAATCATATGACATAAACGACTCATGAGCCATAGTAGATATCAACTGGAAGACTGAAGTTATATTAATATAATTAACAGCATAAAACATTATATGTCCATGACACCATTAGTTCAAACTTCATTGTCATACTACATCTAAAATTTGCCTAAAGGCATTTTCAAACATGAAAAAGAAAGTTCAAAATAGTAAACATTGAATATGAACAAGATAGTTGATTTGGCTTCCTCAAGCCATGTCATCAACAGCCTTAGGATCAATGTCATTAGCATCACTAAGGTCCTATGTCACATCGTCGCTGGAGTAGTGAGCATAGTGCACTAGCAGTGAGAAACACAGTGTTGCATGGGTTTAGGTAAGGGGCAAGGGCCCACATAACATGTGTTTTAATGGTTTATTATTTAATTTTTAAAATTTTGAACTTCAAACTTTGCAAATTTACTCGCCCTGAACAACGAGCTAAGATAAATTTTCCAACGGTTGTACCGACCGCCTACCCAAACACGTGGTACAGTGTACCGAAATCCATGCGAGTACCCTATTTTCATACCTGAAGTACCCAGTGCATGAGGTTGGATTTGGGTACGGCTGGGTATAGCTGGGGACGTACCATTGAAGTACCCGAGTACCCGGTACGTGTACCCAGCACTGGTTCGTGTAACTGACCCCCCGGTATGGGTACCCATGCAACACAGAAAATATATATTATATAAAAAACGCTCCTAAAAACGCTCCCACCTCGAAAGCTTTTGAAAATTTCGCTTTCCGCTTCCCTCTCCCGCTCTGCGCCCCCAACAGCATAGGTCACAGGTCTCAGGGGTGACTGGGTCACAGGTTACACGTTCATCAATTTCAGGGACTTAGTCTACTGGGACTTCTGGTACTGGGACAAGTTCACAGGTTTCACCTTCATGTGATTCAGGTACACATGGTTCACGTTCAGGTTCTTCAAGTTTAGGATCTCAAACCAAAGGTACTTCCTCAGGGAGACATTTGTCTGATGGGGATGTAGAGGATCCATCAGATGGATGTTAAGTCCGCTTTTATCAACGGTCTTCTACAGGAGGAGGTATATCTAGAGCAGCCACAAGGCTTTGAGATTTATGAGAGAGATTATCATGTTTGCATGTTGAAAAAGGCCTTGTATGGTCTGAACCAAGCCCCTCGAGCTTGGTACTCGAGGATTGATTCTTATTTGCTTTCGATTGGGTTTCAGAAGAGAGAATTGGATCCCAAGCTATACTACATTGTGGTTGGAGGTGTTCCACTCATTCTTCTGCTATATGTTGATGACTTGTTCATTACAGGAGGAAAGCACATAATTCAGGCATGCATGAAAGATCTTGCTTTAGAGTTTGAGATGACCGACCTTGGGTTGATGCACTACTATTTAGGCATGGAGGTGTGGTAGGAGGATGAACATGTTTTTCTAGGGAAAGGAAAATATGTTGCATATGTTCTGAAGAGATTTCGGATGGAGGATTGCAAACCCATCTCCACACCCATGATCACCAACTTCAAGAAGCTTCATGCTTCTAAGGGAGAGTTGGTGGATCCTACTTTGTTTCGCCAACTTATTGGTTCATTGATGTATTTGGTCAACACTAGACCAGATATGATTTTTGGGGTGAACACTCTATGTCAGTTCATGGTGGAGCCCAGGAAAGTGCACTAGACAGCTGCAAAACATATTTTGAGATACCTTGCTGGGACTGTAGACTACCGTATGGACTACAGGAGGTCAGGTGGACTGGACTTGGTTGGCTTCACAGATTCAGATTGGGTAGGAAGTGCTTTGGACCGGAAGAGCACTTTCGGTTGTTGTTTCATTTTGGGCTTGACAGTTTTGTCGTGGTTCAGTCGAAAGCAAAAGTCCTTTGCCTTGAGTTCTGCAAAGGTCGAGTACATGGCATCCAGTCAGTCTAGTTGCAAGGCATTGTGGCGTCGCAAGTTCATGGTTGACTTATTTGGTCAGGAGCTGAGGCCTACTATCATTCATTGTGACAATCAGAGTTGGATCAGGCTCTCTGAGAATCCAGTGTTTCATGACAGGTCAAAACACATAGAGATCAGATACCACTTTATCAGAGACTATGTCTAGAGAGGAGCTGTAGAGTTATAGTACATTTCTACAGATGAACAGGTAGCAGATATTCTCACAAAGTCTTTCGGAAGAGGAAACCACATTCATTTGAAAGACAAGATGGGGGTGGTGAAAAACACTTTCCTCGATAAGAGAGAGTGTTGAATTTCTACTTAGGAAGTGTCTCTTCACTCATGCCTTGGGGTGGGCAAGGACACTTTAATAAGTGGTGCCTAGCCTATATAAAAAGATGAGAATGACTTTATTATAAAGTGACCTTTTTAATGTGTGTTTGAGTTATTATATTTTAAAATTGACTTTATGAGTTTTAACTGTGGGTGTGCATTAAATTCTCATTTATTAATTAAAAGTGATTTTTAATGGGAAAATAAAATGGGCCCTAGATCTCATTTAGTTGGCTTTTAATCTAAGTTATTGATCTAGAAGTGGAAGCTACTGAAACAAAAAGGGCTTGGTAAAAGAAAATTGAATTAATTGTTCTCTTTCACAAGAGAGAATTTTAAGAGAGGAGCAAGAGAAGAACCAGAGAGTAAACCCTTGCAAAAATTTCCAAAAACCAAGAAAAGAAAAAGGGCATGAATTTCGAGGCACTTGTAGCAGCAAATTGGCATGAATCCCAATGCAGACGTACTGTAATTAATGTAGAAAATTGTATAGCATTAAATGTAGTTCATACAATCCGTACAACATAGATTTCGAGGTGGGAGGGAACGGTTTTCGAGGTATTCGTACGACACAGAAATCAAGGCATGTACAACATTAATTGTTGTCCATACAACACGAATTTTGAGGCAGTGATTGCACAAAAATGGATGTGTTCGTACAGTCACACAGTGGTAGAAAATTGAGGGTTTCATACAGCAGGTTGTCAGAGTGTTGTTCTGGCAAGTTTTTCTAGATGGAAAAGAGAAAAGTACTGCTGTATTTTGTTGATTAAATTGTCTTTGAAGAAATAATAAAATATCTTTGAAGAACAGGTTTTCCCTTTGGGGTTTTTCCTGGACCAATTTTGGTAAAAAATTCGAGTGTTCATTTTCATGTGTGTTGCCTGAGTTTAATATTTTTGAGTAAGAAATTAGGGTTGTGAAAAATTTTGAGAGTTTAAAAGTTGAAAAGAAATCTCGTGTGTTTCATATTTTCAGTCAAAATTTTAATTTTTAAATGTACATGCATGATGGGGTTTGGGCATTAAACCATATGCAGCACTAAAACTAAAATTGGGCTGGGGTTCTCAAAAAATTTTAGTTACAACCCTAGCAGCAGACCCAAAGGTTAGAGGAGATTGGCCGAGGGATAGTAGAGGGCAGCTGAAGAAACTCAATGACTTAATATGAAACTTTGTCTTTTACACATTATGTCAAACACTTGAGAACTAGGGTTTATGATTAAAAATTAACTCATTAAATTTAGAATATAAACCACCATATTCAAGTTCTTCTCAACACTAAAGTAAACATTCACACATGTAAACACAGATGTTTTGGTCAAAGACCGGGCAAAACCCCAACTCCTGGGGAAAACCCTAGAAAGAAGAATTATCATTCAAAGGAGAAACTCAAAAAATTTCCCAACAACACAGAAAAATTATTCCTCTAACCCTTACAGGCAAAA
The DNA here is from genome assembly GCA_001517045.1 of Pseudotsuga menziesii. NCBI lineage: Eukaryota > Viridiplantae > Streptophyta > Pinopsida > Pinales > Pinaceae > Pseudotsuga > Pseudotsuga menziesii. The sequence continues at coordinate 13,094 of LPNX010726739.1, forward strand.
TTCCCAAAAACACTTCTACAGCAAATTACCTCGAAATTTGTGCTACCAATACTGTACGGCCTACTGTACCTTCGCACATGCGAGTACGAACTGTACGGATCTGCCACACGTGTGGACTGTACGAACTATACTTTTTTTGTACTTTTCTATTGCCTCGGGATTCATGCCCATCTTGTAATAAAGGTTGTACGACCTTGTTAGATTGTTGTACAGTGTTGCCTATATTTCTATGCCTCACACATGTTGTACAGATTCTGACAGGCACGGTTGTACTTCTGCAATTAATGTTGTTGCTTGCACTGGGAATTGTTCCAAGGGTTTTCTCTCTCTCTCCTTCAGTATCAATCTCTTCTCCCTCTCCTCATTGATGGATGGATGGTTTCTAATTTTTCCTTTAACCCTAGTTTTATACTTTAAACTCTGTAACTAGCTCATCTAACCAACTTGATCTTATGGTTGAGATGCTTTTTACAAAATCTTGGGTTCTCACTTAATGCATTCTTATTTAAAAATAATTCACTTTAACTATTAAATATCTTTTAAGTGAGACCCAATACAATAAAGTACAAAACATCATTTATTTATATATAAGTCACTTTTATACATAAATGTACATAATGGACAAATCACATGTCCTCTTTATCACACAACATCCAAAACTATAAAGAGGACTTTGAGAGTTAACTTTTCAACACTCCCTCTTAACTAGAAAGGTTCGCAGCACTATCTCCATCTCTGACCCCTACAACAGCTCCCTCCTGCTCTGGAATCAATCTCGAAAACAGATGCTTTACCTCGAATTGAAACTCTGAAGCCTGAGATTCGACTCGAATCTCATCCAATTGCTCATATGAACCATCACTTGACTAGTTGAGCCTTCTGCCAGTGCTCTGGAGAGAGTCACTCTCCTCTTCAGGACCATATCTATCAAATGCAGCATCATCCTCATCCTATGACTCTGATACCATGAAGAGATTCAATGACTTAATATGAAACTGTCTTTTACACATTATGTCAAACACTTAATGACTTAGGGTTTATGATTAAAAATTAACTCATTAAATTTTGAATATAAACCACCATATTCAAGTTCTTCTCAACACTGAAGTAAACATTCACACATGTAAACACAGATGTTTTGGTCAAAGATCGGGCAAAATCCCAACTCCTGGGGAAAACCCTAGAAAGAAGAAATTATCAATAAAAGAAGAAACTCAAAAATTTCCCAACAATGCACTCTTATTTAATAATAATTCACTTTAACTATTAAATATCTTTTAAGTGAGACACAATACAATAAATTACAAAGCATCATTTATTTATATATAAGTCACTTTTATACATAAATGTACATAATGGACAAATCACACGTCCTATTTATCACACGACATCCAAAACTATAAAAAGGACCTTCAAAGTTAACTTTTCAACACTCCCTCTTAACAAGGAAGGTTCGTAGCACTATCTCTATCTCTGACCCCTGCAACAACGCCCTCCTACTCTGGAATCAATCTCAGAAATAGATGCTCTACCTTGACCTGAAACTCTAAAGCCTGAGACTCGACCTGAGTCTCATCCAACTACTCATATGAACCATCACTTGACTGGTTGAGCCTTCTGTCACTGCTCTAGAGGGAGTCACTCGTCTCTTCAGGACCATATCTATCAAATGCAGCATCATCCTCATCCTCTTTTACACATTATGTCAAACACTTGAATGACTTAGGGTTTATGATTAAAAATTAACTCACTAAATTTAGAATATAAACCACCATATTCAAGTTCTTCTCAACACTGAAGTAAACATTCACACATGTAAACATAGATGTTTTGGTCAAAGATCGAGAAAAACCCCAACTCCTGGAGAAAACCCTAGAAAGAAGAAATTATCATTAAAAGGAGAAACTCAAAATTTTTCCCAACAATGCACTCTTATTTAATAATAATTCACTTTAATTATTAAATATTTTTCAAGTGAGACCCAATACAATAAAGTACAAAACATCATTTATTTATATATAAGTCACTTTAATACATAAATGTACATAATGGACAAATCACATGTCCTCTTTATCACACAACATTCAAAACTATAAAGAGAACCTTCAAAGTTAAACTTTCAACACTCCCTTTTAACGAGGAAGGTCCGCAACACTATCTCCATCTCTAACCCCTGCAACAGCTCCCTCCTGCTCTGGAATCAATCTCGGAAACAGACGCTCTACCTCGAAACGAAACTCTGAAACCTGAAACTCGACCTGAGTCTCATCCAACTGCTCATATGAACCATCACTTGATTGGATAAGCCTTCTGCCAGTGCTCTGGAGAAAGTCACTCTCATCTTCAGGACCATATCTATCAAACGCAACATCATCCTCATCCTCTAACTCTAATACCATGAAGAAATTCAATGACTTAATATGAAATTGTCTTTTACACATTATGTCAAACACTTGAATGACTTAGGGTTTATGATTAAAAATTAACACATTAAATTTAGAATATCAACTACCATATTCAAGTTCTTCTCAACACTGAAGTAAACATTCACACATGTAAACACAGATGTTTTGGCCAAAGACCAGGCGAAACACCAACACCTAGGGAAAACCCTAGAAAGAAGAATTATGATTAAAAGGAGAAAGTCAAAAAATTTCCCAACATAGAAAAATTATTCTTTTGACCCTTACAGGCAAAATTCTCAAAAACACCTCCACAGCAAATTACTTCGACATCTGTGCAGCAGTACTGTACAGCCAGCTGTACATTCACACGTGCGAGTACAAACTGTACGAATCTGCCACACATGTGGACTGCATTGACTGTACTATTAGGTTTCCTTGAGAGTCGTGCCCAGCCTACAATAAATGTTGTACGACCCTGTCAAACTGTTGTATGGTGTTGCCTCGATTTCTGTGCCTCACACGTGTTGTATGGATTCTAACAGGCTGTAATTAATGTAGTTGTACTTCTGCAATTAATGTTGCTGCTTGCATTGGGAATTGTGCCAAGGGTTTTCTCTCTCTCTCCTTCAGTCTCAATCTATTCTCTCTCTCCTCATTGATGGATGGCTGGTTTCTAATTTGTCCTTTAACCCTAACTTTATACTTTAAATTCTATAACTACCTCATCTAACCAACTTGATCTTATGGTGGAGATGTTTTTAACAAAATATTGGATTCTCACTTAATGCACTCTTATTTAATAATAATTCACTTTAATTATTAAATATCTTTTAAGTGAGACCCAATACAATAAAGTACAAAACATCATTTATTTACAATGTTCCCCCAAGTTTACGAGACGCGGTAGCATGGGAGCGGGGAAACATGCGTTGGGGACGTGTGGAGACCACCCCCAAATTTTAGGGAAATTCAGGGGGGGTGGGGGGACGTCGAGGTCGTAAATGTAATGTCCGTTTTTGAAATTTTTTTAAATGACCATTTTTTTCACTTTTTCCCCAATTTTGACCTTAACTAGTTTCAATGTCTAGACCTCCAAATTGACCCAAATGCTTCCAAATTTTCTTTGAAGGTACATGACTGATAATAGAACTTAAATATGATGTTCATGGATGTTTTGTGACCTCCCAATTACTTATGCAAACTTGTTTAATATTCTGTTCAAAGTAGGAGTCTTTACTAGCAAATTGGGGCTCCAATTCCCCCTGGGTGATTGTCGAAAATGGCTTCTCAAATGATCCCAAAGTCATTCGAATTGCTGAACAGAGGTAGGGGATGAGTGAGGGACTTTTTTTAATATCTCACATGCATCATGGTTCAGTTTATACATGCTGTTATGACTCTCTCCCAAACAGCTCCCAAATCACAATTTCGACCCTTGGGGAAAAGGCACCAAATCTTCTCCCAATGCAAATAAATTGAATAAAATGGCTTCCGATGCTTAATTACTGAACATGAGACTTGAAATACACATTAATGACAGTCCATCCATCATACATTTATCAGATATACATCCCTTCATTCGAAATAATAAGCACTACCATGGCATATATCAAAATAAAGTGGAAATGGTCATTGTTTGCTCATTAAAAGTCATTTTGACATGCAACTCTTGGGAATTTTGACTTGAAACTTTCTGAGAATGAAGAACATAGCATATTGAACTTATTACAATCAGAAATGGACAATTAAAGGCTCTGCCAATTCGAAATCATCAGCATTACAATGGTTCACAACAAGATAGTGGGGAAATGGCACTATTCCTTCATTGTTCAACATTTTTACATGAATTATTTTGGGTATTTCGACCTGAGAGTTTTATGAACATGAAATACAGAGCATATACATCAAGACATTAGAGAATGGGCATTAGAATCATCCCCAAAGAGATCAATAGCTCACCCAAAGCACAATCCCTCCATTGGCAAGAATATGGTGTAAAAATTGGAAATAGTTGAGAGAAATGGTACAATAGAAAAATCCACATGCTTTCCTGTAGCTTACACCTGCAAATAAGACTCCATTAAAGCTCCATGAAAGACCTGAGTGGCCTCTCCAAACACCAACTTGGATGGGAATCTTTCACCCTCGAAATTGGCTAAGGCAAGAAAACTAGTCATCCATTAGCTCTCACAATTCACAAATGACAATTTCACAAATGATCAGAAGCCATTCTCTTGGTTTCTTCTTGTATTTTATAAACATTTGTAGCCTTCTAAGGTTCCCAATCCATCCACAAACTCAATTCAAGTCACATTAGGGTGTGTGCTCATGAATTGACGTGTCCCCTCTTTCCTAGCCTTTCACCTTCCCCAAATTTAAGTAGGAGCCCATTGAGCTTCCCAAAATGACATGAAAGCTCTCTTGAATGGTATATTTCGACTTGACATGTCATATATGTCAGATGTCAGCCTTCAGATCTGACTTGTGTCATAACTGTCATAGAATCTCCATCATTAGTGTCATAGATGTCATAAATGTAAGGAGAATTTAATGTCCATGAAACTCCCATTTGGCTCTTTCTCTCCCCATGTAAGTTACAATTCATCCCAAATTCGACCTATGAAGTATATGGACAAGTATATTAACCTTATAATCCACCCAAAAACATTAAGCTTCCCATGGATTCGAGATTGCAAGAGAAAGATGCCATTTAACATAAGAATTCTAGCTTGAGTGGGCCCCATAGTCTCCATGTGTCTCCATTCTCCATAGCCATTTCATTTTTCACTTGCATTCATTTAATTAACTCTATTAAATAAATATTTATTCCTTCTAATGTCTAAACACCATTTATTAGCTCCCTTATTAACTTCCCAATGTTTCCACCCAACCTAGGGAACTAGTAGGATTGATGGAATTGTTCTGCTATGCAATTATTAAAAATGGGGACATTACAGTCCTCCCCACCTAAGATTGCCTGTCCTCAAGCAATTTAATATTTGTATGCTGCAATATTCTTTCATATTCCCAAGTGTAATCCTCATTTGGTACTCCTTCCTTTGCACCAAGTGCTTTGTTATGGTTCTGCTCATTAATTTACTTTAGCTGCAATTTAGTAGTGGAAATCATGTACTGCAATTGTGTGTTCCCAAAAGTAAAGAGATGTGGATTGTGTATATTGATATATCCTGTAACATCACCCCACTAATACCAAAAGGATTAATCAAATCCATAAAAACCAAATTTTTGGAAATAATCTTTACCTCCATATTTTGGAAAGCTTTTCTGAACATTCAACCATTTTCTTTGCTTCTGTATAATTCTTTGAACTTGGTACTTAGTTACCAAACTTTGATTTGCTTAATATTCCAATAAAATATCAGAGAGACCCACCATGCTTGTTGCTGCACTACTCTGATTACAATCATCTTCTCAAGTAGTGAATAAATCTCCAATGTTGCCCCCAAAATTGAAACCAATGAGACCAAAAATGATCCTAGGGTCCCATATGATCCTGATACATGGATGGTATGAAATGACTATGATGAGATTCCATGAACACCAAGCATGTGAAAATGGAATCCATCTCTCGAAATGTACTCCACATAGGAAACATGAACATTGCTCTGCAAAGATGAACTCAAACAACTGAAGGTTGGTTTGCTTTCTCAAACCAACAATCGAACTGCTACTCCAAGTGAGATGAAACAAAGAAATTCCAGGATCCCATTGCACCCTTCCAAACATCATGAGTACAAAATATAGATCATGAAAGTACATAACAACATCATACAAATGTACATCAAGAAGGTACTTCATCAAAGAATCATGAAAGTGCTTGTACATCCAAGTAAGTAGATCACCATGTGCCAAGTGCTTACAAGCTTCAAGTGACCAATCAAATCTGCTCCAATGACATAGGTGAGGATCCCATGTCCTATAATGCTGCTCCCAAAGAATGTAATATGCATCAAAATAATAATCAGCCATGCGTTCTTTCATCCAAGAATTGAATGAAGAACCTCCATCAAAATCTGAACCAAATAAGGAAAAAATAAAATATGAAGACTTCAAGTGGCTCAAAGAAGTCTCATCAATACATCCATGAATGAGAGAATCATAAATATATAACAAAGTATGTGGCTGGAAAAAAAAATGTTCTCCAATCATAAACCTATTCACCCTAGTGTTGGATGAAGTTCCTTCAACATCAAATGAACCAAGTGTTGAGCAAGAAAAACCATGAGCCTTTAAGTGACTCCAATGCATATCATAGGTGCTTCCATGTAGATGTGCATCATCATAAAGTAACAAAGGATGCTACTGCAAATGTGAATAAGAGTGTGCTCCAACCATGTCATCATAAAAGGTAAATCTAGGAGTTCCATACTCCTCATGTTGCACCATCAAAAAGAACCCTTTCACCCATACTTCATTGAGACTAATGCTGCAAAACATGGAATTGTAGGATGTAGGAGAATGAACTAACTCACCCAAATGATAAAAAATTGCAGAAGTTTCATCATGGGATGGATCCATATGGGTAGTAATAAGTATCATGCAGCTCCTTCAAAAGTGTGAAACCTTTGTCATAGATTGGTTCCAATGTCGAGGAATCATGCTCTTCTTTAAAAATTGCATAACCATCATCAAGAGACAATTCAAGTTCCTCTTCCACTACATCAAGTGTTTGGATCTCTTCAAGTTCATCTTCAAACACATCAAGCACATTCAAATTTCCACATTTCTCATGTTCCACCATGTCATGAGAATCCTCCAAACAATCTACCATTTGACAATCTGAAGCATAGGAGGAAAAACAAGTGTCTTGCAACTTTTCAAGAAGTTGCTCATTTTGAATTATGAACTTATGAATAACTTCATTATTCTTCAAGTAGGATTCATGTAACCATTCACTAATCTCAATGACATTTTTTCTATCAAAAAGAAAAGACATGAAATTACCTTTGATGTTGCACATTGCTCTTTGAATCTTTTCCATGTCTTCAAGGAAGGATGGCTCCTCCAAGGAAGTAGCTCTCCAACAAGAATTTGATACCAATGCTTGAATGTCATGGTGTATGCTAAGGGCCTCTTGGATCTTCTTTTCATTCATCTTTAAGGACCCTTCAAGAAAATGAGGCTCTTGCAAATGAACCTCCTCATCTTCTTCCTTATTGCTTGGACCAACTTCATGAAGCTCAAGTGGTGATGGGGAAGTTGATCTTGTTTCTTCTTCAACTACTACAAGGTCTTCATTTTCATGTTTATTGGAAGTTTGGCTTGCAGCAACTCTTTCAAAAGTGATCTCTATGTCACCAACATAGAGGTGTGAGCACCCATCAGTAGGCACTCCTTCATAGTTCAAGCATCCCTCAATAGATTCTCTTGTTTCATATCCAAGGTAGAATGTGTCTCGAAATGATCTTCAATATTTTCAATAGAAACTTCTTCATACCCATGTGATGTCTCTTTATCTTTTCAGAGTCACTTGGGAGTGAATTTCGACCCTCATCATGTGCTACTTCTACTTCACCTATTACAGAACTAGGTGGTTCATGGTTATCCTCCTTTTGCTCCTTCAAGCAAGTTGATGCATTTTTCCCCTTGGTTTTATTAAAATCAATATATTTTTCCCAACTTTGGATAGCCAAAAATTCGAATCCTTTCATAATATTCTTTGTCATGTCTTCAAGGATAGGTTCCATGCTTTTTATTATCTCCTCACCATCATATGAGGTTCCCTTTTCATCTCTAGTCATAGTTTCCACAAAACAAATTACCTTTTTCTCCTACTTTTTTTTTCCTCTTCAACAAAAGCACTTTTGGTTTCAATATATAATGGTGGTCCCTGAATTATTGTACTCATAAATATCAGACCACATCAGGTGCCAAGATCATGCTTTGATACCATTGTAATGTCCATTTTTGAATTTTTTTTAAATGACCAATTTTTTCACTTTTTTTCCAATTTTGACCTTAAACTAGTTTTGATGTCTAAACCTCCAAATTGACCCAAATGCTTCCAAATTTTCTCTGAAGGTACATGAATGATAATAGAACTTAAATATGATGTTCATGGATGTTTGTGACATCCCAATTACTTTTGCAAACTTGTTTAATGTTCTGTTCAAAGTAGGAGTCTTTACTAGCAAATTGGGGCTCCAATTCCCCCTGGGTAATTGCCAGAAATGACTTCTCAAATGATCCCAAAGTCACTCAAATTGCTGAACAGAGGTAGGGGATGAGTGGGGAAATTTTTTTAATATCTCATATGCATCATGGTTCAGTTTATACATGTTGTGATGACTCTCTCCCAAACAGCTCCCAAATCACAATTTCGACCCTTGGGGAAAAGGCACCAAATCTTCTCCCAATGCAATTAAAATGAGTAAAATGGATTCTGATGCTTAATTACTGAACATGAGACTTGAAATACACATTAATGACAGTCCATCCATCATACATTTATCATATATACATTCCTCCATTTGAAATAATAAGCACCACCATGGCATATATCAAAATAGAGTGGAAATGGTCATTGTTTGCTCATTAAAAGTCATTTTGACATACAGCTCTTGGGAATTTCGACTTGAAACTTTTAGAGAATGAATAACAAAGCATATTGAACTGATTACAATCATAAATGGATAATCAAGATAGTGGGGAAATGGCACTATTTCTTCATTGTTCAACATTTTTACATGAATTCTTTTGGGTATTTCGACTTGAGAGTCTTATGAACATGAAATACAAAGAATATACATCAGAACATCAGAGAATGGGAATTAGAATTTTCCCCAAAGAGATCAATAGCTCACCCAAAGCGCAATGCCTCCATTGGTATGAATATGTTGTGAAAACTGGAAATAGTTGAGAGAGATGGTGCAATAGAAGAATCCACATGCCTTCTTGTAACTTACACCTGCAAATAAGACTCCATTAAATCTCCATGAAAGACCTGAGTGGCCTCTCCAAACACCAACTTGGATGGGAATCTTTCACCCTCGAAATTGGCTAAGGCAAGAAAACTAGTCATCCACTAGCTCTCACAATTTACAAATGATCAAAAGCCATTCTCTTGGTTTCTTCCTGTATTTTATAAACATCCTTAGCCTTCTAAGGTTCCCAATCCATCCACAAACTCAATCCAAGTCGAAATAGGGTGTGTGCTCATGAATTGACATGTGTCCCCTCTTTCTAGCCTTCCACCTTCCCCAAATTTAAGTAGGAGCTCATTGAGCTTCCTAAAATGACATGAGAACTCTCTTGGATGGTATATTTCAACCTGACATGTCATATATGTCAGATGTCAGCCTTCAGATCTGACTTCTGTCATAACTGTCATATAATCTCCATCATTGGTGTCATAGATGTCATAGATGTCATAAATGTAAGGGGAATCTACCCAAGTGTCCATGAAACTCCCATTGGCTCTTCCTCTCCCCATGTAAGTTACAATTCATCCCAAATTCGACCTATGAAATATATGGACAAGTATATTAACCTATGTTGCACGGGGACTCGTCCCCCCTAAAATTTCACCCGTTTCCTACGTTCCGGGGTTCCGGGGACTTGGGAACTCCTCAGAAACGTCCCCAAATGGCCGGGGACTCCATTGGGGACTCGGGGACTTTTTTGCCGTCCCCTAAACGTACCCCCAAAAATCGGGGACTTTTCGGGGACTTCCCCGAAGTCCCTCGACCAATCGGGGACTCCCACACGTCCCCTTTTTGGCACATTAAAAAAAATTAAAAAATTATAAAAAAGTTTTAACATAACCTGCCAGTAATATATTGAGCTGTTTGATAAATAGTAAATTACTTTCCTTTAGCCGTGACTTTACGCAAATAGTAACTAGAGACACTTTAATACACCCATCTGCTGTCCTAAAGGTAACATGGAAGTTTTCTTGGCTAGCCTCCTATTTTATGATAATTATTAAACGATGCATGTGTTTACTTCCCACATGACTGCTGTTAGCCTTAGGTTTGCACAGGTCTAGACATAACTCCGTTTGCTCAAAAATTAGCTGTACTAAGCATGACATGTTTAAACAAACCAGTGCATGTCAAAATCATTAGTTTTACTGCAGTTAACAGCACACAAACTTTGTGCAGAGAAAGCGCACTTTGTGATTTACAATGGACATGAGAACTGGCGCGCCCAATCCTGAACTGCCACTTGCCCAGATCATATGGAAAACAGAAAAACTAAAACCTGAGATCTACGTATGCATGTGCTGTTATGTAATTTCTTCTGGGAGTCATCTCTGTAAGTACCATGTAATTTAAATCTCAAGCTCATGGTTTCTTCTAGTGCAAGTTTCATCAACTGACAGTTTGCACGTATTCGTCTCATGCATGCCTTTATGATCATAGACATATGTTTATCCTCTTGTCCACATGGTCTTTTAACTGGCCAATAAAATTCGTGGGTCAAAAGATAGTGCTGTAGTCTACGCTTAATATACGTTCTGATCTGAGCATCATCTCACTTTTTTCAATGAACTCATGCTTTCTGTCGCTTTAGCAAGCCCTTAACTCATGCTTTCTGCTTCTTTTTAACACACTCCTACAGACAACTCTGCTCTTCACATGTCTTTGCTTTTTACCATCCACAACTGAAATAAAGGCCTCTGTGTATTTTGTAAGTATGTTCAGCAGGAAAGCTCCTTGACAAGCTTTGGAAATGGTCTCATGATTATATATATTTTTAAATTTTATATTATATAATTGCCGTCCCCAACCTGCCGTCCCCTGAAAAATTGGGGGTGCGCTCTAGCCGTCCCGGAAACTCGTCCCCGCGTCCCCTGCGTCCCCTCGTCCCCGAGACTAGTGCAACATAGATATTAACTGTATAATCCACCCAAAAACATTAGGCTTCACATAGATTCGAGATTGCAAGAGGAGGATGTCATTTAACATAGGAATTCTAGCTTGAGAGGGCTCCATAGTCTCCATGTGTCTTCATTCTCCATAGCCATTTCATTTTTCACTTGCATTCATTTAGTTAACTCCATTAAATAAATATCTATTCCTTCTAATGTTTAAACACCATTTATTAGCTCCCTTATTAACTTCCCAATGTTTCCACCCAACCTAGGGAACTAGTAGGATTGATGGAATTGTTCAGCTATGCCATTATTAAAAATGGGGGCATTACAATAAAAATTATAAAAAATATAGTAATATTATATATCTCGGCAATAACAATTCATCCTGTATAAATGTAGTTAAAGTTGCTCCCTATAAATACAGTCTAATTCTTCAATGATTCAACAGACTTCAACATTGTGTGAATCCATGGCATAGATGTTGTAATGAGGAAGTGTGACCAGAGGACCTTATTTCTTCATGATTCTAGAGGAAATCACATTATTTGAGTAATTCAAGTCCAACATACAATTATGCAAGAGTGAACTATTAATCCTATATTGGGATCATATTCATCAATAGCACCATGTGCCTGCCTCCTCTAGGTTTTTAGCCCTTGCCTCTACCTTGAATATCGAAGTTGATCCTCAAAGGACATTACTCAACATCCTACAATTTTGATGAAACTCCCTAAACCAAGCATTAAAATAAGGTAGAATCAGACTAAAAAAAAAATCATGCTTAATAAGTGATTTTGCTTGATGAAAGGGTACATTTTGATTAAGGTCATGATAGAGGAGTTTAATAATCAGCACCACTGACATCAATGTACATAGATAGGTTGATGTACTTGATTAAATGACAATCCCTTAAACTCATACATGATAAAATCCAGTGGAAACGTTGCAATCCTGAAATCCTAAAAACTGTTAAGTCTGTTGAATTCTGAATGGGATCTAAAATTCTACTTTCTGCATATGAACTTCGATGAGGTTGGAACTACTCTCAAACATCCTGAACCAATTAATGGTAATGTTAAAAATTGAAGTAAAAGGATAGAAAATGAAAGATAAGGAAAATGCCACTTTTACTTTAAGAATTTAACATTACCATTACTGCTGGAGCGCCTAGGAGCCCCCCACTTCATTGGTGCATACTTCAAAACAGGGGGACAAGCTCCCCCTTGTGTTTCCCCAAGTTTCACCAGATTGGGGACGAGGGGAAACGTTTCAGAAGGAGCCCCCAAGCCCTCGGGGCGTGGGGAGTGAGCTAAGTCACCTGGTTCGAATTCGTGTTCATGTTCGACAACTTTGAAATTAGTCAAAAATTCGGCACTAAAAATTTTAGTGATAAAATTCAGCATTAAATTCGAGAGACTATAAAATTACAAAAAATATTTATACATGAAAATTTTTAATATTAGTATTTACTATTTACTATTTTCTAATAATCTTAATATTAATTATCATATTATTAATATTAGTTTTAATAATCCTTTTGTTAATTTTAATTTTTGTTTGAATATTATCAAGGTAATAATAATAACATATATAATATCAGTAATAAAACTAACATAAATAATTAATAATAATAGCATTAATAATAAACTTATTAATATTATTATAAAATATATGAAACTACAAACAATAAAATAAACGAACCTCGATATAATAAAATAATTAAATCTAAAACAAATCTAGGTCGTCGGAATAGAACAATTCAATCAACTTTTTGACTAATGCATTCACTGGCAAACTGCTTTGCCATGAGCATACAAACTAGTTTGCCACGAACCGTCAAATAATTGTTTGGACGTTTCCAATTCGACTTTTAATTGTTGAGATTGGAGAGAGGATCTCTGTTGCAGTTCTGGGATGTCGTGCACAGCACAAGCTCTGCTACAGTTCCGGTTTAGGATGTCGGGCGCACCACAAACTCGTTGGGTTTTTACTTTCTCTCACAAGGTCGGGCAAATTTGGGACAATAGGCGCGGCTATAAAATTTCGCGTGGGCAGGCACTCTAGTCTTAATTTTAAATGATCTTTAAATTCGCTCTCCCATAATATTCGGCGAATTTCGATTTTCAAGCAAGAAAAACAACGAATGCAATGACTTAGGGAGCGAGGGGGGCGAGCTGCTACATAAATGTACATAATGGACAAATCACATGTCCTATTTATCACACAACATCCAAAACTATAAAGAGGACCTTCAAAGTTAACTTTTCAACAGTAGCCACAGGTGGTCAAGCCCTAGAGAAGGCAGGATGAGGCCTAAAAAGGCCTTAAGAGATAAAGGTCGAGCCTTAGGAGAGAGAGCGAGGGTTTTGGGAGGGTATATCATGGATTGTTTAGGCTTAGGTTGGGGTTTATCATTGTTTTTAGAGTTTTTACAATATATAGCAGACCTATACTATCCTAAGACTAACACTAAACTAATCTTAAACCTAGGTTTTGGAGATGTAGAAGGTTTTGAGACTAAGAGGGAAAACTCTAGCCTAGGGCTACTAAGTAGTGACTAACCTACCTCTAGAGAAGACTAACCTAGGCTTACAACTAGCCTTGAAGCACTAAGGTTCTAACCCTAGAAGGACCCCTAAACGAACGTACTTCTACACCAAGGTGACTAAGGATTGACAGAGATTTTAGCCAAGACAAATGAAACCCTAATGGCTACCATTCAATCCATCAACATAATCATTCATCATTCATTAACAAAGAGACATCAAGAAAAGTCATGGATATCTCCTTGTGCATGCGTTTCACCAACAAAACAAAGCATCACCTTTGCAAGAGCTTTGAACCATAGAAACTTCAAAAATTCATTAGCAAACCCAAAAAAATATCTTCCTCAAGAGGAGGCACCTCACTTCAAAGAGCCCTAGTAGGGTAGAATAAGTGCATAGTGTTTTATCCTTAGTTGTCTTCTGCAAAATGAAGTGAGGATAGGTTTATAAATAGCCTCTCACACTCACTTTACAAAAATATCCAGGACGACACGCCTTAAAATGTCAATTTGAAATTATAAAGTGTCAACTTAAAATTATAACATAAAATAATATAGAAAATAGCCATAACGTAGGCTTAAGGTAGGGTGCCTAGAGTACTTTTCCCCTAGGTGCCAAAAACTGCTAAAATGAGCGAATCACTCTGAACTTAAGGTTGGAGTGAGCTAGAGGGAGGGCGTTATACCCCATCTAACCTAGAGAATGTTGTAAAATCCCTCAACTCCCTCCTCAAAGCAATAAGAAGGCCTGGCATGGAAGGTAGTGCCCTTTGAGGAAGGAAACCAAGGAGAGAAGATAACATTGTGCAGAAGGACCAGGAGGGTGTTCTAGGTGGCTATGAATGGACACAAATGTCTCGTAGGTTAAGCAAAGGCCACCAGAGTAAGCAAACAAGGTTTGGGGTCATGTGACCCAATGATCAACCCCTAGGAGCCCCGAACACTAACCCCGGGGTTAAGGACCCCAACAAACAGCAGTCATCGGTGCCATTAAGCCATAGTACTCCTAAAGGAAGGACCAAAGAGCCCAACCATGACCACCATTGCTCAATAACACCCCTCTTGATCGAAAAAAATGGATTTCTCTCCCTGGGGCACATCTGAAGCTGCGCTGGGTACAGGTGCAGCGTAACACTTCCTCATCAACCAAAGATCCAGAAAATTCACCAATTGATTGTAAGAACCTATCAATTTCTGCACCATCTTCAAATACCTAGAAATTTTTTACATTATCAAGGACTAAAGGCATGTGCCTGACTTCCACAGCATATCTAAGATGAGGTCGTGTTGGCATCTTAAAATAATTTGCAGCTAAGGCTAAAGAATTTGTAGTTTCATTACAATTCCTATGAACAAAAGATATAAGATGGATTTCTCTCCTTGGGGTACATCTAAAGCTACGCTAGGTACAAGTGCAGCGTAACACTTCCTCATCAACCAAAGATCCAGAAAATTCACCAATTGACTGTAAGAACCTATCAATTTCTGCACCATATTCAAATACCTGGCAATTTTTGACATTATCAAGGACTGAAGGCATGTGCCTGACTTCCACAGCATATCTAAGATGAGGTTGTGTTGGCATCTTAAAATAATTTGCAGCCAAGGCTAAAGAATTTGTAGTTTCATTACAGTTCCTATGAACAAAAGAAATATTAAAAGCCAAGAAATAATCGTCAATTAAATTCCACACTTCATTACGATAAACCTTGACCTTCTTTTGTTTAGCTTGATAAACATTTCTGACCTACTAAACTACTAATTATGAATACCCAAATACTGCCAATTCCTGTATATTCATTTATTTAGCTTCCCTTAAACTCAAAACCAACGCTTCATATTCAGCTATGTTATTGGTAGGTTCGAATTCAAGTTTCTACATAAGAGTAACTACTTCATCTACAGAAGAGATTAACAAAATACATGCTTCAAAACCTTCCCTGGAAGATGCACCATCAAACTACATCCTCCAAAGTGCATCTTCATTTTATGCAGGTGGTTGTTTTTGAACTTCTTTCTCAACCTATACAGAAGCTGAAATTTGATCATCAAAGTGCAAAACACATGAATCTATACTTTCCTGAACTACATACAAAGGATGATTAGATGGGTTTTGATGACCACTTACCAAATATTGCAATTGTACCTCCCTATATAACTGTCTTGTTTCACCTCCAAACACTAGTACTATAGCATACGAATAGTCCATCTGTAATGTTCCTCCTATTTTCATGGTACAAGACCTAGATAATAACATTCCATATTTTGGAGGAATATCAGCTACAACCACATCCATCAGAATGCTCTTCATTGGGAGTTGGGATAAGCTAACCACCAAATCCTTTATGACCCCTATACATTTTACAGCCCTAGAGTCAAAAGCATATAGGTCATGAAAAGGTTTAGTGATGTTCAGTTAAAGGGCCTCCAGTACTGCTTTTGGCATTAGATTGTGTGATGAGCCAGAATCAAGAAGGAAAAATTGTGTAGCATCTTATCATGAAAAAGCATGGTAATATAAAAAGGTGGAGGTAAACATGCTTTTTCATCTAACTATGGGCCAATGACAATTGTTGGGTTTCCATCTTGGAGGTTCACTATGCCAATAGCAGAAAGATCAGCAGAACCCTGTAAGATTTGCAAAATTGATTTCTTAAAAGGAGGATTCTTTACCAGTTCAGTCAAAGGGATGGGAATCTTGATCTTTCCTATCTCTTGTTCAAGATTGAAAGAACCAGAAAAAATTTCAGCATACTTTACCTCAACATTCTTACCTTTACTTCCTGGATGATCTTGTTTATTTTGTCCCTTTTCAAAATGTCTGCTTTTCCACGGCTGCAGCCTTCTTCTAAGGTGGCTGAAAACCCGTTTTCTATCCAAATCAAAGGTCATATTTCTTTTGCAAATTTAACAAAATTGCATGCTCAAAACTGTCCTGTAACTTCCTTGTCAACAAAGATTGTTCATATTCATCATGCGTAAGAAAACCTACCAATTGGTTTTCATCCAGCAAGAAACCTCAGGACTTAACTCTTCAGCCACTTCATCATTTAGTTCATCAATTTCATCATCTACAACATTTTGCAAGGGAGGCTGAATTTTTTAGTCTTCATTCTCTCTCCTCTCTCTCCTGAAGAACTGAGGATTGAAAGGCCTACGAAACCAATTTGGATTCACGTCGAGCATTTCTAGTGCAGGTCTATTTTGACTATTGTAGTAAACCTCTAATTTGGTTAACATGGAGATTAAGTCCTTAAACATTTTAGCCATTGCATCAATCTTATGATGTTGGGACTTAGAAGTAGAGGTTGAGGGTCCAACTTATTTTTGCTTCTTTGTATTGCCAGTTTCCTGATACTGAGGCTTGACGCTAAGCCTATCAGCAGCCATAAGATTAGATTCTACTTCTAAAGCAGCTTCCTACATATTTACAAGAGTAACAACTCTTGTTTCTCCAAGCAGTAGGGATAAATTTGCATCGAATGCATTAGCAAAAGCGAGTTTGGCAGAATTCTCTGTGGTTTAATTTTAGGAGGAATCTTACTGTACATTTTGTTAAACCTTTTACTAAAATCAGCCACAGACTCATCAGTTTTCCTTTTAAGAGCTCCAAACTCTGTGATATAATACAAATAGTCTTTCTTGTCTCCCCATTGTTTCATGAAGGCTTCTTCCAATGCATCAATTCCATCGATTGAATTGGAAGGTAACTCCCGGAACCACTTCCTAACTTCCCCATCTAGACTTGAAACGAAAACCCTCGTCCAAACATCTTGGTGTTCAATGTTCTGATTATCTGCATAACTATAATAGGCATTGAGATGTTCCTCTACATAACTTCTCCCTTCCCATTGAATCTTGGGAGGTACTTAAGATAGTCTCCACCAGGTAAGGCATTTAGAGGTTGTGGCAACACTATAGGGGCATACCTGACAGCTAGAATGGCATCCATCCTATTAGGAGGTTGACCAACCATTATTGGTATTGTTTGAGTTTGTGAAGAAACTGGTACTTTGACTTTAGCCTGAGAAAATGGTTGAGACAAAAATAGATATGGATTGCAACGCAGGAACAGAGACTTGAGGAGTTGGAGTTTTTAATTTGTGGAGTTTTAACAATGTCCTCCAAGAATTCTTCTACAGCAAAAGGGTTGATGAAATTTTTAAATTCAGATATACCTTCTTCACAAGGAATAGCTTGAGGAGTTGTCAATGAAGAGGATAAGACATCCTGTTTGATCTTTTCAGATATCTTAGGTAAGAGTATAAGAGATGTACCAAGAAAAGCAACCTCTTCTTCTATCTCCAAGTAAGGAGAATGAAAACTATGAGGAATAGCTTCTTGTGAAATCACAAGTTCTGGAGGCTTTTGGAAGCCTGCAAGCCTAGAAGATGCTGACCCAATCAAGAATCTGGCTCGTCTCAATCTTCTTTCAGAATTAGGTAACTCAGGAATTTCAGATAGTTCAATTTTAAACTTAATTTTTTCTTCAGGTTGGAATACTTCAAATCCAGGGATCAAAATTATAGTGGTTGGTTTTCTTTCTTCTTTAGATGAAGGTGGTGATTCTTCTATAGAAAATCCTAGATCATCTGTCGCAATAGAAGTTGGTATACTTGCAGATGTAGATGTAGACCTCTGACGAGCTCTATCTTCTCTGATGATTTCCTCAAGATCAAATCAGGCTGAAATCAGAGGAGATGATGTGTTTCCTCAAGTCCCAGTCTTCCTAGAAGCAAGATTTATACAATGAATTTACAAGGTGAAAACTGTAGTCTTAATATATCTGGCTTTGTTAACCGTGAGAGTAGATCTAATCGTTGTTACACACCGAGGGAAAAATAGCTTTGTGTCTTTGTTCCCCGGAAACAGTGCCAAAAATTGTTATCTCTAAAGTCTCTATTGGACTACTACAAGGCAAAGCTAGGGCACTTAGGTAGAAAGGTTGAAAAAGATTTGGTTTATTTCTGAGTGGTTGAATAAAAGGGAAGCCAAGGAAGGTCTTTGTATGATATTGGAATAATACATATAGTAGAAAGGACTATGAACTCATAGGTTTCAAATCATGAACTAAATGTGTATCAAACATATAAACATAACTGGAAATAAATACATGAAAGAGGTGTTACCTACTAAGTCATGCTTAGTTGGTTATACCAAGTGAGTCGGAAAAGACGAACAAACACTAGTGTTCATTCTTCAAAGTTCAGAAGTCAGTCAAGCCTCTTATGGGAAAAAAAATAATTTTTCTTGTACCACATGTTCATACCCCCTTGGGGGAGTTGTAATAAAATGTGCTAGCATGGTCAATTTTATAAAAGATTGAACTTCCTAGAATTAGACATCAACCCAACTAGCCCAAAGTGTTTTTCCCAGTGTTACCAACATCGGCCGAGAAATCGCTGATGTCCGAAAAATCACAAGTTTTTCAGCTCGGCGATTTTTTCCCGAGATTTTCCCGATTTTTTTCCGATTTATCCCGAGATATTGCTGATTTTTTCGAGGTGATCTTTTCCAGTGATTTTGCCGATTTTTTCCCGATTTATCCCGAGATATTGCCGATTTTTTCTCGATTTTTTATAAAGGTGAAATTGAATTTTTTTGTATTGTTTTAAGTTTGCCGATTTATTGCCAATGTTTGTCAATATATTGCCGAGATATCCCAAAACGATGTTTCCTGGACCCTGTCGATTTTTTTGCCGCGTCGATGACTGGTTTTTCCCCTCGGTAATTGGTGTTGAACAAACGACTAATCATTTCTGAGTTTTTTACTCACACCTCCTAAGTTGGGATAGTTGTCTTGGTGGTTAGGCCTTAGGAGGTTATTAGAGCCTCTATGTCAATGTTTTTAAACATTCTAGGCATTCGAATTAAGTTGTATGGACATGTGCTAGGTCCCCCTATGTTTTTGTTCAATTCTGAGAAAATTAATTTTTTTATGGTTTAATTAAAAAATTTGTAAATGTCATAAAAGCTTGATCTAGAGGCGGAATTTGGCGTTTGGAGGCTCGTTTTCACACTCAAAGCATCCTCTTCACCCTTGGACCCACTTTTCATGTGATTTGGGCGACTAAAACATCCCGTAAGGCATTATTTCTCTAAAGGAGCTACAAAATGGTCAATAAAGGCTAAAGATATGACAAAATGGCATAAATCCATGGTCATATATGGACATGTCAAATATGTTGAAAAGTCAATATTTGATTGGAGAGACTTAGTCTAAATTGTAAAGGGACTTCAAATGATATCAATTCGACTAAATAAAGAGTGGATTGATGATGTCGCACGTGTGAGCATGAAGGAGAAATGACGCATGATATGGCCCACATTTTTTTTGGGATAGGCGATTTAATGGATGGTTTAGCAAATCACTATTCACAAGTTCAAGATGGTGCATCCCATGAATAAGGGGACACGTCTACTCAACCTCATCTCCAATCTTGGAATATGGCGCGTGATTGAGGGAATTGAGGGTGCATATCTCTTGGATATGACGTTTTGTTTTAGTTAGCATGAAGTTTTTCGAGAGGTGGCAAGTCCAATTGGAGGACGCATCTATTGTAATGAGATGTGGCACCATATCTCCTCACCATACTCCAATCAAAATCCCTTAAATATCTCACGAACTCGACTCCAACTCCACTCTATCTCCCTCTTGTGGATACGACCCCCCGGCCCTCTTGCTCTCGCTATATAATAAAGCCTTTGCCTCTCTTCCAAGCTAATTAGAGTTGGATGAAGAGCTAGTGGCTATTGTAATATAGTGATATTCATTTATCTTTTGAGAATGAAGAAGCTTTGGAGGCTATACCATGTAGTCCCTTTGTGTGTGGATAACCAACGTCATGCTGCAAATGTGGTGACTTTTACTTTTTCTCACTTCTTGCTTCCTTAGTGTATTAGCTTTGAAAGATTCAACTGAATCAGTAGGAATATAAATTAGCAAGTAAGATTACTTGTTTTAATTTTGCTCATATCAAATATGTTCAAGGATCCAAATTATACATGTCTAAATAAGATTATTTGCATGTTGTTTTCATTCTTTTTCGTATGTATATCCAGATCTCACAAGGTGTGTGCAAGATTTGATCTAGTTTCAGGTTGCTAAGAATGAAAGAAGTGTGGAACAAGATTGATGCCATTCCTTTTCCAACAAACTCAAGACATTGTCCCTCGGCACTCCACAAAAGGGCCTCTCTTGGCTAATTCATTCCAGCAACAAACCAGGCTTCACTCCTCTTCCTCTTTTTTCAAATCAAATTCTCCTTGGTTATCATGCTTGTTTATGAGTATCTAAGTTATTATAATCAAATTATTTATTAGATCTCATCCATAAGCATTTTAAAAAGCTATATCTAAGTTTTCAAAGTTTCATGAGCATTATAGGTAGATCTAGTTTAACAAAGTTCACTTCCATGCAAGCTTGTTTCAAAGTAGATTTTAATCTTGTTTAGAAGGCACTTTCTTTGATCATTTAAAAGTTAAATCGAGCATACTAGTGCCTTATTGGAAGCCTTGCAAAAAGATTTCCAAGACCCTAAGAAATTGAGTTTCAATCTCAATTTTTTTAGTTACTTGCCTTTCTTTAAAATCAATTTTTTAACTTAGAAATTTTATCAATTTTTTTTGTCCAAAGACACTTCCAAATTGTTTTTGGGCTTATTTCAATGATAAAAACTTGTTGAATTTTAGCAGGTCCATAAAAATAGAGAAGGAAACGCTGCACAAAAATTGAGTTTTGGGCCATCCGAAGCTTCCCAGGCGTTCCCCCTACTTCCATAGTTTTATTTCCAAAGATTTGTAAGCCCTTGAGTTCATTTTCTATAAGAACCAAGTAGCAAGTCCTAATAGGCATTATAACCAATCGTAGAAAAAATCTTTTGAGTAGGCTCTTCAGATCCCATTCCCCATCCCCCCAGGGTGAATCTATGTCAATGCCATTTTTCATGTCTTACCTTTTTTAGTTTAGTTTCTTTTGTAGAGTAGTATACTTTGATCAATGTGTTTGTTATATCTTTATTTGATCATAAGAAATACAAATACTAACCCGACGACTTCCTGAGTTCCCTGAAAGGGGAAAGAGATGCGTGGTAGGATTAATTAGAAAACCATTGATTGTTTAGTTCCTTGTATTAATTTTTACTTCTCGTTTAAAATTAACCCCTCCTAGCTCTCCCGATTGAGGTTCATTTGAACCGAAATAGATTCCTAGAGGTTTATTTCTTTTTAACAAACGAACACGGCCTCTAAAATCCTTAAAATTTACCAAGACTCCGTTATGTATGCTCTACACCGCTACGGTTTGACCAACCAGTTGACTGCATCAAAAGCAACAAGGGTGGCTAGTTAAGATAGGTTCACATTTAAATTAACCTCCCAAGGCGAAAATCCAACTCCTTGAATTAATCTATTGCAGGGAAAGTTCACAGAAGAAGCGGGAACAACTGGATAGTGACCTCAAGATACCGTCAGGATACACCCTTGTTGGTGTAGTGTTGGAGACATCTTAGAGACTCCGATCCAGCCCACATATTCTTCGCGTGAAACTGCGTCGAATAAAGGTTTTGGACATACTCCACGTACCGTCAGGTATATTTGGAGTACCCTTCCCCCCTAATCTAATTCACACATCTTCACATCTTAAAATAAAATTACCAAGAGCACTTGCAAAACATATCTTTTAGCACTTTCAGCATTCCTATTTCATTGGTGACTCCATTTAAGGCACTGATCTGTTTTTTGTATCTCTATTAAGTATTTGAATTTTGGTGTCGATTAAACAATTGTGTTACCAAAATTTTGCTCTTATATGTTATTGTGCTCGTTATTTTGATGTTATCTCAAAAACTATTTGCAAGTATCTTATTACATTTTTTAAACTCCTAAATAACTCACTCGATCAAAAATCAATTTTTTAGGTTCTACCCCCCTAGGCTTCTATTAGGAGTTGGCCTAAACGAAGGAGTCAAGAACAAGGTCACAGCCTTGACTTCGGACTTGGCCCCAAGGACACACCAAGTGGCTTGAAGATTTCTGCCATGTTGCCCCCAGGTGTGTGAAAGGCGACAATAAGAGGTAAGCTACAAGTTCCATGCATTCCCATCTAATCCAACATATAACAATGTTTATCTATGAAACTAGATGAAAACAGAGCACAATTTACAGTCAATAAACACATACAGGGTGTTATCACATATATAGTAGCCAGGCTACCATATTCTATTTTTCAGACACAGTACTTTTTTCAGCCAAATCTCTTACATATGAGATGCTGAGATGAGCAGTTTTGTCGGATCATTATTATATTTGTGGACTATTGTACTCTCCCATGTCAAGACTGAGTCTCAGGACCCTCAGATTTGAGGACTGATGTAGCCATTTAGTCATTATAGAGCAGTTATTGATGCCCAGATGTATTTCAGTGCTTTCTCATTGGATAGATGATGTTTCAGATGGATTATATGCATGATTATGACTCGGCTTTTTATATTGTGTTATGGTTATCATTGCTCTTATACTCATTTTCGTGACATGTATTAACATGTGGTGTCATGATCTGGCGGTCATAATTATATGGACTTGGATGTATTTGTATTATGTATTGATGTCCCTACTCTGACTTTGAAGTTCATGATCTATACCCATTGGTTTTACCCTCCTTAGGGAGAATAGAGATAGTCATTCCCACCATTGTTTTGGCTTGCTAGTGTTGACTTCACCTTTCACTATCTCCACCCATCCATTACCTTCCAGTTTTGTTTTCAACCCGACTGACTTCTTGACTTATGGCATGGAGGACCTTTTCCCCCCGCTAGAACTTTTGTTGGACAAACCTCCCTGTCTATATTGTGTCTTGGCTCTGAGTTGGTGACAAAACTTGCCTTTGGTGAGTTGGATTTTATGCCTAAATCATTATGGTCGGTTGTCCCGATGTTTGGCACTATAAAGAACTCCCCCTGGTCACTTGAGATGTTGTTGGCTAAAACTGAAAGCTCATGTACTACTTGTATCGGAAAATGTTATGTATGTGCCCATGGAAAATGAAAATGCTAAAATGTGTTTCTTAACATATGTAACGAGGGCAAGAGCAATGAAATGCTAAAATACCCCTTGAAGGGTATAAGAAAAGGTCCAAAAAGCAATGGTTAAATATATGTTGACCTTATAAATTTGAATATGTCCCAGATGAAAGCTGCGATTAGTTGTGCTTTTAAGCACTAGTGAAGTCCCAAAGGGTCATATAGGCCAAAAAGGCCATGGAAATAAAATTGATGATCCTAATGAAACTGGATCAAGCTTGATGTAGTCATGATGCCTAAGTTGAATAAGCACTCTCCAAACAACTCAACCATTTGTGAGGCACTGCCATTCCTTGTGTTGTTGTTTGTCCGACATTGGTTTTAGTGAGTTTTTCCTTTCCATATCCAAATTGTCATAATGTTAAGTAGGAGGTCATCCTTTGCCCTAGCCTTGTAAATTTCATCCTTCACCTGTCACTAGAAAATTGACTACAACTATGAAGTGAGTATAGCCTTGAAAGTCTAGTCTGAGTAATAATAAATAAACTATATATATGTATTTAGTTGATACACCACCAGTGAAATGACTACTACTTGTTGTGATTGTTGCTTAAATGAGTTGTAGAGCATGTCTTAGCCTTATAACACTTGCAGTAGATGGATGATATTCTGAGTTATATTATTGGTATCTGATCATTTACCGATTGGCTATATTGTCTATTGGATATGGTTGATGATCACGTAGAGACCTAAGAGGGGTATGAGTATACACCCTAGATGGATTTCGATTCTCTGAGTTTAATGAGACAGTTTATTTTCAGTTCCGGGCACTTGCAGAAATGAATAAGCTCATTTTACCTTTCCGATGCAGTTTTGTTTCACAGGATGATGTGTCTGAGCAGGGAGATGTTTTAATTGGATCTCCTAGCTCGTTGTATGGACATAGGGGGTGTAGCCACTTGTTTGTACCATAGTACCCCCATCCAAGAGAGCCTGGTTGGCTCAGTTTGACAACAAAGGAACCCTTGAAGGCTCTTTTGGCAGGTTCACGTTTCCCGAGGCAGATTAAAAAATGATTAAATGGCTATTGAAGAAATCAATTTGGGCTGTTGAGGCAAGGAAATGACATGGGATGAGTCATGATGATGAGAGTGATGTCCTCCGCACCTTCTCCAATAGTTGCAGCACCTGATTGGGGCCACACCTATTTTTTGGGCATTTTTATATTATTTTCTTGAACTTTTGGGAGGCTCACGATTTCCTCAAGGAGGCACAAACTCAAAGAATTAAAATATTATATTATTTTATTGTGCCATGGGGAACCCATAAGGAGTTAGTTAACACTTCATGGACCCACCATGTGCTTCATTTATTTCTTATTGAGTGGGGTACCCTCTTTATGGGTGATTTAGTCCATTTTGGTACTTTATGGTTATATTGATCTATGTATTGTATGTTGAGCTCATCTCAACCATTAATTAGAATATTTTATCTATTTTATCTTTTAACCCTAGCCACTCGTTTTGAAAGTGGTTAGGATTCGGTTATGATTGTGGTTCTCTCATTTCTATTTAAAGGAGAGAGCTTCTCATTTGTAAGTGGTCTTTGGCTCTTGGATCTGAATAATAGAAAGATTTTTCCGTGGATATTTTCTGGATCTGCTTTGCATCTGATTTTCTCAAATGGTGATTGGATAGTCTTCTGCTTCCTAGCATTGTGGAAATTCATGTGAGATCTATATTTTTTTTGCTATCATTGTCTTGTCTACAGGAGGGCAGTTTGGCTGGAGCGTTTTTGCAAGGGGACCTCAACTCGTTCGGTTATCTTCGTCTTGGATCAAGGGGTTTTCATTAGGGTCCTTGTGATCTATGATTACTTCTTTTTACTTTCCTATAGCATTTGGTTTCTTTATCTTGTCATAGCAAATATGATATTGTTGATGTTTGCTCATGTAGGGTAGGGGGCACATTGATGGCTTGGGGCTTACATCCGTCATAGAAATCACATGGATCTTCCAGAATTTATCGAGATAGCAAGGATCATCGCTGTTAAGACTTCTACAAGCATTTCCAGGTACGATCCAACAAGTAATTCTCTTCTCTTTAACAAATCTAAATCCATTATAACTATTTTCCTTCCATTTTTCTGAAAATCCTTAGAATACTAAAAAAACCTTAAAAAATACTAAATTCGGGAACCGTCTGATCTTTGGCAAAACCACTACTAGGTTTCATAGATCGGGCCTCGCCCTCACTGAATCTACTTCAACGCTGGTCAAATTCTTGCTGGTTTGACCTAGATCCAAATTTTACTCTAAAAACTGCATAGCGCCCCCACTGAAAATTTTACCTGCTAGGGTTTTGACTTTTTCTGATTTCTGACTTCACAGACTAACAGATCGGGTCTCACACAGTCCAAATCACCCCCAACGCTGTCCAGATTCATGACAGTGTGACTTAGATCTGAGTTTTGGACTGAAAACAACCCTAGCGCCATCACTGAAAAATTGGACCTTTCCGGAGTTTACTGTTTCCGAAATCTGATAGGCTACGTTGATAGATCAGGTCCTGAGCACTCTAGAACACCCCTAACACTGAGCTAGATCTATCCTGCTTGCCCTAGATCTAAAGAAATCAGTTTTTCACCCTCTTAGCCTCAATCATCAACTTTGACTTTTTCAAGATCTGACTTTTTTCCAATTTCTCTGAACCAAGTGTGTAGATCAACCCCTCCTGGTCCCATTTCACCTTCAATGCTGAGCTGTTTGTCTGCTGATGGCCTCAGATATAAAAATCTGTCCCATCCAACCCTAGCGCTAGCATTCCTTCACTGAATTTATGCCCAAACTAAGCCATTCGGACCAAAACACTTATCTAGGTCCACAGATCAGGGTCTACCCTAGGTGGGCTCACCTCAACGCTGGGTGTATACTGACTCCATTGCCCAATGCACGAAAGGCATTGATCTCCCATCCCTAGCGCTAGCCCTGAATTGACCTTTTCCCCTTGAAATGGGCTATTCCTTGATGACTCAGACAATCACACCCGTTCACCTTCTTCATTGATTCTATCAGCCAGGTACTAGATAGTCCCGACCTTTTTCTTGCCCATCCTACCTCGGTTACACTTCCCAAGGTAGAGATCATCTTCTTTAGTTGCTAGTACCAAAACCCTAGATCTAACCATTTCCCCCAAAGGTCATCCAATTACTGCTTTGGATCAACCAATATACTGCTGAAGTCCTGATCCATCTACTGAATCCTACTATAGATCTAGAGTCTGTGAACACCTTACACCTTACGTACCTCAAAGTTTGTTTTGATCTGATCTGGTGTCTAGGTTTGATCTCTCCTATCGGTAGTTGATCTGGGTCTCCCCCATTGTTGTCTTGGACTCAGGCAACATAAAACAAAGACTGCCTTGATTGGCGTGACAACCATCTCTTTGACATCTATGCAGTCTAGGTTCCACCTCCTTAGTTGCTTGCCCCTCTACCATCCATCTTGGATCCATCTTGCACGGGCAGCTACAAGGTTTGTGATAGCATTTTGGCACCGTTGCCGGGGAGGTAGAGGCCTACCATGGTTCAACATACCTCACCTTTCCCTACGACATATCTTTTATTGGTGAATTACTTGTGTGGTTCACCTGGCGACTCCACCCTGCGACTCCACTGAGGACCGTGCCCAACGTATTAATCTTAAATTCTTAAAGCATACCATAAATCATGATGAATTCAGATGTATTTCTGAGGCACATGAAGGAACTAACCAAAAACATGATTGAAACTACAAGACAAATAAACGAAAGGGATAGATGGAGGTCAGACTACGGGTATGAGGATCATCTCGAGCATGACTATGGGTATGAATCTAGTTATCACAATCTTTATGATACCCACCAACTTCCTCACCCATGCAATAAAGATTTCCCAACCATCCCGAGTGGACCTATAAGTCAACATGAACCTAGAAGTCAGTCCCAATCAAAGCCTTATCGCCAAGTAACCAGAGCTGTTAAAAAACAAGACAAACGGTCTCCTTTTGACTTTTCTGAAATACCAGGAGCACCTCATCCTATGCCAAATGATTACACTAGTAGGTTGCCCCAATTTAGAGGAAATAAGGATATATCTATTGAAAGTCATTTGGACATTCTCTGGGATTACATGGAATCTAGAGGTGCAGACAGTGAAGATGTTTATATGCGAGCCTTAGGAGAATCCTTGCAAGGGGATGTTCAACTCAGTTTGATCATTTAGCACCAAGATCCGTCACTGGGTATGACATGTTCACAGATTTGTTAATTGATAGTTGGAGTAGGAACATTGATCAAATTTTAGAGTGTCAGTCTAGCAATGATTGTGCAATTGATAATCAATATATCGACAATGTGCTTTCTCAATTGGACCATTCCTCTCCTGATATGTTCCAAATTATGAGCGTCCCTACAATCCATAAGGATGTTACAGAGTACTTCGAGAACAGTGTTTCAAAACCTCATGTTGAAACTAAGAGGGATATCAATCAAATCATACGAGATACTCTGCTATTATTACCTAAAGCAGTCACAGAGCAAATCCTGGATTTGATCCGTGGAAGGGAACCTAATCACCATCAAGAAGCATCCATAGTTGAGCCTTCCATTTGTGAATCCATTAAAGAGCCTTTAGAAGGGGAACTCCATAGTCATTTCCTAATTGACGATAATTTGAGTCAGTATGCAAGCCATCTGAATCTGGATTCAGACTTTGATGAAATCAATCAAAATTCCGATGAAGAGCAATCTTGTGGTCATATTTTGATTGAAGAGCATGCCTGTAAGAGTGATAGGGAAACTGAAACCGAACTTATTGATGTTTTTCCTTATCTAGAGCTTAAAGAAGAACAATCACATGATGATACGATTGTAAGTAAACTCGATCAAGAACATTGCAATGAGGAGCCTTGTCCTGATAACATCGATAGAATTCTTCATCCAATCCTTATTCAGAATATGTTGATTCAATGTGTGGATACTGAGCTTGTTTTGAATCTTGAAATCACTCCTGGAATTAATTTAAAAGCTTTTTCCTCTCATCAAATTCTGAGATCAATTATTCCAAGTATGGGAGAAAATTTTCAATCCACCCTCCCGTCCCAGCTTTTCAAATGTTCTTGTATGGGTTTGTCTCTTAGTCAAGTTGTTACTTTTGAAATTTTGAATCAAAAGTTTAAGCATTATCATGTAATTGGGGAAAAGGCACTTCATGTCTCTTCTCAATCATTCATAATGAACAATTTTTTTCAATTTGTAAATCTGTATTATGGATGGCTTGAGAAACTGTATAAAGATCAATTTCATCTTTTCTTCATTTTAAACAACAAATGGGATTGATCTCATTCACAGTTTTATTGCATTACAACTTGTCCCCATTTGATTCTCTTGGAGTAAATAGATTTGAATGTCCTAGTAGGGTAGAGGAGAAAACAAAGAACTATTTGGAGTGGCCGAGTCATGAATCATATTGTCTTCCTCCACCAAAAACGAACTTGCATTCCTTTTATGACCCTATCAGCATCTTGATGGATGAGTTTTTAGAAATTCAATCTTATCCCTGGCATGATTTCATTTCTCTTGGTCCATATCTTTCTTTGATTTTCAAACAACAAGTTATAATGGCTTCAATTTTCATTTACATTACTCACAAACCATCTTTGATTTGTTGTATCATTAACGGTAAAGAAAGCTCAATCGATTTGTTCATCAAGTGGTTGCATTGGATTTATGATTTTACCTAACACTTGTCTAAATTGGTTAGAGTAGGGTAGGTAGGACTTGAATAAGCCTTCCCCAGCAATAGTGTAGAACCTTGCACCTTTGTTTGAAGCTCACCTTTGAAGCTCTCAGTGTAGTTTTGTTTTCTGCAAAATAAAAATCAAACTTTTATTGAAAGTTATGGTTGTAGATTAGATTTATTCTGCTTTTCAGTTTCATGCATCCTTATTTTCAGTATTTTATATATTATCCACATATTCGTTTTGACGACCGGTCTGTGAGTTTGGTATAGCTCTGGACATGCTGCAGGTAGTCAGTAACATTTTGGTAGCGGTTGCAGAGCTGGATGGATTGATCGAGGATACGAGAAGCAGAGTACGAGGACCAGAGATTATGGGGTTCTCAAGCGCTCTTTTCAACAGAGCACTTGTCCCAGCTGGAGCCAGATGTTATCACATATATAGTAGCCAGGCTACCATATTCTATTTTTCAGACACAATACTTTTTTCAGCCAAATCTCTTACATATGAGATACTGTCTAAATTGGTTAGAGTAGGGTAGGTAGGACTTGAATAAGCCTTCCCCGGCAATAGTGTAGAACCTTGCACCTTTGTTTGAAGCTCACCTTTGAAGCTCTCAGTGTAGTTTTGTTTTCTACAAAATAAAAATCAAACTTTTATTGAAAGTTATGGTTGTAGATTAGATTTATTTTGCTTTTCAGTTTCATGCATCCTTATTTTCAGTATTTTATATGTTATCCACATATTCGTTCTAACGACCGGTCTGTGAATTTAATATAGCTCTGGACATGCTGCAGGTAGTCAGTAACATTTTGGTAGCGGTTGCAGAGCTGGATGGATTGATCGAGGATACAAGAAGTAGAGTACGAGGACTAGAGATTCTGAGGTTCTCAAGCACTCTTTTCAACGGAGCACTTGTCCCAGCTGGAGCCAGATGTTATCACATATATAGTAGCCAGGCTACCATATTCTATTTTTTAGACACAATACTTTTTTCAGCCAAATCTCTTACATATGAGATGCTGAGATGAGCAGTTTTGCCAAATCGTTATTATATTTGTGGACTATTGTACTCTCCCATGTTAGGACTGAGTCTAAGGACACTCAGATTTGAGGACCGATGTAGCCATTTAGTCATTGTAGAGAAGTTATTGATGCCCAGATGTATATCATTGCTTTCTCATTGGACAGATGATGTTTCAGATGGATTATATGCATGATTATGACTCAACTTTTTATATTGTGTTATGGTTATCATTGCTCTTATACTCATTTTTGTGACATGTATTAACATGTGGTGTCATGATCTGGCGGTCATAATTATATGGACTTGGATGTATTTGTATTATGTATTGATGTCCCTACTCTAACTTTGAAGTTCATGATCTATACTCATTGGTTTTACCCTCCTTAGGGATAATAGAGGTAGTCATTCCCACCATTGTTTTGGCTTGCTAGTGTTGGCTTCACCTTTCACTATCTCCACCCATCCATTACCTTCCAGTTTTTTTTTCAACTCGACTGACTTCTTGACTTATGGCATGGAGGACCTTTTCCCCCCGTTAGAACTTTTGTTGGACAAACCTCCCTGTCTATATTGTGTCTCAGCTCTGAGTTGGTGACAGAACTTGCCTTTGGTGAGCTGGATTGTATGCCTAAATCATTCTAGTCAGTTTTCCTGATGTTTGGCAGTGTGCAGAACTCCCCCTGGTCACTTGAGATATTGTTGGCTAAAATTGGAAGTTCACGTACTACTTGTATTGGAAAATGTTATGTATGCACCCATGGAAAATGAAAATGCTATACTGTGTTTCTTAACATATGTAAAGAGGGAAAGAGCAATGAAATGCTAAAATACCCCTTGAAGGGTATAAGAAAAGGTCCAAAAAGCAATGCTTAAATATATGTTGACCTTATAAATTTGAATATGTCCCGGATGAAAGCTGCAATTAGTTGTGCTTGTAAGCACTGGTGAAGTCCCAAAGGGTCATATAGGCCAAAAAGGCCATGGAAATAAAATTGATGATCCTAATGAAACTGGATCAAGCTTGATGTAGTCATGATGCCTAAGTTGAATAAGCACTCTCTAAACAACTCAACCATTTGTGAGGCACTACCATTCCTTGTGTTGTTGTTTGTCCGGCATTGGTTTTAATGAGTTTTTCCTTTCCATATCCAAAGTGTCATGATGTTAAGTAGGAGGCCATCCTTTGCCCTAGCCTTGTAAATTTCATCCTTCACCCGTCACTAGCAAATTGACTACAACTATGAAGTGAGTATAACCCTGAAAGTCTAGTCTGAGTGATAATAAGTAAACCCTATAGATGTATTTCGTTGATACACTGCCAGTGAAATGACTGCTACTTGTTGTGATTGTTGCTTAAATGAGTTGTAGAGCATGTCTTAGCCTTATAACACTTGCAACAGATGGATGATAGTCTGAGTTATATTATTGGTATCTGATCATTTACAGATGGTTATATTGTCTATTGGAAATGGTTGATGATCAGGTAGAGACCTGAGAGGGGTATGAGTATACACCCTAGATGGATTTGAACTCTCTGAGTCTAATGAGACAGTTTATTTTTAGTTCCGGGCACTTGCAGAAATGATCAGGCTCATTTTACCTTTCTGATGCAGTTTTGTTTCACAGGATGATGTGTCTGACCAGGGAGATGTTTTATTTGGATCTCTTAGGGCGTTGTATCGACATAGGGGGTGCAACCACTTGTTTGTACCATAGTACACCCATCCCAGAGAGCATGGTGGGCTCAGTTTGACAACGCAGGCACCTTAGGAGGCTGTTTTGGCAAGTCCAAGTTTCCCGAGGCAGATTAAAAAATGATTAAATGGCTATTGAAGAAATCAATTTGGGCTACTGAGGCAAGGAAATGACATGGGATGAGTCATGATGATGAGAGTGATGTCCTCTGCACCTTCTCCAGCAATTGCAACACCCGATTGGGCCTTGTTGCCGCCTAATTCACACTTTAAGATGTAGGAAAGTCACAACCTGCTATGTGTGTCCTTGGGGGCAAGTGAGAGCTGGGGACCACTGTCACCACAGTCCACAACTCCTCCGTTTAGGCAAGATCCCAACAGAGCCAAGGGGGGTAGTCCCTATGGGAAAACTAAGTTCCAGGTTTATTAATTAATCACTGATTAATTAAAGGGATCGTTTAAAAAAGAAAGAGGCTAAGACCTTATATAAAACAAGACCAATGCCTATTACAATGGAGTCTAAAGATAGATTGTGTCTTTATGAACTTTACAAATAAAATTGAGATTTTAATCTACGATTAAACTATAGCTTTGGTGTTTAATAATGAAACATATGAATAAACAATATAATTGTAAGCAGTAATGAAATAAAACAAATGTATGGACAATGAAATAGATTTACAAGATGGCAGAAAATTGTTATGAATACAGATTACTAAACCAGCAGTAAATTAAAAGTATGGAAAGATTTCAAGCAGTTAACATTCACCACATGATCATTTGCAGAATCGAAAGTAAAAAGATGTACTGAGAAATAAAGTGCTGGAAGTAGAAATTGTAGTATTGTGTTGGAGTGAGAGTGCTATGAAATAAATGAATGTTGTAGAACTAGTTTTGAATTGTCTCTTGGTTTATTTTAGTTGATTTTATTAAGGTTTTTCTTCTTGGATTTAAGTTTTAGAATCGGTGGTGTGACTACCCCGATCTAGAACTTCTCCAGCCAAAGAAGGACTGCTGTTGCGCTCAACAAAGTGGGAGCAAAGCCCACCCGTAGCTCACAGGTCAATCCCCAATACCCCGGTGCTCAACAAGGAGGACGTCGAAGCACCTAGAGACCGCCCGCGGTCTGCTACCCCTTCTAGCTTCCTGAGGTCACTGTTTTTAGTTGACAGAAAAAGGGCTAGATGGATGCCTATTAAACTAAGACTTCCCTGTCCCCTGGTCGTATCTCGGAGTACCCCGGAGGGTGATAACCGAGTAGAGGAGCAGGATGTGGGAAGTTGTTGTTGGTAAGTTTTAAGAGTAAATTTTAATCTTGATGGTTAAGATGCAGTGTTTATTTTAAAGCGATTAACAAATGACTTGGGAAATAAAATATTTGATTGTAGATTGTAGTACAAGAAAAGGAAAGTTATTATAATTACCTAAGCCCCCACTTCCCCTGCTTTTCATATTCGGCTTGAAGTCCCTAAAGGGAGATGACAAGCGGATAGAGGATACACAGGTTTGATAGGTTGTATGATTACTTTTAAACAGAAAATGAAAATTGCATAAACTTGAAAAAAAAACACAACAACTACAGTAAACTCACCTCACAACAATCTTTGTGATAGAGATGATGGTCTGCCACAAAGATAGGTGGGTAGCTGGAAATAGAACTAGTTATCTACCTCTTCCTAATATACTTACTTATAAATTACAAATGATTACAAAACTTTACAGAATACCCTAAGAGATTCTCTTTGGGGTTTACAATAAACTGGAAAAAATATGAAAGAGAGGGTTGAGGGTTTGAACCCCTTTGAAGCGGTGGAAGTTTAAAGAGATCTTGGGCCTATTCGGGCATCAAATCTCCTTCAAAATGTGCATAACCTGTCATAAACCAGCGAGCTATTCTTCGCTGGAAATCACATAAAAACACTAGAAATTGTTGTTAAAATACTAGTACAATATTCACAAATTTACATAAAAAATATGAGTGTAAAATATTGCAGAAATGAGCGATTTAAAGGGATGGAAACTATTATGCAGACTGAATGACGAACAAATATTTATTACAACTTTGAGCGCTTCGCGTTCTGATCTCAATTGCTTGATCTCAGACGAGGGATACCATGATTAAGCTCAAAGTGTAGATAAATATAGGCTGGAAATTATATAAATGCAATATTCAAAATAACTGTAAGAATCGGAGGATAAATATCGAAGAAACTTAGCTAAACAATGTTTAAACAGCAGAAATGTAAGCCCTAACTAATATATAAGAGGTTAGGGCCCTAAAACAAAGGTTACATCCACTATACAGTGAAATAAACCCCTCTTTAGTAAGGCTGAAAGTAGATGGACGAATTTAAAACTTTGCCGGAATGATATTTGGAGAGATCTCCTTGCTTGGACAACCTGCAAATAAATCTATGCCTGCAAAACTTGTGATTCTAGTGATGAATACCTAACACTTCCTGCAAAACACTTTGTAAGAAATGTCAAATCATTCACAAGAAAGAATAAAAACACTTTTATTCTTTAATCTCTCCACAAAACACTTTGTGGAGAGCTAACTAGAAAAATACAATAAATGCAAACAAGACAAATACAAGGTTACCTTACAAAGATTCGGATCATGAAAGAGCTTGCAGCATAGTATCCCTCCAAACAAATTTTTATTTAATGGCCCAACTTGGGCAAATCTTCAATACAAAGTATAGCAAGAGAATATGAGAGCAAGAAATTTCCGGTAGCATAACAATAGCATGAGAGATCATCCTTAATGAGGGAGTGAGACCCTCATTAAATAGTTGAGGCAATCCCCAATCTCTTGAAGATAAATGGTTGAGATTAGATCTAGATCTAGGGTTTAATCTTCACCACTAGATCTAGGTATTTGGCTTTCTATTCTTCTCCATTAGTCTCCACCCTTAGATTAATTTTTAATCAATGGGTGAGAAGCTTAATCCATGTCCAAGTATTCTCCATCTTTAGATTTAGGTCTTTGGATAAATATCCACCATTAGATGAGCTTTTAGGTTAAGAAATAAAAATGGAAAAATCATGGGCCCCAAGGTGGGCGCCCTCCTCTAAATACGGCGGAATCCTCCAAGTCCGACGTCCTCAAAAATAGTGTAAAACGTGGGCTTTAAGATATAGCGCCCTCACTAAAGTAGCTAGCGCTCTATCTCATGGTAGTGCTCCTCTAAAATGCAATAACGCCCATCAAAATAGCGCCTCTACTAAAAACATGGCGCCTTCTCCACTAAGTATGGCGGCCCCTTTAAACATTAGCGCTCCTCCTTTTATGGGCGCGTCCTCTAAATTTAGCGGCGGCTCTCTTTAAATGGTGGCGTCTTCCAACTTTAGCGCCTCCAAAAAATGGTGTAGCGCCCCTCTATTTTTGACTAGCGCTCCTACTAGTATGAGCGCCCTCTTAAAATACGTGGTGCCTCCATATATATGGCCGCCCTCCATTATATTTAGCGGCTCACTATATGGTGACGTCTCCTCCATTTTTTATGGTAGCGCCTCCAAATTTGGCCCCTTTTTAAGTGACGCCCTCCTTTATGGTGGTTTTAACCCATGTTTTGGTGAAGATCTTCACTTAGACTTGGTTCCTCTTTAGCATATAGCGCCCCACTATATATGGTAGGGGTTTTTACATTGATGTGGTATTTAGACTTGGCTTTAACCTTAGCCTTTTGCTCCAAAAAATAATCCTTTGACCTTAGACTTAGGCTAAAATAAATATTCACCTTAGATTAAAATTTTCAATTTAATTTTTTAAATTTTCCAATTTTGACTTAGGAAAATTAAAAAATAACTTGAAAAAATTATATCTAGGCCATGGGGGGGTAAAAAACTTTGGAATAAGTTTTCCTAAGCTAAGGAATCCCCAAACCATTTTCCCATGGCATTTCTTGATTTTTTACTTCAAAATCAAAAATGTGAATTTTGACTTAGGGAAATTAATTAATTCCCTAGGAAAAATAGACCTTTCTTAGACAAAAATGGTCTATCTCCTCAACCACTCATCAGAATGACCTGAGACTCGAAGCAGTGGATTAGGGGGTTTCATAGCAATTATTCTTTGCATTCATAGCCCCTATTACAAAATGCCATGCTTGAGCGATTACATTATTACATCAAAACTGAGTTAATTAATCACCAAGGGGTGCCATTAATTAACTCGAAAAAATAATTAAAATACAACAACACAACGAAACTCCGCAAGACTCTAGAAAAATGCCTAGCATGGTCATGAATCACACTTTGAAGCCTTAGCCACCTCATGGAATTGACTGGTAGAACGCCCGTCACCACTTGGGAGGATTTTGAGTGAAAACCAAACCGATTAAACTCGTTTACGCAACAAGATCAATTGGAAAGGGAAAAACACTCGATGAGGGGACTTCCCTAACAACCAGTTCCATGGTGTGGCATCCGTATCATATGACCCATACTAGCACATAAAATTACATTAATTTTCCCACGCAGGGGAGCGGACATTTCGTTTTACAAAGGGGCAATAGCCCTGCAGAAATGAAAAATCTTCATATTTTTCTAAGGTACAATTATGTACATCCTCATGTACATGGAGTTGCCACCTAGTCGAAATAGGTGGGCAACAAGCCCACACCTATTTTTTGGGCATTTTTATATTATTTTCTTGAGCTTTTGGGAGGCTCACGATTTCCTCAAGGAGGCACAAAGTCAAAGAATTAAAATATTATATTATTTTATTGTGCCATGGGGCACCCATAGGGAGTTAGTTAACATTGCATGGACCCACCATGTGCTTCATTTATTTCTTGTTGAGTGGGGTACCCTCTTTATGGGTGATTTAGTCCACTTTGGTACTTTATGGTTATATTGATCCATGTATTGTATGTTGAGCTCATCTCAACCATTGATTAGAATATTTTATCTTTTAATCCTAGCCACTCGTTTTGAAAGTGGTTAGGATTCGGTTATGATTGTGGTTCTCTCATTTCTATTTAAAGGAGAGAGCTTCTCATTTGTAAGGGGTCTTTGGCTCTTGGATCTGAATAATAGAAATATTTTTCCGTGGATATTTTCTGGATCTACTTTGCATCTGATGTTCTCAAATGGTGATTGGATAGTCCTCTCCTTCCTAGCATTGTGGAAATTCATGTGAGATCTATATTTTTTTTGCTATCATTGTCTTGTCTACAGGAGGGCGGTTTGGTTGGAGCATTTTTGTAGGGGGACCTCAACTTGTTCGGTTATCTTCATCTTGGATCAGGGGGTTTTCATTAGTGTCATTGTGATCTATGATTACTTCTTTTTACTTTCCTATAGCATTTGGTTTCTTTATCTTGTCTTAGAAAATCTGATATTGTTGGCATTTGCTCATGCAAGGTAGGGGGCGCATTGGTGGCTTGGAGCTTACATCCGCCATAGAAATCATGTGGATCTTCCATAATTGATTAGGATAGCAAGGATCATCACCGTTAAGACTTCTACACACATTTCCAGGTACAATCCAACAGGTAATTCTCTTCTCTTTAACAGATCTAAATCCATTGTACCTATTTTCCTTCCATTTTTCTGAAATCCTTAAAATACTAAAAAAAACCTTAAAAAATACTAAATTTGGGAACCATCCGATCTTTTGCCAAACCACTACTGGGTTTCATAGATCGGGCCTCCCCCTCATTGAATCTACTACAACGCTGGTCAAATTCCTGTTGGTTTGACCTAGATCTGAATTTTAGTCTGAAAACTGCATAGCGCCCCCACTGAAAATTTCACCTGCTAGGGTTTTCACTTTTTCTGATTTTTGACTTCATAGAATGATAGATCGAGTCTCACACAGTCCAAATCACCCCCAACACTGTCC
Organism: Pseudotsuga menziesii; assembly: GCA_001517045.1. Lineage (NCBI taxonomy): Eukaryota > Viridiplantae > Streptophyta > Pinopsida > Pinales > Pinaceae > Pseudotsuga > Pseudotsuga menziesii. Next base: position 51,250 of record LPNX010726739.1, read on the forward strand.
AGATTCATGACAGTGTGACTTCGATCTGAGTTTTAGGCTGAAAACAACCCTAGCGCCATCACTGAAAAATTGGACCTTTCTGAAGTTTAGTGTTTCTGAAATCTGACAGGCTAGGTTGATAGATCATGTCCTGAGCACTCTAGAACACCCCTAACGCTGAGCTAGATCCAACCTACTTTCCCTAGATCTAAAGAAATCAGTTTTTCACCCTCTCAGCCTCAATCATCAACGTTGACTTTTTCAGGATCTGACATTTTTCCAAATTTCTCTGAACCAAGTGTGTAGATCAGCCCCTCCTGGTCCCATTTCACCTTCAATGCTGAGCTGGTTGTCTGCCGGTGGCCTCAGATCTAATCTATCCCATCCAACCCTAGCGCTAGCATTCCTTGACTGAATTTATGTCCAAACTGATTCGGACCAAAACACTTATCTGGGTCCACAGATCAGGGTCTACCCTAGGTGGGTTCACCTCAACGCTGGGTGTATACTAACTCCATTGCCCAATGCACGAAAGGCACTGATCTCCCATCCCTAGCGCTAGCCCTGAATTGACCTTTTCCCCTTGAAATGGGTTATTCCTTGATGACTCAGACAATCACACCTGTTCACCTTCTTCATTGAGTCTCTCAGCCAAGTACTAGATAGTCCTGACCTTTTTCCTGCCATCCTGCCTCTGTTACGCTTCCCAAGGCAAAGATCATCTTCTTTAGTTGCTAGTACCAAAACCCTAGATCTAACCATTTCCCCCAAAGGTCATCCAATTACTGCTTTGGATCAGCCAATATACTATTGAAGTCCTGATCCATCTACTGAATCCTACTGTAGATCTAGAGTCTCTGAACACCTTACACCTTACGTACCTCAAAGTTTGTTTTGATTTGATCTGGTGTCTAAATCTGATCTCTCCTATCGGGAGCTAATCTAGGTCTCCCCCAGTGTTGTCTTGGACTTAGACAACATAAAGCGAAGACTGCCTTGATTGGCGTGACAACCATCTCTTTGGGAGTCTAGGCAGTCTGGGTTCCACCTCCTTAGTTGCTTGCCCCTCTACCATCCATCCTGGATCCATCTTGCACGGGAAGCTACAAGGTTGGTGATAACACAGGGTACATGCTATTAGTTCTACAATTATAGTTATGCAACACATTCAAACTATGTGATCAAATAGACAATCAGTCGTCAACAGATAAGATGGCACAATAAATTCACAATTCATAAAGTCTCAGATGTTCATAGTAAACCGAAATGTATGCTTACAAAATTACAAAGACCTCCAATGCCATCCAAAAATCAAAACCCTTCCTCTAATTGAGTTTTACAATATATAGGCTCTCTCAAAATCACATCTAGATTCCACTTTTAGTTTCGATAATCATCATTTTACTAAAAATACTCTTTCAAATCTAAGGATGATTCGAATTGACAAAACAGTGCTGAGATCCTATTTTAATGGGACACATCATCTAAGTATAATTCGGATCTAGAATTCTCATCTAATGTTTGACTTGTCAAAATACAATATTTGAAACAAGTTTAATCAAACCTTATACAAATTTAGTAAATGATAAATCCTAAAAATAAAATGTTGCCAAATGGTTCCACGAAGCTACTTCCTGTACTTGCACAACTCGAATACTTGCAACTTCTACCTAAAAATCCCAATCTTATCTTCACCTAATCTTTGGAGGGCGATTATGCATAGTATCCTGTAGGATATGTGTACTTAGTGTTAGACACAATGGCTCATTGAGAGGGGGGGGTGAATCAGTGAGTCAGGACTTAGTTCAATTTCAACTTCTTCTAATCCTAAACCAAAATCATTTACAATTACACTTCAACACTTTCATCAATCTCTAACTGAACTTCATCAATAAAACACATAATCATCAATACATCACAAGAGACACAAGATAAGCTTTGTAAACTTTTTATATTTGTTTCAATCGGATACAACTGTGAGGTAAATCAGCTACAACTGCTTCGGAAGCAACAACTTCCATTCCAAGACTCAGCTTGGTCATTTCTTAGATCCAACTAAGAAAAATAATTACAAGACCCAGCTTGTATTACCTACACATTTTTATCACATTACATCTCATCCAATTTCATATCATCCATAAGCACATCAACATATTGTCCTTTGTCCTATCATCAGTTGTTCATCATTATTCAGCATATCCTCATTCTTCATCATGTCTTCATCAATCATATCACAAACTTGTCAAACACCTACAGTATCATGTGTTTGTCAATCTACTCATCAGTTCCCTTTCACGATCATGTCTTCAAGCTACTCATTTATTCATGTTAATTGTGGTTTGCTATCAAGCCAAGGTCTACTCACCATATCATAGATATCTACATCATCTTACATTCTTCTGTACAGTCATCAAATTGCCTACAACACACATTCTCTGTTGTAGCTGCCTGCGTTAACTGCTGAGGTATACTTGACTGCTTCCAGATGTCTTGAATAGCAAGAGATTAAGACAGTCCTCAAAAGACTCAACCATTTAATGTTGACTATGCCAGGCTATAGCTTGAAATCAAACCTCAAAAACATAGCTTGAACATATACAAAATGTATGTAGTTGTTTTACCCACAAATTTGCCTCAATTTGGATCCACGAAATTTCAGAGAAAAACATCAACAAAAAACGCCTTTAATGCTTCTCATTAACAGTACCGAATTCTAAAAATCAAAGACAATAAAAGATATTGCTGCTAACCGAGATCAGAGCTGTACAAACTACAAACTTCGAAACTGTGCACAAGATGTGACCCTCAGCTGAGTTAGTTCACCTGCTCCCAAAAAATCTGAAATTCCTCAGTTAAAGTCACAGCTGCGAACTCATTTCCATTTTTGTCATCTGTGAGTTTTAGAGATTCTTCATTTGGTATTTATACTCGTTTGCCATAAATGTTATTGAGCCGACATACTTGAAATTATTTAAATTCATATTGGGGCCATCTTCACTAAATGTAGATCTGTTTACATTTTAATTTGGGTTTGATTATCTTGTCCTTCATTCATTGTGCTTGCTTTTCATGTCAAGTATTTTCCAATGTCCTTCTTCAAGTCCTCATCCTTCATGTCGTTGTCTTGTGCCTTTGTTATTAATCCATTCAATGTCTTGCTTGCTCTTCATCATGTCATGCCTACTTGCTTGTCCAAATCATCTTCAAATGACCATAGTATGGGTCATTTGGCTCATTAGGTGTTCCAATGGCTCCAATGCCCACATCCAATGTTCTTTGTCCATCACCTTGTCCACCTCTTGACCTTTGCCATCCAATGCCATTTCCTCTTTCCTTCTTGTCTTGAACTTGCCATTGTCATCATACTTAACTTTTTTCATTAATGTTGTCATCAATGACAATCATGTTCATCAATCTCCCCCTTTGGCATTGATGACAACCAAACTTTCTCTCCCCTTTGACATTAATGACAAAGGATTATTGACCTGATTTGGGATCTTCCGCTACTCCCCCTGGGATTATGCTTGGACCGTTTAAGTGTACTCTCCTAAAGTGATCATGCCTTATGTCAATTTTTGTCAACTGTTTATAAACCAATCAAAGCTAGAGAGAGTCTTTGTACCATTGGTAGTTTCATAAAAATTAAGGATGTTTCAAGGACAATCCTTCATTCACCATATAGAAACTTTTTAATTTCTTCTTGTAGACAAGAACGTTCTGTTTGCAGAGTTGTGACAGTTTCAATAATGCCATGTCATTTTTATTTGTTCATATATATGCTCCCCCTGTCTCTGTTTCCTTTCTCTTTCTCTTCCCCATTTCATAAGAAGTAGTGCCCCTATACTGTTTTCTTAAAGTGAGCATAGAACCGTTCTATCTCTCAGTCAAGTTTTGGTCTTATATAGCAGTCAACAAAAGTGAATAAGCACCCTAACTCATGCATCTTGAGATCAATTCCGAGCCTTATGCAACTGTTCACAAATTTATCTAAATCGTGATATCAAAAGGGAAGAGAGATTCATCACTTTTTCCAACACCTTCAATGTTCTTGGTCAGTCCAAACTAATTTCTGAGTTTACTGTGACTCTCATTAAATATTCTAATAGCTGATTTTCTTTCCTGCTGGATGAGTTCCAATTGTTGAAAGAGTTCTTGAAGCATATCTCAAGTATTATCTCTAGTCTCCTCATGTTTTCTTCAGTTCAATGGATGCTTTAATAAATGTATCTAGTAAATTCATAAAAGGTAAGCATGCATTAATGACAACATCAAAATGTTGTTTCACTTTATTTACTCTTCTTTAACTAACCGTACTGCTCCCTCTATCAGCATGCGATGATCCCAGAGATAGAATACTTCTTTTGCTTGTCAATTGTGTTTTCTTCAGTTATAATTTGAAGAATGAACATGCTTGGGTTGTCACTAGAATGATCTGCCTTCAAGAGTTTTTTTACTGAGATTTCAGTCAACTGTCAATGACTGTAACAACTTATCAGTCCATTTATAGTAATTGGATGCCTTCAACCACTGTTACTATCCTTGGATGGCTTGAACATGGTAGACTATGCAAACTTAGCTGTCTCCAAACAACCTCCGAGTGCCCCTTTGTTACTACTACAAATTGGTAATAGTGTGACCTTATGCTATGACTTGACTTCTTCCAAAAATATCACCTTCATTTTCTTAGTGCAGGCATTCTATCCCGTATCTCCTTTACTTCTATCAAAAATTTGCAATCTTCAATTTCAAGGTTACAACTGAATCAGGTAAAGACCAACTATATGCACACCAAGAGTTTAAGAGATCACTGCACATTACTCTTTCTCCCCCTATCATTATGCCACTTATTTGGATCACCTCACATAGTTCATACTTCATCCCTGCCTTTTATAAAACACGATCCTTGGTCCTGTTACTTGTCTTGGAGTGGCCAAAATTTACCTTAGAGTTCATCCTCCAATAATGAACTCATGGTATACCATGGTCTTTGAAGAGACCTCAAACTTGGCTTGCCACATGGCCGCCATCTTCATATTTTCATTTATCATCCACTTCATTTAAATCTAGCAGAATGTTCTTCCTTACCCATACCTTAGACTGTCCTTGGCCTTGATCATTTGTTCTTTGGTCTTTAGATCTGCTTGTGTCATTCTTTTTCCAAGAATCATTGACTTTTGTTGTTGATGAGTATGAGAAGCTTCTCATGAATTGTCTTCTTGAACTTGTGCAAACTTGGGCTTTATGGCCAACACCACCACAAGTGAAGCATCTCAATATGTGACAATTTGCAGCCACATGTCCAATTCGATCACATGCCCAACATCTCATTTTATCACTTCGACTTTCAGTATGTTTTCTTCCTTGGAATGTACAATCCATTGCCTTGTGACCAAAATCATTGCAAGAATAACAATAACATTAATTTTTTTTTTCATACCTAGGACTTTGTTTCCATCTTGGAGATACTTTTCTTCTTAGCTTGCTTTGAAGACTAAGCCTAGTTTCTTGATGCATACTTGATCTTTGAAAAGTTTCGTTGTCTTGTGCAAGTGCATTGGGAGATTTGATCTATTCTTTGAGAGATGTGGATCCAACTTCAGGAGTCTTGGGGGACCACTTGACTTCTCCAATTTTGTCATCTACCTTATTGTACCCAAGGCCAGATGTGTTGATTGGAGACGTTTGACACTTTAGAATTTCATCCAAGATGACTGATCTTTTATTGAACATTACTTGAGCTTTTGACTTCTCAATTTCCATTTCAAGCATCTGATTTTTCTTTTCATTTTCTTCCAGCTAAAGCTTCCAAACATCTTCTATTCTATTGCCTTCTTCCAGCTGAGTCTTCAAGCCAACATTAAATCTTCTTATCTCTTCAATCTCTATAGGGCTTTTATCAATCTTTTCTTGTTCTCTTGCTAAATTGGACTTCAATCTTCCAATTTCATTGTTTTGGTCTTCTAGCTCATCTTCCATACCTTTGTTCTTAAGCTTCATTCTCATGAACAAAGCTTTTGTCTCCTCTTTGTATTTTTCAAATGACCTCAAAACTTTCTTCTTGAGTCTTGGATTGAATTTAAGATCAATATCCAACAATGTGCTTGTAAATGCATTATTAGCTTTCAACAAGATTTCGTGTTCATCTTCTATAACTTCATCATCATTACATTTAGAATTTTCATCTATTGAAAAGTGCTTACCTTCACTTGTGTCTAAAGCTTGTGCATGCTTTTCTTTTTGCTTTTCATCCTTGACTTTTGTTTCCTTTTCTATGGCTTGACTCCTCCTTTGGCATTCTTCTTCCATCTTGAACTAAAGATCCTTGGTTGAAGTGTACTTTCCAATGCTTTCTTTGATAGGGCTTGAGAGTCCATCCATCAAAAACTTCAATGCAACTTTATTGTCTTTCTCAACTAATGCCTTTGTCTTCTTACTGGGCTGGTTAGGTGGGTTAACCACTAATTCCCAAACACTGAATTGCTTCAAGTAACCTTTCATTTTACTTCTCCATCCAAAATAATCTGATTTCTCCAAGACTAGAACTTCATGGTCAATGAGCTTTGTTGATCCTTCCATATTGTGTCCCCAAATCCCTTCAAGCTTGTTAGGATTATGTTGAAGACCCACTCTGATACCAATTGTTAGACAAAATATCTACAGGCATATCATTATTTAGCATATCCTCATTCTGCATCATGTCTTCATCAGCCATATCACAAAATTGTCAAACACCTACAGTATCATGTGTTTGTCAATCTACTCATCACTTCCCTTTCACGATCATGTCTTCAAGCTACTCATTTATTCATGTTAATTGTGTCCTGCTATCAAGCCAAGGTCTGCTCACCATAAACCTGCTCATACATATCTACATCATCTTACATTCTTTTGTACAGTCATCAATTTGTCTACTACACACATTCTCTGTTGTCGTTGCCTAAGTTAACTATTGAGGTATACTCGACTTCTTCTAGATGTCTTGAATAGCAAGAGATTAAGACAATCAAAAGAGGTTCACTATATTCGCAAGAAGGAGCAGCTACAGTCCTCAAAAGACTCAAGCATTTAATGTTGACTATGCCAAGCTATAGCCCAAAATCAAACCCCAAAAACATAGCTTGAACATACACAAAACGTATGCTATTGTTTTGATTCCCTAGACAGAGATATATTGCTCCTGTTTTACCCACGAATTTGCCTCAATCTGGATCCACAAAATTTCAGAGAAAAAAAATCAACAAAAACGCCTTTAATGCTGCTCATTAACAGTCTCGAATTCTAAAAATCCGTGACAATAAAAGATACTGCTGTTAACCGAGATCAGAGCTGTACAGACTTCGAAACTGTGCACAAGATGTGACCCTCAACTGAGTTAGTTCACTTGCTCCCAAAAAATCCGAAATTCCTCAGTTAAACTCACAGTTGCGAACTCATTTCCATTTCTCTCATCCGTGAGTTTAAGAGATTCTTCATTTGGTATTTATACTCGTTTGCCATAAATGTTATTGAGCCGACATACTCAGAAATGATTTAAATTCATATTGGGGTCGACTTCACTAAATGTAGATTTGTTTACATTTTCATTTGGGTTTGATTATCTTGTCCTTCATTCATTGTGCTTGCTTTCCATGTCAAGTCTTTGCCAATGTCCTTCTTCAATTCCTCATCCTTCATGTCGGTGTCTTGTGCCTTTGTTATTAATCCATTCAATGTCTTGCTTGCTCTTCATCATGTCATGCCTACTTGCTTCTCCAAATCATCTCCAAAGTACCACAGTATGGGTCATTTGGCTCATTAGGTGTTCCAATGGCCCCAATGCCCACATCCAATGTTCTTTGTCCATCACCTTGTCCACCTCTTGACCTTTGCCATCCAATGCCATGTCCTCTTTCCTTCTGGTCTTCAACTTTCCATTGTCATCATACTTAACATTTTTTATTAATGTTGTCATCAATGACAATCATATTCATCACTTAGATCGGTCAGAATGCCCAATTTCTCATTGCTTTCCATATTTTTCCTCCTTTGTTGTAGGCATTGCTGTTTCCAATACCTTTTCTGCACTAGAAGTTCGGCATTAATCTTCTTCAATTTCTTAGAAAACCTGCAAACCTTTGTAAATCTGATCATCGGCTTAGCCCTTTTGTCACCAACTCTGTGTGCTCTATTAGGTTGATATGCACCTACATTACTAGCCCTACCAAGCAAGAGAAACCGAAATGTTAGAAATCATTTCAGATTTGAGATTTAATGTGCTTATTTTTTATTTTCAATATAAAATTAAAATTTAAAAAAATATATTGATAAAAAATTAGGGTTACGGTTCCAAATCCCTAATTCCTAATTTTGGGAAGAGTGTCACGCCCGCACCAGATTCTTCAGCCTATTCCAATCGCACCCACGGTTCGTGTAACATATGATTACATTCCAAGGATCAAAACTAGGGGTTTTACATCAAAAAGTTCCACTAAACAAATGTGAACAAACCCCAAAACATGTGTCAAGACTCAATACCATCAAATTATTGCCAAAAGCATGGGCAAAAGAGGACGCTCTAGGAAATGTGCGCAAGTGGAGCACCCCTCGGGAGATGCACTTCCCCGTCAAGCATTCCAAGGCATGCACCCTAGATATGTGTACCATAGATTGGAGCGCTGCTCAAGAAAACATCTCATCCATCCAAGCAAACCAATGCACCACCTCCATGAGCAAATCACATAATAAGGCATAATACTTAGGGAAACCCTTAGTCAATGGGTTTCCCTCTCAATGCATGTGCTAGGTCTCAACAAAGGAGTAAACAAAAATGCAATACCCTCATCAAGGCTAGTGCTCCATCAAGATCAAGCTGTGAATCTCCAACATATGGAATGATCATGCTACAGAGATGATATCCCATAAATAATGGCTGCAAAACCAATATACTCCAAATGCAGCCTGCTTGGGTAGGGTCTTCGATCTAGGAGAAGGCCTCATAGAATATGACTGGAAACCGGGTTATAATTAGGTTCATTGCATGTCACCCCTGCTCGAGATGGTTTGTCCTTGAAGCAGGGACCAGAATTGGTGTCAGAGTTTAAATTCTACTATGAATCAATGGCAAAGTAAATTCTTTGTCCCACACACAAAAGCCTCTAGTCATTGTGAAGACTGGCAAATGGATTCCTTAAGCAAGTTGATTGTTGTATATACCACATGAATTCATAAACTTGAGAGTAAAGGATAATGCAACAATAGTGATGTGATACCAATTTCAATCCTGGGTTTCAATTAGTGAATAAAAAATCTCTACGGAAAGTTGTCTCAATTTTTCGAGATTTGTCATTGATTTGAGAAGCAGGGACAGAAACTTCATCAATGTATGTGACTCTGCTTGATTCATCTTCAGATGTAATCGTTTGACCTTCAGTTATATTCTAACATTGTTGATAATAGGTCCTGTCAAATATCCCTTTCAACATATCTGCAGATTCTGCACAACATCTAGCAATATTGATAGCTAGCATATCTGCAGCAAGTGAAACATCCTGCTTGTCTCTTCTCAAGCTAATTAGTAAAACAAAATAATATTTGTTTTGATATCCAAATATTGAGGGGTTGTTATAATTTATTACTATTGAACTTTCTGTTACTAGTACTCTAGAATCTTCTATCAGATTAAAGTTAGATGCTGCTGGATTTATTGGTGTTATTAGTGAACTTAATGCTGTTAGTGCTGAATTTGTCGTCATTTTTGCTTAGTTTTCCTGTCTTTTACTACTGTTAGTGCCCTGTTAGTTTTCAGATTTCATATTAGCGTCTGAGTTTAAGATTTCTGTTGTTAGTCTCTTTCAGCTTTAAAAAATATTCTTTCATACTAGGCTCGTCAACTGGGGTTGAAAAGAAAGAGCTCCCACTAAACTGATTTGCAAAGGAAGTGCACCAAATCAACAGAGGCAAAGATGCTATAAAAGGTCCAAGTGAAATTTAGTCAATAAACAGGCAGAATTTGTAACAAATTGAAGCTTAGTTTGCAGCTACCTTTTGATTTGTACATACACATCTAGTTATATAGATACTTTTTGAATTACACGAGTCCTATATGGGATGACACATAGAAACTCTCACTAATGCCCATAACAGCTATTATCTTGTATTCCAAGTAAATTGTTGGGCTTTACATGGTAAAACTACCTGTTAAACTGCTAAGAAAAGTATCCTTCTGAAATAAGGGTTCATTATTGCAAATGCCAACTTACTTTAAGTATTGATTGCCATCAAAACCACCCACAGCATATAAGGCCCCACCTAGGACTGCTCCCGCTAAAGCAAAACGCTGTTAAAAAAAGATTCCACACCATAAAACTTAGATCAGTCGCATTATAAAGCTACTGAAACGGGGAGTACACCAATTTGGCATTTACCTTTACCATTGAAAACAGAACAAAATTCTAGAAAACAAATTGCAGCACTTTATTAAACAGAAGACCGCAGACAAAACATGGGAACTGATAAATACATGCTAAATACACGTTGAAATTACTGTGTACATGAAGTGCATGAGCCATTCTACTTAGATTGGATTCAGTGTCTAAACGATCGGTACAAAGCTGAAATTTTGTTTTAATACATACCAAAGTCTTCACCATATTAAGGGTATGGCAGATAAACACATCTCTGAGAAATCAGCGATTTTCCAATTTTTCCCCTACATGGATTTTCCCATTTTTCCTGCTTTTCCATTATTTTTGCTGTCATTCTGATTTTTTTCCAATTTTCCAATTTGTTGACCCCCATCAAATTATTCCCAAGTCATTTTTTTCAAGATTGGATACACCAGTTAGATAAGATAAGATAATATCATAATTTTATTAATGACCAAAAAGGTAGATCAAGGGGACTCAAAAGTACAATCAATACTGACGAATTGTAAGAGTGTCAAAGCATCTGCAATAAGTTTGTTATCACATATACATTTGCAGCCAGGCTTCCATGATGCAGCATGCAGATTTGTCTCTTATTCTATTCTGGGCTACCTTTAGCATGGGGTATCAGCATGGATCTTTACAGCTTCATTTCATTTTAGAGCGTTGTTCATCATACTTTCCTTGCCAGGACTGAGATTCAGGAATCCATTGAGATGCCTTTGGTGATCATCTAGCAGAACAGCAGATCAGAGTTGGTACAAACAGTTATAGAGGGGCTTATCAGATGGAGACAGGGATATTTGGTGATATCAGATATACACCTCCTCGGTTTGATTTTGCTCTATGATGTATGTCAGATACCTATGCTTATCATGTTAGGATGATTATGGTGACCTATGCTTATATATATTGTGCTTTAACCTGTGTTATGATTCATTAAGGAACTTGATGTAAATACTGTTGCTTATGCCATGCTTGCACAAATTGTAAACCTTGGTGCTAGGGTGGTTCCATGTCATTTGTCCTCGTCCATCCAGTTCATCCACCTTGATTTTGTCCCATGACTTAGAATAATTGAGACTTGTGAGATTGAAGATCCTTTTCCCCATTGTGACCCCTATGTATGATAGATTCCATGTTACTTTGCGTCTCTAGCTATGAAGTATGTGACTTGGCCAGTGTGGTTGGGTTCACAGAGTAGTTCTCCTTTAGTTCTCAAAGCAAGTGCTCCACCATAACAGTGTTGCTAAACACTAAAGCATCGAAACGCATAAAAGCTATATCTAAAGGATGCAAAAGTTAAATGTTTAAAAGTAGTCAATGGCTAAGGGTTTGAGCACTCATTCCTTGTATAATGTAAGGCTCAATCTGCCCTCTACAGGGCCGACAGAGAAAGGCAAACCCGTCGGGGCTATGGATGCTTGCTGGCAGCAGGGATAGGCCTTAGTCATTTACTGGAGCACAGAAGGATTTCCAGGGCGCCTGCTCTTGTAGGCTGACTACTCTCTTGTGAAATGTAAAGTGATTTGAAAAGGTTAATGGTCAAAGGATGAGCACTCACTCCTTATATAGTGTTTGGCTCATGTGCCCCCTCTAGGCATCAAGGTGAGACTAGGTTGCAAAGGCTGGGTCTTTGTCAGTAGTGGAGCCCAAAAGGCTTCCAGGGCAACTACCTTTGAAGGTTGACCAATGTTGCAACTAAAGTGCAAAGGAAAACTTGTTAGAGTCTAAAGGAAACTTATCCAAGTACTTTATCCATTTGTGAGACACCTCCATCCCCTATTGCTATATGTCATACATATGTCACCTTGGTAGAGTATATTATGTAACATTCAGATAGATCACTAAGTTAAAGTCGGTTGAAAGTCATTTCCCTTTGCCTAAACCTTGTTCTTCCATCCTCACCCGTTTATAGCACATTGTTTACAGTTCGTAAGTATGGCATGAACAATCAGACTTCCAAAAAGTTCAAAGATTTCTCAAAAGCATAGGTACATCTTATTATTATTATTATTATTATCTGTCACCATGATTATGAATAACTGATTTATGCTTGTTTTTTATATACATTATTGGAGCATTTCTTACCCTGGATGCCTACAGGATCATATGGATATAGTTTCTCACCTTCAGTTTGGGTACTTTGACCTGGTCAACCCAGTTGACCAACGTCAAACGCGGTTCCCAAGGCAGTGGCTCAAAATACAACATGGTCAATATTTGTTCCAGACATGCCAAGGACCAATACCGCAGTTTCAGTTTTAAGAGTTTGGCCCCGATTCACCAGAAAAGTGATTATTATCACTTTATTATTGGCCAAATGATCAAATTTTATTACAGATGGTAGTACGTTGGGTTTTCCTAGAGGAGTGCAATGTTCCAAGGGGTATGAGTAGTCACTTATACGGTATACTGTTCTTCTGTCTCCAAATCATCCAGAGCAGTCAATTTGCCCCAATTTGCACCCTGAACAGATTTATGGTGGATTTATCATTTTTCAAAGGTTGTACCAGCAAAAAAATAGCTAGAGAAATCACTGAAAAAATCGATTTGGCCTCCTGGGTCAATGAAGTGGCTTGGAATTTCGACAGATGATGTATCTCAACATCCCACATAGTCCTTCAACAGTTTACAGTCAGCAGATGTCCATATTATTTTATTTATGGCTTAGCCAGTGAGGAAAACCCTTAAGGGGCGCCCCCTCTCATGGCTAATGATGTATTTCACTGTTATATTATATGGTTTGAAGTTGTAAAAGGGGCCAAGGGTGAATTAAGCCCCTAGTGACCCCCTCCTATGTGTTATCATGTCACAACTTATGTTATATTGTGGCTTTGACTTAGGATAGGCATCCTTGAGCAAAGTGCACCCCCTCTTTGACTTAGTCATTTGATCCATGTGATGATTTATGTATTGTCGATCGCCATCGTTGATGATGTTCTAATCTCAATCGTTGGATGAAAAACAAAAGTTAGGGTTTACGTCTCTCTCAAACTATTTAAGAGAGGTGACCCCCCATTATAATGCATGAGCTTCGGCACCGGAATTTAATAAAGAGATTTTTGTCTGGGATTATTCTTCTGTGTATCTTGTGGATGTTTTGATGATCTAATGATAGGCATTGCTACTCTTCTATACTGAGCTTTATTCAGGATACATCTTGCATTTTTTCTTTACCCATCCCATCTGTAAGAAAAGGAGGCGCGTTAGGAGAGAGAGGGCCTTTTTTGGGGAAACTCACCTTCGTCTCGACTCCTGGGTGTTCGGATCAGGGAGTATCTTATTCTTTATGATTTTTTATTCCCTTTCTTTTATGTATTCTGCAGATCTCGTTTGCCTGTCTGATCATTTGATTTTTCTCTGATCCAGCAGGTTGAAGGAGGCGCTAAGTTGACTGGCTGTGGCACAATAACAACAAGATCTTCCTTGAAAAAGTTCATTTCGACTGGAAATCGGAATTCATCATTGTTTCTCAACTCATCTACAAGATCCAGGTATGTCTCGCAGGTAAGTTTCTCTTCCTTTATTTTTTGTATCTTCATTGCTCATCATTCTATTATTGTTTCTAGCTTGCGGCGAGCTATAAAACTTAAAACCCACATTGGAATACGCATAAAACCCTTAAGTTTAAAGTTTCATCACAATCGGACTCCATTTTCCCATCCAAAGCACTAGCCTGCGACTTAGGGAAAAATGCCCCCTTAGGAGAAGTGAGTATTTCACAAACTGCAAACTGGGTATTGTTGGTTTCAGTTTTATTTTCCTTATCTTACATCCAACAAACAATCTGAGTATCCAATTTCACTTAATTTCACCATTTTTTACTAGATCCCAATTTTCTACATAAAACCCTAGGGTAAATTTGGGGCTTTTCACCTAGATGCTCGAAATCTCTTGGTATTCGTTCTAAACTATAATTAACCATCCTACTAAGAGACTCTACTAAGATTCCCTGGATTACTTGTTCAATTTCCTTGTTTTAGGGTTTCTTGGTCATAGGGACGCCCCCGGGGCTCTGTGTCTTCGCTAGGTCTAAAGTGTCGATATCTTTGACTATTGTGACATCCGAGTTCTTTCAGAAGTCTTGGATATCGTAGGTCATGACTTTGGTTGCCTTTCCTCTGTCGTCCTCAATAGGATCACCTCACGGGGAAACTACAAGATTCGTGATAACAAAGCTAAACTCTAAAAGATGACACAAGCTTAAAGAATCTAAACCACTAAATGAGAGGAGTAAATGAAAAAGATAACCCTAAAACTAACAAGCTAAAAGGCTACATATCATCATAAGTATGTGTAGGGGAGGGATGGGGCCCTCCACACATATCATAGATAGAGGTAGATTTAGAGGAGGATGGTCAACCACAATGAAGAAGCCAATACATTGTCCGACAATGTGCTAAAGGGAGAATCCAAATTTGGGAGTGCTAGATTGCGAAACCTTCAAAAGAAGACTATAACAATCAAGCGATACTCTTCTAACATTCAAGGCCACCAGAAAGAACTTGGTGATGATAGACCAATGCCCCATATTTGGCTGCGGGGGGGTGGGATAGGTGAGCCATAAGAATGTATTAAGAGTTGATGTGAGACGTGTCAAGATCAAGTACTAGAAGTCCTCAAGAGCCTTGTGGGGGGGCGCGTCTTCTATCTAAAGAGCGAGAATTCTATGGTCTCATTGACCTAGTGCTAAAAGTATTTGGGGTCTTTACCTATAGCTCGTTACCACGAGGAAATGGGATATAAGAAAAGAAAGAAGAGATGCACCTTATAAGTCCATCTAAGTAGGTCCTCGTAAGATCATAAAAAGGGCTAGGTATCTTTGGTTTGGATTGAGGAACCAACTAAGACAACTCATCTAATTAATTTAAAAGGAACCAACCGAGGCAACTGCAATACTTATTGAAATTTTGAGACCTCACTAGCAACCCACATTCACGCAAGCAATCCAGTAGCACTGGTCTTTATTATATCATTTATTTTTGAGCATCTAGGTCAATTCCTGTGTTGAGTGAATGTTGTTTACAAGCTGGTGATTTGATTAATTTTTGCAAAGTTATCTTAGTTGTGACATTTTTATATCATTGTATCTCCTAGAATAGTTGATTTACTTTCATAGATCAAACAACCTTAGTTTATTTTACAAGGGACCACCCCCCTTGGCTTCGCTAGGAGAGAGCCTAAATGGAGGAGTCAAGATCAAGTAACAGCACTTGACTCTTGCTTGCCCCCAAGGTCACACCCAATGGGTTGAATATTTTTGCCATGTGACCCGAGGTGCGAATTAGGCGGAAACATTTTGGCGCCATTGTCAGGGATAGATCTTTCTATTCCCGGAGTACGAATTTGAGTTTTCTTTTTTGTCTTTTATGCTTTGTTTGATGCATATTGAAATTTGAATAATTTTACTCAGATCATCTAGCAACTCCACTATTGTTAACTTTACCAAGGCATTCAACAAGAAGAAACTCTGAAGGCTTGCTTCAATACATCTCTGAGCCTGAACAGGTCTATCATAGGAGGAAAAGCAAGCTAGCTTCTCGTAGAATCCTTGAAAATCTTAGATCTAAGTCGATGCTTGACATTCACCTTTTATTTATTGATAATCCTCAATCAAGTAATTCACCTACCAGCATGGGCGACCTTTTTAAACCTTTGGACTTGACCGCCATTGTTGGTTATCCTCATCAAATCCTTGATAAATCCATTGAGAAAGTTCCTTCTTTTCATGGCAATGATGCTATAACTACAAAGTCTCACCTATTGTTTTTTACGTAGTGTTATGCCAAGTGGTGCCAAAATGTGAATTTTGAAGATGTGAAGATGAGGCTCTTTGCTTTATCCTTAGAAGCTGATGCATTTGAATGGTTCACCAATTTGGTTGATAACAACATCAAAACCTTCGCAAAGTTTGAAACATCTTTTAATTCAAGATGGGGTGACAAGAAAGAGAACCAACACTTGTTAGTTTCCTTGACTGAAACTAAGAAGAAAGAGAATGAGACAATCGAGGAGTTTAATAAAAAATTCAATGATTTGGTTTCAAGACTCCATAAAGATATTAAACCTCCCGATGCATTAATTCTCATCTACTACATAGAAGCTTTCGAAGGTGAGATGAGAAATCAGCTTGGAGATAAGATGCCAACAACTTTACATGGTGTTATGGAAACTGCTGAAAAGATAGACAGAAACATGCAAGCATATGGAAAATCCAATCTACCTGGTTTTTTCTAGAGGTAGTGCTTCCATTCCCAAACTGCATGATTCCAAGGGAAAAGCAACTGAACCAGAAAATAAAGATCAGACTAAGGAATCCATCAAGGAAATGACTGAATTAATGAAACAAATGATGGTAAATTATACTTCCCAAATGAATGCTATGCAAAATAGATTAATGGTCATGGAGAAGAATCATGTTGGTAAAAATCAAAGAAGTTTTCAACCAAGGCCAAATCAAGAATGGAAGAAGAAGTATTCTCCTCAAGAGCAGAGACCTCCTGAGTCCTAACCAACTTGAAACAAGCAACATGGTTGATGAGGTTCCTCCCTATTGCAAAGCTTGTGAAGAGTTCCATGAAGAGTCTACTTGTCCAAATTTTTGTTACATAATGGAACAAGAGAAGATTGAGAAAAGTAATTTTGTGGGTTATCCTAGATACCCTAACTATATAAAGAATGTCAGGAATGTCCATCCTATCTCAAAAGAAAAATGGAAACAAGAAAGGAAATACAGTCAAGAGAAGGATGATGCTACAAAGATTTTTAGTGAAAAACCTACTCTTGAACAGATCATTGAGAAATACAAAGGCATGGTCTATCAAAGAAGAAGGAATGTCATCCCAACCAAGTCAGATCAACACATACCAAAGGTAAAAATCTCTCCCCATGTAGATTTGAATATTGATTTGGGTAATTGGTTGTCTAGTGCTACAATTCTTGTCCCAGTAATTGAGATCCTGGAAATCCCTAGTCAAAGAGATATTTACATGAATACCTTATAGGAACCTAAAGAAAAGAAACAATTACTGAAAGAACTAAGGAAAGGGTAGCTAACAAAATGAAAGAGACAGCTATGAACAAGCCTATTGAGAGTCTTGTTAGAAAACAAAACAACTTTAGTGAAGATACTCCTATTGTTTTGCATAGTAGAGATCCTAACAAAGAAGACCATCTTGCCTTCTACATTTCGTTGATTGCAAATGATAAGCAATAGCAAAATTGTATGCTTGATTCGGGTGCATCCTCTAACATTATGACTAAGAAAGTTATGGAGAAAATGAGTCTAAGGATAACAAGGCCATATCAAAACATATGTGTCATGGACTCGAGAGAAATTATGTTGTGGGTATAATTTTGAATTTTCCAATCAAGTTAGCTGCCTACCCAAACATTGGTGTGACCATGGACATTGTAGTCATAGATGTACCTGATATATGGGGAATGTTGTTATCTAGGAAGTGGGTTGCTTCCCTTGGCAGATCTATCCAAATGGATTGGACCTATGCCATGATTTCAACTTCTGAAGATGCACATGTTAAACTGTATAGGGAGAAGGAAAGGAAGTATCACATTGAAGACCTTGATGAACCAAATAATGAATATATCTGTGAGACAAATAGCCTTGGAAACCATGCCATCTATGAAAACTACCTTATACCTATCAGGGAGAAGGCTAATGATGAAGAGGCTGATGAGCTATGGAGAATGAGTTTTAATGGAGATTCTTCTAAGTCGGGAAAAAGGGCAGGGATTGTCTTAACTTCACCCTCAAATAAAAAGTTTAACTTTGCTTATAGACTTGAATTTGATGCATTAGACAATGTGGTTGAGTATGAAGCACTTCTCATAGGGCTTGAGATTGCAAAATATATGGGCATTAGGGTGTTAAGTATCAAGGGTGATTCAGACTTGATTATTTCGCAAGTCAAGAATGTATTTGCATGCAAGTGTGGAAGACTAAAAAAATATAGGAATGTTGTATGGGACACCATGGAATATTTCAGTGCTTTAGACATCATGGCAGTGCCTCGTTTAGAAAACAACGAGGGAGATGGAAAATTTGAGATAAATTTTAGGCCCTCTGTCCCAAACAACCTTAATCATTGGCAAGTGTATAAAGATGACAAGCATATTTTAAACTTCATCAATAACATGAAAGAGTTTTCAGGAGGAAGAATCCTACAAAGGGGAAGATGACCAGCCTATTAATTCTGTCCCCAAGAAGGCAGTAAAATAGGAAAGAACTTTTTATACGCAGGATAGGTATAAAAAGAAAGAAACCAGCAAACTGGAGGATTACATAGAAATAAACATTGGCATTGAAGAAGAGCCAAGAAAAATAAAAATTGGAAAAGGAACTTTTGAGAAAGAGAGAAAGAACCTGGTTGAGTTGGTAAAAGAGTTTAGAAATGTGTTTGCTTTTACATATGATGAATTAAAAGCTTATCGAGATGATGTATTTCAGCATACAATTCCATTGAAGCCATATTCCAAGCCCTTTCGACAAAAGCTCAGAAGAATAAACCCCAAGTTAGCTCCTATGGCCCAACAGGAGTTACAAAAAATGTTGGCAGCAGGAATCAATGCTCCAACAAGACATTCATCATGGTGCTCAAACTTGGTAGTAGTTAGGAGAAAGAATGGGCAGTTGAGGATATACATTGATTTCTGAAATTTGAACATCTCATGCATAAAAGATAACTATCCCTTGCCAAATATGGAAACCTTACTACAAAGGGTAATGGGGTCAGGTATGATGTCTATGCTGGATGGTTTCTTAGAGTATAATCAAGCACTGGTTTAAAAGGAAGATCGACAGAAAACCACCTGCACTTCACCTTGTGGAACGTTTGAATATTTAAGGATGCCCTTTGGTCTTTTGAATGCGGGTGCAACATTCCAAAGGGCTATGGATTATGCTTTCAATGAGTTGATTAGGAAGATAATTGAAATCTATCAAGATGACCTTACTGTTTTCTCCAAAGAAAGATTTGATCATATAGGTCATCTCAGGAAGGTTTTTGAAAGGTGTAGAAAGTTTGGCATTTCTTTAAACCCTGCTAAGTCCGTTTTGGGTATAGATGAAGGCAAGTTGCTTGGGCACATTATCTCCAAAGATGGTGTAAAGATAGACCCTGAAAGAGTGGAAGCCATAAAGAACGTCCCTTTACCCCATAACAAGAAATCCTTACATTCTTTTAATGATCAAATCAATTTTATAAGGTTCATACCAAACTTAGCTGAGTTGATGAAACCTATGCAGAAGATCCTTAAAAAGGACGCTAAGTTTGAATGGGATAAAGACGAAAAGGAAGCCTTTGTTGATCAAATTGTCATTGATGCCAACATGGACTTGCAGTGGCCCCACAGGATGTCATTAATGCCAACAAGTCCCACCTACAGTGCCTTGACCCCTTACAAAGTGGTTTGTGCCTTAAAGTACCTTGTACCCAGTTAACAAGGTCCCTGTACCCACAAGGCTGGATCTTGAAGCCACCACTTTGCTAAAGATGTTGAAGACCCTGCTAATGATGCTGAAGACCCTAGAGATGGTCCTAAAGCCTTGGTAAACGATGGAGAAGCCCTAAATGGCTTGGAGAAGCATTAATGACCCATTCTGTGGTCATTCATGCTCTGATGGTGTCATGATACCCTAAGAGAAGGACTGGCAACCCCACAGGTGATGTCATGATGGATCCAAACCCTTGGAGGTCCCCTTGCGTGGTTAAGATGGTTGAAGAAGCCTATGAAGCTTCTTACTTGATGAAGAAACCTTGAAGAGGTCCTTGGACCCACAATTGATGGTTTAAAGGTCCTTGTACTCTTGATAAAGATGAAGTGGTCATATGGAGTCTTGGAACCCTTGGAGATGGTCCTAGGGCATAAGGAAGATCTTGAACCCACTTATATGATGGTATGATGACATTTGGACACTTAGTTGCTTATGGATGATGGGGATCTTGGTCAGGCATGCTCTTGCACATGGAATGTCCTTTGAAGCCCTCTTGTCTTGATCATAATGTCCTTGTACCCCTGTCACCTGAAGGAATGCATGATGGGGCCCTTTTGTGTTGTTGATGACCTTGGAACCCTTGTTGAGGTCATGGAACTATTGTATGTTGAAGATGACCTTGTATAGTCTTTGACATGTTATGGAATCCATGAACATGCCCTTGCTTGTTGAAGAAGCACTTGAAGAAGCACACCTTGATAAATGAAGAAGTGTGTGGTAACAACAAATATGAATACATGCAACAAACCTTAAGACCCTTGCTGGTAAGGCATAGAAGAAAACATCCGCATCGGCAAAAAATCAGCAAGGGTCCAAAAAACATCTTCTTGGCAATATCGGCGAAAAAAATTGGCAAAAATCGGCACACCGCGGCAAATATTTAAAAACACAAAATATATTCATTTTTTTCATAATTTTAAGCATGTAAAGCAACAATGACATCAAATAAATACATTGAAACATAAATATAGAAAAAACACTGATAGATATCATGTAGGCATGCCAAATATAATATGAGACATAAAAGTCGATACTGAAAGTCTGAATATAGTTGTTTAATAGTACTCAAAAGTGGGAAATCAATGGTCCAATACATATATGATATTACAAAATGACATCACAAAACTAGTAGCTAACTATCTGTCTCTGAAATATAAATCAATGCCCTCTTCCCCTTTTACGGGAAAACATAATGGGCTGTTTTCCAGGCCTGCCCCTGATAGTAGAAGGTCCTGGCCCTGTACTACTAGGTGCCAATGAGGGACTAGGTGCCAATGAGGGTATCGATGCCAATAAGGGAGTAGATGAATAGACCACTGTAGAAGGTGGTGCTGATGAAGCCACATCACCCTCCATGAAGTCCTCTGGGTCAAAGCGGTCTGCCTCCTCCTCCTGTTCCTCCTCTTGCTCCTCCTCATCCTCCTGCCCCTGCTGCTAATCCTCATCTAACCATGCAGGTGCCTCCTCCATGATAGGTAACTCAACCTCCACCCTCCACTTGGACAATACATCAATATTGTCCAAGCAAATGGCATCCACATCGGGTGATTTCTCCACCTGCTTCATCCATAGTCGAAGATTGTAGTGGACATGCACCAAGTCATTCAGGCGTGGGAAATCCAACCTGTAAGAGGGTGATAAAAAGATTTAATGAGTCTTGATGCCAGAGGAAACCAATATGAAACAGGATCTTAAATTACAATGAATTTAATTGCTTTGATAAAGTTCTTAGTACTTACCTGGTGCGTTTCTTTGAGTGTATTTTATCAAAGACACTCCAATTACGCTCACATCCAGAAGAGCTACAGGTTTGGATGAGGACTCGGATGGCAATTTTTTTTAAATTTAGTGCCCTTGCACCATCTGTCCTCCACCAAACACCTACAATAAACAAGAAAGAAAGAGAATCGGATTAAATAATTCAAATTTCAAATAAAATGATAAATCATAAAACACAATTAAAATTTAAGAATTTGAAGTTCAAAATACAAATAAATTCTAATTTGCAATCACTTACTTGGAGTCAAATTGTTCCTTGCACGGACAGCATCGGCGTAGCCAAATAGTCCAGTAGCCTCTCGATACATCTCCATCTCACGAGTAATACTCTCCCGAGTCTCAAAATTAGGTACCATCCTATTCATACATTCGATAAGCCCTTCCAAAACCTCTTCATCAAAATCAAACTTACACTTGTATGAAAAGGCAGGGTTGAGGAAAAGTGCAGTTGCATGAATAGGTCGATGGAGCATCCCAGTGCATCATGTATCAATCAACTCCCATAGCATCATGTGTCTATTGTGTCCAGGGGTACCCTTCCCGACATAATAAGACCGAATAGACTCTTTGGCCCTATCCACGGCCTCGTTCAAATAGCCCATAGCGGGCTTGTCACTGTCAACTAATCTCAAAACCTTTACCAAAGGTTCACTGATTGAGCACACTTCCTCCACTCCTTCCCAAAAGGAGTCGGTGTAAACCAATCTAGCGATGGCTTTCCCATCCTCTCTCCTGCTACATGTGCAATCTCACCACTCATCACAAACAAACATTTGCTTTAGCTCAAATTGAACTCGAAGCAAAGACTGAAGAGAAATGAAGTTGGTGGCAAATCGTGTGATTCCAAGGCGCAACAATTCTCTGTTTCTCGTGCATCTCCTCATGAGGCTAAGAACCCAAGCATGGTTATATATGAATTTGGTGATACTCCTAGCTTGATCAACAACCTCCTTGATGAAGGGAATTTTCCCCACATCCTCCAGCATCAAATCAATACAATGTGCAACGCATGGACTCCAAAATAGTGAGGGGTGCCTCTCCATAAGCAATCTACCAGCAGCCACATAATTGGCTGCATTATCTGTTATGATCTGCACCACATTGTCCACACCAATCTCTTGAAGGACCCCATCCAACAACTCACATAACAATGTTGCTTCTTTTACCTGTGCCAATGCATCAACGAATTTTATAAACATGGTACCTTTAGGGCACTGTACCAAGAAATTGAGAAGGGTCCTACCCTTCGCATCTGACCAACCATCAGACATCAATGTGCATCCAAAAATCTCCCATGACTATTTGAATTCCTCCAATCTAGTATTGATGTCTTTCTTCTCTGCTTGAAGAAATGGGCCTCGAATCTCCTCATATGTAGGGCACTTGTACCCTAGGCCAACAATAGCAATGGCATCACACATAGGCTGAAAAAAAGGATTGTTTCTTGTTATTGTAAGAGGCAAGTCACTCCAGAAAAACATCCTCCCCATAATCCTATCTGCTTCTTCCTTCTCCCTTTTTTTAACCATGGACTTCATGTTATTCCATGGAACAAAGAAAGATGAGGTAGCAGCCCTCACGGAAGCTGAACCCATGGCCATGGAGCCCCCAACACTACCCTCAATGGGATCCGGATGATCATAATCATATGTCCCTGAAGTCCTAGCCACTCCACCTGCAGCAAGTTCAGCTCTATTTGCAGCAGACTCTTCCCTTTCACTATCTTTTGAGTGAATTGCATCATGGGCCATTCTCATAATCTCGGGGGTAACTGCACTACAAAGCCCCACATCATGGCCAAGGAGTTTTGCCAAATGGTACTTCAACCTGCTAATGCCTCCTGTCATATGTTGTCCACACAATTTGCAATTCAATTGTTGTTGGTTTGTTCCATCTTCAGGGTCAGCATATTGCCAAAATGGGTCCAATGCCTTTGGCATTTTTGCAAAATGTATAGTCTCAAAACTTAAAAGTCAAGACTCAAACCTATGGCTGCAAAAAAAAACAAAAAAATAGACATTATGATTAAAAATTTAGTATATTACAAATTAAAAAAATTAAAAAAAAAGACATTATGATTAAAAATGTATTATGATTATTATTAAAAAGACATTAAAATACTGTGGCTGTAATACAGTATATTACTATATGTATATAGTATATAGTATACAATATATACTATATACTGTATTGTATATACTGTATACTATATAGGATATAATATATATAATATATATTATATATAATATTATATATTATATATAGTATATAGTATATATACTATACAGTATATATAGTATATATACTATACAGTATATACAGTATATAGTATATACTGTATAGTTTTGTACAGTATATACTATATAGTAGATACTATATAGTATATAGTATAATACTGTATACATATTAGACTCTAGAGCTGGAATCGAATTCGAGACTGTCCACTGTCTTCGGAGTCCTGACCCTATCCGTTTTCAAATTTCAACAATAAATTTAAAAACTAAATTTCAAATTACTAAGTTACTAACCTGTCTCGACTCTCCTCAATCGTCGTGGATGATTGCACTTAGCACTGAGCAGATTCGGTGGCACATGCTATTACAACCTTTGAAACCCTCCTCCAATGGCCGTGGCGTCCATGATACTCTAATCGGAACCCAAAATAATGACCCAATTTCCTTTTAACGAGCCCGAAGGTCAACCGGCAATGTTTGCGTTCGTGGCGTGATTTTCTCAGAAGAATCGACGATTTTTTCTTCACCTTACGCGGCACAATTTTTTATAAATGTCGCGATTTTTCCGCAAGTAAAAATCGTCGTCCCGAAAATCTCGCGATTTTTCTGGACATCGGCGATTTTTCGGCGATGTTTTCTTCTATGTGGTAAGGAATGGAACAAAATAAA
This sequence comes from Pseudotsuga menziesii, assembly GCA_001517045.1. Taxonomy (NCBI): domain Eukaryota; kingdom Viridiplantae; phylum Streptophyta; class Pinopsida; order Pinales; family Pinaceae; genus Pseudotsuga; species Pseudotsuga menziesii. Next base: position 75,831 of record LPNX010726739.1, read on the forward strand.
AAAATTACATAACCCACAACATCCTTTCAAGTCGACTCCAAACAAAAAAAAATCGAACTAAAAATAATTTTTTTTTTTTCCAGGTCGGATCAAAAATTTGATGGAAAATTAGTATAAATATCCCATCACGTTTTGATTTTTTATGTGTGAATTTTGAAAGAGCTTTGAGATGAAATTTGGAGGTTAGACTGAGGCAATTTCGAAGGTGCAGATTGAGGCAATTCAGAGGTGCAGACTGAGGCAATTTCGGAGGTGTAGACTTAGGAAAATTCGCAGGAGCAGATCACTGAGGAAATTCGGAGGTCTAATTTCGGGGAGCAGACTGTTCTTTGCAATTTTTGGAATGTCTTTTGTGGCCCTAATTTGTTTGCAGCAGTCAAGTTTTAATCTATGCTGGTTTGATGCCCTAATCTGTCCACAGTTGGAGTTAGGTATTGTTTTCAGCAGCAGTATGAGATTCCTTTTGTGGGTTTTGAATGGTTTGTGAAAAGCCCTAAATGAGCAGAACAGTTTGTTGCCCACCTATTTCAACTAGGTGGAAACTCCATGTACATGAAGATGTACATAATTGTACAAGTTGTACCCTGGAAAAATCTGAGGATTTTTCACTCCTGCAGGGCTATTGCCCCTTTGTAAAATGAAATGTACGCTCCCCTGCGTGGGAAAATTAATGTAATTTTATGTGCTAGTGTGGGTCATATGATACGGATGCCACACCATGGAACTGGTTGTTAGGGAAGTCCCCTCATCGAGTGTTTTTCCCTTTCCAATTGATCTTGTTGTGTAAACGAGTTTAATCGGTTTGGTTTTCACTCAAAATCCTCCAAAGTGGTGACGGGCGTTCTACCAGTCAAGTCCATGAGGTGGCTAAGGCTTCAAAGAGTGATTCATGACCATGCTAGACATTTGTATAGAGTCTTGCGGAGTTTCGTTGTGTTGTTGTATTTTTATTTATTTTTTCTGGTTAATTAATTTCACCCCTTGGTGATTAATTAACTCAGTTTTCCATGTAATAATGTAATTGATCAAGCATGGCATTTTGTAATAGGGGCTATGAATGCAAAGTAAATTGCTATGAAACCCCCTAAGCCACTGCTTCGAGTCCCATGTCATTTTGACAGGTGGTTGAGGAGATAGACCCTTTTTGTCTAAATAAGGTCTATTTTCCTAGGGAATTAATTAATTTCCCTAAGTCAATAATTCACATTATTTGATTTTGAAGGAAAAAATCAAATAATGCCATGGTAACTTTGTTTGGGGGTTACTAAGCCTAGGAAAAAATTATTTCAAATTTTTCAACCCCCCCATGGCCAAGATATAATTTTTTCAAGTTATTTTTAATTTTTCCTAAGTCAATATTAGGAAAATTTAAAAATTAAATTGAAAATTTTTAAATCTAAGGAGAAATTTATTTTAGCCTAAGTCTAAGGTTAAAATCTATTTTGAGTAAGGCTAAAGGTCAAAACCTCATGAGGTGGTCTCAACCCTAAGTCTAAAGAAGCCACGTCCAAGTCAAAACCCTCACCAAATGGAGGGGCGCTAGCATTATATGGAGGCACTATCAATTTAGTGGAGCATCCAAGCTATGAAGGGAGGCGCTATCTTAAAGAGGGGAGCCACCAAATTGGAGGAAGTGCTACCAAATGGAGACGTCATACTATTGAAGAGGACGCTACACTAATTTAAAGGGGCGCTATTGTATGGAGGCGCCACCAAAATTTAGAGGGCACTATCAAATTGAAAGGGGGCGCATGCTAATTTAGA
>LPNX010726740.1:0-274786 GCA_001517045.1 Pseudotsuga menziesii
AAAAACAAGAAATACCTGAAAAAACGTGATGATGATGTCATCATCACATTTTTTCAGGTATTTCTTATTTTTGGGGTAGCGGGGTCCATCAAAAGTATGCCGTGTGGGTACTCGTTGGATGCGGAATCAAATTCCACATCCAACAACCTCTCCCGATCGAAATTTGAGTAAAAACACAGGGAGATATGTCGAAAATATGAACACAAAAAGTAGTTTTTTTCTTTCTTCCTCCAAAATTAATTAATATTATTTTATTATTTTAACTATTATTTTATTATTTTCCTTAGGAGGCCCATTTTAGACCCCAAAATTACTCTAATGCAACAAATCCAGAACGAAACCTACTGAAGAATCTGAAGAAGCAGAAGCACCCAGAGTTCATGATACAACCATGAATGAAGAAGCTCAAGAAGAAGATCGAGAATTTGAAGAACCATAAAGATCTGTAGATCCACCTCTGGAGAAGAATCCTCATAAGAGGAAACCTGCTTGGGTACGAGAACTTATCCAAGGTACGGAAAGATATGGAACTACAGAAGAGAATCACAAAGAAAGAAAAAGGACTAGATCTTGTTTCAAGTATGTAGCTTTACTATGTGATTTCATTGATAAAGAACCTTCCAGTTATGAAGAAGCGGTAGAACGAAACGAATGGAAGGATGCTATGATCGAAGAATACCAATCAATCATGAAGAATGATGTTTGGGATGTTGTCCCAAGACCAAAAGGGAAGTCATTTGTAACTTCCAAATGGGTCTAAAAGATCAAGCATGCTGCAGACGGTAGCATTGAAAAATATAAGGCAATATTTATGTCTCAAGGTTTCTCTCAGAAAGAAGGAATAGATTATGAAGAAACCTTTGCACCTATAGCCAGATACACTTCCATTAGATCAGTACTTGCTCTGGTTGCAATGATGAAATGGAAGATACACCAGATGGATGTCAAGACTGCTTTCTTGAATGGTGTAGTGGAAGAGGAAGTGTATGTAGAACAGCCACTCGGTTTTGAGACACATGACAAGGAGTCTCATGTGCGCATATTGAAGAAATCCATGAATGGTTTGAAATAGGCACCCAGGACATGGTACAGCAAAATTGATATCTTTCTATCCAATTTGGGATTTACCAAGAGTAAAGTAGATTCCAACCTTTACTACAAGGTTGAAGATGGCAACCCAGTGATGCTTCTACTATATGTAGATGATCTATTTGTGACAGGTATGGATGGGTTGATTGCTGATACGAAGAGAAAGCTTGTTTCTGATTTCGAGATGAAGGACTTGGGTATGAACCATTATTTTCTAGGTATGGAGGTGTGGCAGAGTGCAGATGGAATCTTCCTTGGACAAGGGAAGTATGCAGTAGCGATCCTGAAGAGGTTTGGGATGATGGAATGCAAGGCTATGGCCACACCTATGGCATCAAACTTGAAGCTATTAAGTGATGCTTCATCAGATTCGGTTGATGCTACGATGTATCATTAGATGATTGGGTCCTTAATGTACCTAATGAAAATGAGACCGGACATTTACTTTGCTATGAACACCTTGAGCCAGTTCTTGACAGATCCGAAAAATGTTCACTTGATTGCTGCAAAGCATGTTCTGAGGTACCTGAGGGGTACAGTTGGTTATGGGCTCAAGTACAATGCAAATCAGAATATTAACCTGGAGGGTTATGTTGATTCAGATTGGGGAGGCAATGCCATCGATAGGAAGAGCACTTCAGGGTGTTGTTTCAGTATGGGATCAAGTGTGATCTCTTGGTTTAGCAGGAAGCAATCCTGTGTGGCACTGAGTACAGCTAAAGCAGAGTATGTCGCAGCTTGTTCAACTAGTTGTGAGGCAGTATGGCTTAGGAAGCTACTGTCTGATTTATTTGATCTTCAATTAGATGCTACTTGTATACATTGTGACAACCAGAGTTGCGTGAAGTTGTCAGAGAATCCAGTGTTCCATGACAAGTCGAAGCACATCTAGATCAAGTATCACTATATCAAGGATATGGTGCAGAAAGTAACAGTGAAGCTCTAGTATGTTGCGATGGAGGAACAGATAGATGATGTATTGACGAAGCCATTGGCTAGGCTGAAGTTCAAGTACTTCAGGGAGAAGCTTGGTGTTCTCCAGATCGAGGTTTCCTCCAAGGGAAAGTGATGAGACCCATAGCCATTTTGACATGGTGAGATGATTGGTTCCTTCCATGGTCAAATATAAGGGTTGAGCCATTCTGTTATGGCAAGAGGATTGGTTCCTTCCATGACAGATATGAGTGCTGAGATCCATAGCCATTCTAACGAGTAGGTCAGATATAAGGGCTAAGCCATTCTATCATGGTGAGAGGATTTGGTTCCTTCCATGTCAAATGTGAGTGCTGGCCATTCTAATGAGCAAGTCAGATGTAAGGGTAGAGCCATTCTGTCATGGCTAAATGATTAGGTTCCTCCCATGTCAGATGTGAGTGCTATCCATTCTGACAAGTAGGTCAAATGTAAGGGCAGAGCCATTCTCTCATGACTAAAGGATTAGGTTCCTCCCATGTCAGATGTGAGTGCTGGCCATTCTGTCGAGTAGGACAGATGTAAGGGCTACTGCCACTCTCTGGGAGAGTGGAGGAACCTGGTCCATTACCAGGTAGCTCAGTCTGGGACTGGGGGCCATTCTGACGAGGGTGTAGGATTTGGTTCCTACCAGGTTAGATGTGAGTGCATGCCATTCTGACGAGGGTGTAGGATTTGGCTCCTACCAGGTCAGATGTGAGTGCTATGCCTTTCTGACGAGTAGGTCAGATGTGAGTGCTCGCCATTCTGGTGTAATATGAGCTCCTACATAGATATAAGGGCTACCGCCTTTCTGACGAGTAGGTCAGATGTGAGTGCTGGCCATTCTAATGTGACTATAGGATTAGGTCCTATATGATTATATATAAGGGCTACCGCCTTTTTGATGAGGGTGTAGGATTTGGTTCCTACCAGGTCAGATGTGAGTGCTGGCCATTCTGATGAGTAGGTTAGATATAAGGGCTACCAAAGACCAGCATGAAAGAAGGCTGGCTCTGTAGAACTTCCTATGACAAGAAGAATCGTGAGATAGCACACATGATGATGACTAGATGAGATCTAGATCAAGCAATGATCCAGATCTAGTTATGATGACTCTGAGAGATCTAGATCGAGTGATGATCTAGATCCAGTAGTGATGATCCAAATCCAATCTAGTGATGATGATCTAGATCAAGTGATGATCCAGATCCAGAAAAGAAGATGGCATGAAGACGAAGAAGACTTGAAGATTAATATGACAAGATGATCTAGTTAATACAGAGAAGAAGACCAGTGCTGAAAATTGTGTCGAAAGAATACCTTCCTAGTTAAGAGGGAGTGTTGATGTATTTGTAACTTCAGAATGTATTCATCTATGTATCTTATGTCTTGTAACCCAATGTTTATTTCAAGATGTATCTATTATGTAATTGAGTCATGTTGTCATGCCCCAATATTTTGATTGGGAGAATCTATAATGTAAACAAGTCATGTCAAGTCATAGTGGGTAACCCTGTGATTGTCTAAGGGTTAAATTCCACGCAGTTTCGGGGCACTAGGGTTATTAGACTCTCCTAGTAGAGGTCAGCCTTGGTAGGGTTCTAGTCATGCCAGGATTAGTATAAATAGAGATTTGGAGTCTCTATTCGATACACAACTCATACACACTCAAGTGTAGCGCATTTTTGAGGAAGGAGAAGACACTGGGGCTAGATAAGAAGAATGTTACTACAGTCGGGAGTGCATCTTACTGTTTTGGGGTTTTACCTTTTGTGTTGATTCTATCTCTGAGGAAGTTGCGGGGTTTTCTCCTTTATGGTTTCCCCGAGGAAAAACACTGTGTTCATTGTCTCTTGTGTTTGATTGATGTGCTTGTTATTCTCTTAGTTAAAGATCCTAATAATGCTAGCTTGAATGTTGAAAAACTAACACTTTGACTGCCAGTTACTAGTATCAGTACTTTCACCACATGAGGTAGAAGGAGGAGGATAATCAACTACAGGTGAAGGGGAAGCAATGTTTTGATGCCCTTGATATAAGGAGATTACTTGAGAAGCATTAGGAACATTCAAGACGGTTGGAGTGGAAAACAACCACACCAGTAGCCATAGGGTGAATCCAGGTAGATTCAGGGTGGCCATCAAAGGAACACCAACATTCCCCATGAGAGGAATAGTACAAGGAGTTCCCATCATGGGGATCTCTTGGTTGGTGTTCAAAGGGGTCTTAGCCATAGTTTCAAACAAGGAGACAAAGTTTGAGGTCAACAGGAAACCAAAAGTACCAAGCACACACCTGAAGGAAGACTAAGTACAGACAAAACACACAGCACTCACTAAAAAATTCCTAAAGCCAAACAGACAAACAGGTATAAGATACGCTTTCCAAAATAAAGTTGAGAGACAGTTACTTGGCATCCCTATAGATGTTCTTAGGCATAAGTAGAGGAATCACCCACCGCCCTCCCACACCTTCTACTGGGGTTACCTTCCAAGCCCATCTAAGGTCAACCAGAAATAGCCTTTCGGTGTACCTGTGTATGAACCCTAGATATCAAAGAGACTAAAGGCTACCTTAACTATATTGACAATCTAGGGGGACAGTCGCAAGCCTGGTTCGTACGCATGGGCAGGGTAGCAAAGCCCGAAACCCTGTCTAAGACAGAATCCCCGGATGCGCAAAAACCTTGGTCTACGCTTTGAAAAGGAATCAGAGGGTTATCTCCTCATTCCAAGTCTCCACGTGGCCTCGTGCTTAACTCCCATTTGAGAGGAGCTTCCTAGATACAATCAACACAGAAAAGGGTTTATCTAGTGATTGGCCAACTACGTCTAAAATTTTAACACTTGTGGAGAGTTAAAACTCCCTAATCCACAAGTCTAGCCTGAGCTATTTGGTGTATGACCCTATAAAATAAAACTTACTAATAATTTTTAAAATTATATCATTTATTTAAAAGGTTTTTTTTAGTTAGAGGGTAAATGGCATGAAACGTATGTGGTGTTTTGACTCAAAGTTGAAACAAAATGACGAAGCAAAGAGAAATGAAATGCAAAAAGCAAAAATTATTCTCATTTTTTTTCAACTAGAAGCTTGAAAGCCACAAAAGAACAATTTCTTTTTATTTATTTTTTCAAAAACAATGATATGCCATGCAATCTAGACTAAAAAAACTAATCTACATGCATATAAAGCAAACATGTGTTTTTTTTCTTTTTCTTTTTTAAATGCAAAAGAAAAACTACCTACAAACAAAAGTATGTAGATGAGAAGAACAAAGCAAAAGTAAATCTGCTATACAACCACCAAACAAACTCTAGAATGCCCTAAAGTCAGTATAAACCCTATTTGGAAGGAAAGCTTGCATAAGAGACAAGTCTACTATTTTGGCATGGTGAAGTTAACCAAAAGAAGAAGGAAACAAACACCAACAAGATTCTGAACTTAGACAAAGATCACTAACAGAGGCTGACCAGAAACATAAGCCAAAAATCATGCCAAGCAAAGGAGGTGGGGGGAAAGAGCAAAGAACAAACCCGAAAGCTATAAAAAGGCTTACCACATAGATAAAGAACAACCAAAATGGATGACACTAACTCCCTAGATTCATGCACCTGCAGAGGACACCAAAAGACCTACCAAACAGCCCACAACAATAGAAAAAACCACAAAAATGAGGAAAAAACACAGTTCAAAGGGGCATACGCGAGTTTCACTACTGACAGGTTGCATGTCATACACAAGTTGACAATACAACAAGTCTTGTGCATAAGCACATGTGGGTTGTACCGCTGACAAGTCACGTATCATACATGGGTTTACAGTATAGAAACTCATGTGTACCAAACCAGACATGCGACTATTCAGTCTGCAACTCGTGTATGGGTGGAAAAATTCCCCAAAAAGGTCCAAAATGCATTAGGAAGGCAGGGAAGGTGTTCTATCAGACTAATAATTTGTTCCTAAGTGGCAACAAGGACCTGAAACCAAATCAAAAGACTAAAAGAAAGACAGAGAAACCCCAAATAGACAAGGCTCTCCCCAATGGAGTCGCCAGTTCTGTTGTAAATGAAAGTATCCTATGGCTAGGGTTTAAGAGGCCATCAACGTACTGCGGTTGAAAGGTGGATGCAAATGGTTCTGCAAGTAAATACAAGCAAGATCATAGATTAGAATGGTTCATACCTTAGCCAAACGAAGGTTGATCTAATCATCCCTTCAATCCTCCTCTTGCTCCAAGAGACCAGCAAAATGAATTATACCTTCCTCAAACCAATATGAATACATATAAATTAATGATAATCAAAGAAACATGAAATAATAATCTGATTAACATCAACATCTGATCATAAACAGAGATTCAATCATACATTGAACAATGATTTGGGAAGAAGAAGGACATCACATCTTTATTAATCTTGAAAACAAGTACAAGTATACCTTCTCTTCAAGTTCGGCACCTCACGAAACCTTTATCTGGTTCTATTGTTTCTCTTCTACAAGGAACTCAGCCTCCAAGATCTGCAACACAAGGGGATGATCGCCAAGGCAAAGGTGTGGGCAAAGAGAGCTCCAATTCCTCCAGCATAACAATGAAAAGATTCAATTCTCCTCTCATGGACCTCCCTACCTCTATTTATATGTTTAATGAAGAGTTAGGGTCGAAGACAAAGTAGTTACAACTGAAGGAGTCAGTTGCATAACTAACCAAATTTCAAAATTCGTAATTTTTTGACATTTTCAGGAGGCGTACAGAGGTTCCAGAGACAATAGTCGCATACATGAGGAGGCATACATGGGTTGCAATGCAAAAAGTCACGTATTTAAGGCGTACACAACTATTATATATAGCAACTTGCGTACGTATGCGGGTTTCCTTAAGGAAAGTCGTATACACATCAAAAACTCATTTTTAGGGTATTTTTGGGAATTTTTAGACTTTTATGTCTTCTAAAAAGTTTTAGCTAACTGCAATACCTTTCCAACGATGTAGAGATGAGGTCAAATAGAGTTACAAAACTCAAGATATGGTTCCTCCAAGTTAGGTGTTTTTTCAGTGACTTTCAATGACTTTTCTGAAGTGTCGTCATGGAAGTGTTGACATGCGATGAAATCATGGGAAAGTGGTCATAGGTAGAGATGTGTCATTTTGAGCTATAACAGCACTGAGATGATTGGGATCAGAAATTATTAGCTATGCTATGGGCATATCGCATGAATTGCAAGCGATTAACAGGGCACACCCATTTAAAATAGTGTATGGAAAAGAAGTTGTTGTGCCAATGGAGTACATTATACCAAGTCTAAGAATTGTTGTGCTAATGGAGATCACTGAGGGAGATGCTATTGAATAGAGGTTTTCACATCTCATTCAAATGGAAGACGAACGCTTCGTCGCAGGTGTTAGTGCCAAAAATTGTTCTCAGGCTACTAAAGAACAAGCCAACACAATCTCATAAAATAAAACTAAGTAAAATAGGTTTTTAGGGTTTTGGTTATACAATTTGATAACATGAGGGTAAAATCTCATCAGGATAATATAAACACTTAATCATGTAACAATGAAGGACTGAGATGCATAATATATGAAACATAAACCAGAAACAATAATCAAAACACTGAATTCCATCCACAGTTCATAGGCATTTCATGAATAATAACCTCAAACAAGAAATGAAACTATCAACTAAGTGATTACATGAATCAGAAATAAAACCAGCAAATAGAATAAAATGGGCTTACAGCTTGCATATATATCATAATCAGTTATCAAAATTACATAAGAGTTTCTGAACTTAGCTCTGTAAACAGTAGCTTGAAAGCCTGCCCTTGTACAAAAATTTGAACCCTCTTTCATTCTAATGTCTTGCTTTTATCCTGGTTACATCCAAAAAACAATTATCTAACTATATAACTACCTTCTAGGTCAGACTAACGACCACTAACAAAGTAAAATATTTCCAAAATAAACTAACATATTTACAAAAGTTAACTAAAGGACACCTTTCATCAATAGTCTTTTAAATATCTTTTGCAGCTTCAGCCAAAAGCACTTCTAAAGCTTGAGTTTTTCTTCTAGTTCTATGTTGCTTAGCTTCTAGGTCTTCAACTCTCTTAGATAATTCTTGATTTTGCTGAGTTACTTCTTGAATATTCTACTTCAGCTCTGCATATAAGTTTTGTGTCTGTCTTTTTCCTCTTCAATGCTTCCTTAGAAACCACAATTAATTCTTGATAATGGTTGTTAATATCCTCTAGATATTCTCTTAATCTTATATTTTCCACTACTAATCCTTCATTTGTTTCCTGCATAAAGTCTATTTGGTACTTGTACAGCTTGATACTTTTTCAAAGATTTTCATTCTCAGAATTTATACATTTCCCTTCTTGAAATGAAGACATTCCTTTTGGCATCCAAGGGATATTTAAATTCTTAAAAATATTCTCACCATCCTCTTGTTGTTTCTCTGTCACTGTTACAGGAAAATATGGAGACTTAGCACCCTCAAAATTGCACTCGATTGATGGCTCTGCAATTTTTTCTTCACTTGTACAAGATGCTAACATCACTGAATGATGTTTCATTGAATCATCCTGTTGAGGGATGAGATTTTCTTTCTTTTTAAAATTCTCTAAGTGTTCAGGAATTTTAATCTGTACTGAGGATGAATTAACCATCAAAGAATCTTGCTTCCTACTCTTAACCTTTTTCACATTTAGGATTTTATCCTCTTCTAAATCTTCTTGAGAAGAAGAATCTTCTAATATTGTAATTTTCTCTTGAGATAGCTTGGGATTCAAAATTTTATTCGTTTTTAACCTTAATTTGTTCTTAGGTTTGGTTTTAGGTCTCCATCTTACCCCTACTTCTCCCAACATACTCAAAGTTTTACCTTGATGTTTAATAGATGCAAGTTGAACAACTTCTCTTTTAACTCCTTGCATGACTAGCTTTTCCTCAAACCCTTCGTTCGAGCTCTGTGTATTTTCAACCTTCAATTTATCAAGCACTGGGATTTCCCTTCTTTTTTCATGTACCTATGTAGGAGCCTATTCTCGTTCTAAAATACCTTTACCTTCTTCCTGGTTTTCCTCTTCGTTAAGGGTATTTACTACATCATCTTCATCAGTCTTCTTTTGTTGTTCACCTTTAGGCTCTTCAACCTTCTATGTCAAAGACTTCAATTGTGTAGTCTATTCTTCTACTTCAGTAATAAATTCTTTCTTCAACTTTTTAACAAGACTGTGAGATTTGTTCACCTGTCTTATTTTTTATTGGTCTTCCTTTTCACTTTGAAACCCAGAACAAAACAAAAAATAATACCAAGTCTTTCCTTTCTTCTGGAGCACAGTACTGATAATCAGTTTTATCAAACCATGATGAAAAATGGACTGCTTAGTATGATCCTGATTCTCCCTTACTCTACTTGACATATTCTACAAACTTTTGAGGAAAAAGAAAGGGAGATTCATCCTTGATTCCTAACTTAAGTGCTGTAAAAACCTGATGTGGTATTTGAACACAGAGGCATATCTTTCTTCACGAGTTACATAACTTTGCAATATATTGAGTGGATCCCTCCATTCTGGTTTAAAATTTTGTATATGTACCCCCTTACCCCGATCTACAACAACGTTGGGTAGTAGGAAATTCTCTGAATTAAAAACGAAAGGCACCTTCTTGAACCAAAACTCACCTTCATTAGCAATGCCTGTATCTTCTACTATTAACTCTCTAGTCAATTCAATTCTTAGGGTATTAAATGAGACTTTGTCCTTCTATAATCCTTGATCAAATCCATATGAAATCTCTGTATGATAACCATTGATTTTCTCAAAATATTGAAACCATCCAACTTCTTGAAATAATTTTGAAATAATTTTGCACATTCAGGGAAGGTTACAGCCCATGTCATGTATGAAGGCTCTGCCCTATTCATCTTCCCACTTCTCTTCATTTTTAGTAATGAACCTCAATTGTTTCTCCCTCATAAAATTGTTCAAACTATTTTGAAGGTGTGTTACTTCAAAAGCAAACCAAAAGTTGAGAAAATTTAGAACCCTAGATATGAATTTTCCTCAAAAACTTGATAAGTATTTCGGAACAATTTTCACTAACGGAATAGATTAATAATTGAGCAAAAATCGGGTTCCTAAACTCGATGCAGTTCTTAATCAACACCCATCACTACTCTTATGACAAAGAAAACCCAAATTCATGGATGATGTCAGCAATCAGATACATACATGTCACAATAATGGTTTCAATTGCTAAAAATATGCTAGCTTGTCTTCCCAGGTGTCTACTAGCCTTCGTAGCTCTGCCTTCAGCTGCCACGACTACATGAGTCAATTACTCTACAAACACTAAACCTCTAACCATCTTCATCATAACATATTCCAACCACAGACTGCCAGGAATCAATGTGGTATCTGTAAGATTTCATACATTCTAGAAATTCGTAACTAACATTGAATTGCTCCCATCGTGCACCATCATTATTGTTTAATGGATCTACATCTCCCACATTTTGGATAGTTGTAACTCGCCTAAATCATTCCTTCCTTAACTCAAACACTTGTCAAAATGATTAGTAAGGTTTAAGCACATATCATTCTCCTTTACAAATGTGAAAAAACTCCTCTCATTTGCGAATTTTAAAACTCATGAGCCAATTCACAATTTTTTTAAGACCACGACTTTCTTGTAGCGCTCTAATTCATTTTTTCTGTCTTTGCACTACAGGAATGTCTGATTAATGTTTTTTGACAAAAGGCTTAAAAAACAAAGGGTTAAATTGTGAAATCAAACTTTGATTAGCCCTAATGATATATCTATCCAACCTTTCAGAAATACATACACCTATTAAGCCCATAAAAACTATAAAAACAATTAAGTAAAGTAAATCTAAAAGGAAAACTTATAAAATTTAAAAAAAAAAAAAAGCATGCTATCAAAATACTTCAAAAACCAAAATCAGAATCTTAAATCAATAAGAAAACCATGTTTTGTAAACAAGCATATGATCTAAAAAATAGAAAATAAAAACTAGCAATAACATATGGCTCCTGCTGCGGGATGAAGTCCTCCTTGTGAAGCTTCAAGAACCTGTAGATCAGTGCCTTCTATGCTACAACTGAAACTATCTGCTACTCTGCAAAATATCCATTGGGCTATGGAGTCTTTATTCAATCCTTCACACATCGGTATATACAATGAAATTCAAATCTCTTTCCTTCAAAGACTATAAAAATGCTTGAGGAATTGTCCATTGACTAGATTAGACAACTCCTCACCATCCAAAATATGTAAAATAAAAGTGTTATTCTCCAAACATTTGACACTATGAAAGGACCAAACAATAGATTATCAAACTTGCCATTTACCCTTCTATTCCTTTCTAGCATCCCATCTTAATACCATATCCCCATTTAAAAAGGTGTTTTCTTTAATTTTCCTTCTATACAGCTGAGCCTTTTCTTCCACTGAGTCATGATTCTGTTGTAATTCAATTAATGCATAAACTCTCCTTTGAATATCACTGGGTTCCTCTTGACAATCTTGAAGAAATTTCATTACTGGAATACCAAGCTGAACTAGAAACACCACATCAGTACCATATACCAGTTGAAAAGGAGAAGTCCCAGTTGCCTTTTTAATTGTTATCATGTCAGCCCATAGTTCATATTTCAGCATTGAGTCCCATGACCTCTTATTCTAACTCAACAACTTCTCGATGCTCTGAATGATAATTTTATTGGTAGATTCAGCTAACCCATTTCCCTAACAGTAATAACGTGTTGAGTGTTTCAGAACAATTCCATTTTCTTCACAAAATGCCACCATAGATTTTGATTTAAAAGATTTAGCATTATCAGTCAATAACTTCTTGGGACATCCAAATATGCTAAGGATATTTTCATGAATAAAGCTAATTATCACCTCGTCCATTGCATTCCTTGTGGGAATTGCCTCTACCCATTTGGTAAAAAAATATGTAGCTGTCAATATCAATTTATGCTGCCCTGAAGAAGAAGGATTTATCTAACCTATAAATTTTAAGCCCCACTGCTGAAAAGGTGCATTCACTACAATAGGATTCAATGGTAAAGACACTAGCTTTTGTTTTTCGGCAAATTTTTGACATGGGGCACAAGCTCTTACCTGTTGATATACATCAGAGAATAGAGAAGGCCAATAATATCTGGACCTCAATATTTTATACACAATAGCCTTCCAGTATTTATGTCCCCCACAAGCACCTTCATGGGACTCTGAGATTACCTCCTCAATCTTTGGCTTATCAAAACATCTGAGCAAAATACCTCCTGGATCTTTCCAAAAAGGTTGTTGTTCTATCAGACAATATTTAGTAGCTTTTAACTTCAGTGACCTAGCTGCCATTTTATCTAGATGTTCAGGACATTATAAATACAACAGGAAATGTACAATGTCTGCATACCATGTAGATTTTGCATATTGCTCCATAGTCTTTTCTTTCTCCTGTTCAACTTGCAATTCTTCCTGTATAGGTTGTCCTACCAGCAAATGAAGGCCTAAAGCTTGTCAATTTGAATCAGCTAACAATTTTTCTAGACCTTGCCCCTTCACTAGTTTGGTAGGCTTGATGTCCACATCATATTCCATTATTTTAGCAATCCATTTTCCCCTTTTACCTTCACTATCAGGCTGAGTTAATATATCCTTAATGGCAGCATTGGGAACATAAGCAATAACCTTAGAATGTAAAACATAAATTCTAAAAATGTTTGATGCTTTTATCAGTGAATAAGCTTGCTTTTCCAATGTACTATACTTCAACTCTGAGTCCCTGAGAGTCTTCCTGAAAAATGCAATTCGTTGTTCCAGTCCCTCATTATTCTTGTGTAACAAAACAACAGCTAATCTATCCTCTGATGCAAAAGAAAAAGTCATAAATTCCTTTGAAAAATCAGGACTCACTAGCATCGGAGCTTCTGTAAGAGCTAGCTTTATCTTCTCAAATGAATTCCTAGCCTCTGCTGTCCATTTCACTTCCTGATATTTCTTCAACATAACTGTTATATGTTTAATAGTTTCAACAAAATTTGGTATGAACCAACGCAGAAAATTTATTTTACCAATAAAAGATTGTACATCCTTCTTGCTTCTAGGAAAATTGATCTTCAAAATGGATTTAACCCTTTCAGGCTATATCCTTATCCCATCAGCTGAAACCAAATGTCCTAACAACTTACCCTCCTGCACAGCAAAATGTGACTTTTTTGGATTAAGGGACAGTCCATATTTTTTGCATTTCAAGAAAGTTTGTTTTAAATGCTTTAGATTCTCTTCATCAGACTGTGAAAAAACTGTTATGTCATCCAAATAGATCACAATGAACTTATCCTTTTATCCAACAAAGGCTATGTCCATAGCTCTTTGAAAGGTAGCTCCAGCATTCATCAATCCAAAGGGCATTTTATCATACATGAAAGTACCCCAAGGGGTAGTGAAGGTTGTCTTTTCGTTGTCATCAGGGTGCATTGCAATTTGGTTATACCGAGAAAATCCATCCACCATTGAAATCCTTTGAGCACCCACCACCTTCTACAAGATTTGCTCAATTTTTAGTAATGGGTAATTATCCTTTAATGAAGACCTATTCAAATTACGGAATTCAACACACAACCTTATTTCTCCATTCTTTTTTCTGACAGGAACTAAGTTTGCTACCCATGAAGAATATCGAAGAGGAACAATTATTTTAGCATCCAACAATTTTTTAACCTCCTTTTCTGTCTAAATGGTTTTACATTAGGCTTTAGAGGAACTTTATGTTGAATAATACTTGTATCATAAGTTTTAATATCTTCGTATGACCAAGCAAAAATATCAACATATTCTTTCAACAGTTTAATGTACCTTTCTCTTTGCTCCACTGAAAGTGACTTTGATATATTTACTATCATGGGATGCTCCTTTGTGCTAATGTTACAATCCATTACATTCTCCTATGAAGACTGCATATCTGGCTTCAATGGTGTATCATCCTTTGAAAAAATCCTCTCAAGGGGCACCAAACCCTTGGAAATAAAATTACTTTTCAGCTCAATGATTTTATGACCAGAAATTTCATTTTCTGCAAACTTCTCAGTATCTTCAGTCCCATCATCCTGCTCTTGATCAATTAAATAATTAGAGAACTCACCAGTCGGCTCTAAAAACATTTTAATCTCTAAATCATCCTCAAAAACCCTCCATTACTTGATGTTATCAGGCACTAAAGGTCTGTACCTGACTTCTATAGGATACTTTAGTTGAGTTGTCTTAGGAATATTGAAATGCGTAGCTGCTAGAACAAGTGATTCAGTAGTTTGGTTATGATATCTTGGAATATAGGAAATATTGAATGCCACAAAGAAATTATCTATCATATACCAGACTTCATTCCTATACACTTTCATCAAATCTTGCTTTACTTGATAGCTTTTCCTCACCTGCTGAACAACCAACTCGGAGTTGCCATAAACAGATATTTGCTGAATACCAAGGTCTTTTGCAGCATTTAAACCCAACAACAATGCATCATACTCTATTGTATTATTTGTGGTTACAAACTCCAATTTGTAAATCAAACTTATTGATTCACCACCAGTAGAAATCAACAAAATACCTGCTCCGACTCCCTCCTTGGATGAGGTGCCATCAAAATACATCTGCCAAAGTTCATCCTTATGTTCTATAGAACGCTTGACTGGTATTTATTTTTCAACCTACAATATGCCATTAGTATTATCATCACTAAAATGCAACATACATGAGCCCAAGTCCTTTTCAACAGCATATAAAGGATGATTCGTTGGATTCCTGTCATCAGTAACAATGTAAGCAAACTGCAACTCTCTATACAACCTCATATTCTCACCTCCAAAAATAGGGATAGTTACATATGATAAGTACATCTATAAATTGCCCCCTACTTTCTTAGCCCAAGACCTATAAAGAAGCATTCCAAATTTAGGTGTTATATATGCCACTACTACATCCATAATAACACTCTTCATTGGTAGTTGTGTTAAGTTAACCACCATGTCCTTTATTACTCCCAAACACTTGACAGCTCTAGAATCAAAAGCATACAAGTCATGATAAGGTTTTGTTATGCTTAACCCCAAAGATTCCATGACTGCCTTTGGCATTAAATTTTGAGATGCACCCGAATCCAAAAGGCAAATGTGAGTCATATCATCATGAATGGTTAATGTGATATAAAAAGGTGGAGATAAACTTGCATCATTTTTAGTTTTATCTGCTAAAGCAGATCCAATAAAAATTTTAGGATTCTCTTCCTGTAAACTCACTATGTCTGAGGGTACTTAACTGGCTATTGAACCCATCATTTTTAAAACTGAATTCTTATAACAGGGATTTTTTATCAATTCAGTAAAAGGCATTGAGATTTTAACTTTGCACAATTCATTTTCAAAATTAAATTTCTACATGTTCTTATTCATTTCTTCAACATCAACAGTCTTCTCTGGATTATGTTGATTATGTCTCTTTTCTAATCTTGGACTGGATGATTGTTTTGGAGGAATAACTACCTTCCTTCTAGGGTTTTGAGCCACCTATTTTGGCCCTGACCTCAAATTTAGTGTCTTATTAGGCTCAAACTAATATATATCAGCTGTTACCTCAAGGTTTAAATCATCTTCTGTCTGAAAAACATTGTCATCATAATATTCAAAATTTAAAAACTCTTCCTTAGTCACAAAACCTTCAGTCAACAAGTCCCCTAAAAGGTTTATATCTATATTTGTATCTTCAAACTGTCCCTCTTCATCTTCTTCTCCTTCATCAATGACATTGTTTTGAAGTGGGGGTGGCACCCTTTGATCTTCAGCTTCTCTTCTTTCTCTTTGTATATCATTATTCCTTCTCTCTCTGGGAACAAAGTGAGGTGCAAGCTGTCTTCTGAATTGATTAGGGTTATTAGGGTTTATGTCCCCTTCCTGAGCAGGCCTATTAGGATTCTTTTCTAATTCCAATTTGTTTAATTTTGTTGTCAGGATTTTTACTAATTTTTCCATTTCATCAATTTTACTATCAGCTGATTGGGATGTTGAAACTACTGGAGCAGCCTCCTTTTTGCCTTTTCTGTCATAAACTTGTTGATCTAAATTTACTTTTAGTCTTTTAGAAGCTAATATATTGGATTATAATTCTAATGCTGCTTCTTGCATGTTTAATAGACTAACGAGTCTTCTTTCTCTCAGATGTAAATAAAACTCATGATCAAAGGCATTAGCATAGGTGAGTTTCACTGAAGTTTCAGAGGGCTTGATTTCTGCAGGAATTCTACCATACATTTTGTTAAACCTCTTAGAAATTTATCTATGGTTTCATCTTTCTTCCTTCTTAGGGTTCCAAATTAAGTAATATAGTATGTATGGTCTTTGGTATCACCCCACTACCTCATGAAGACATCTTGAAGTTCCTCAATCAAAGTAATTGAATTGGTTGGTAGTTCCCTGAACCACCTTCTAACCTCTCCATATAGACTCTGTACGAACATTCTCATCCACACATCCTTTGCCTCAATGTTTTGGTTATCTGCATAGCTGAGAAATGCATCCCAGTGTTCCTCAGTTGTTGTCTCACCCTGCCCATTGAACCTTGGTAAATATTTCTGATAATCCCCGCCAAGGAGAGTGTTTAAGGGTTGAGTAATAACTAGTGGAGCATACCTAGCTGCCACCATCCTATCCATCATATCTAATGGAGGTTGTTAAGCTTCCATTGTTAAATTACTAGGGTTTACTGTAGGCAAAGACTTATTTACTAGACTGGTACTTGTCTTAAAAGGGCTCTTGTTGACCTTGAACTAAAACAAAGGAATTTTTCTAGGAGATAAGGTTTTTTCTTTTTTGAAAGACTGAGGATCAGTAAAGATCCAAAAATTACTAACATGTATTGTAGGTATCAACCATGATGAATCTTGTTTTTCTTCCTTTACAAGTGAAAAGGGTGACAATAGGTCAATTTGATTAGGGCTACATAAATCTGGAGATGATTGTGACTTTCTAATTTTCCTAGCTTCTTTCAGAATTTGCTCTAGATCTGAGACACCCAAGTGTAATGGTGAAGTTGGTCTACCTCTTGTCCCAACTCCCTTAGTATCCACTGTGAACTGCTTGGTGAAATGTATTATTAATAATTTGTTGGATTTTTTCACCTCTCAAAACTAGTTGAATGATGAATAACCCAGGGAAAGTATGCTTCAGCTTCATCCCCTGCAATAGTGCCAAAGATGTTAGTTCCAGAAATTGTTCTCAGACTACTAAATAACAAGCCAACACAATCTCATAAAATAAAACTAATTAAAATAGGTTTTTTGTGTTTTTCTTTTACAATTTGATAACAAGAGGGTAAAATCTCATCAGGCTATGAAAAACACTTAATCATGTAACAATGAAGGACTGAGATGCATAATATATGAAAGATAAACCAGAAAAAATAAGCACAACACTGAATTTCATCCACAATTCATAGGCATTTCATGAATAATAACCTCAAACAAGAAATGAAACTATCAACTGAGTGATTACACAAATCAGAAATAAAACCAGGAAATAGAGTAAAATGGGCTTATATCTTGCATATATATCATAATTAGTTGTCAAAAATACATAAGAGTTTCTGAACTTAGCTCTGTAAGCAGTAGCTTCAAAGCCTCCCCTTGTACAAAAATTCGAACCCTCTTTCATCCTAATGTCTTGCTTTTATCTTGGTTACATCCAAAAACCAGTTATCTAACTGTATAACTACCTTCTAGGTCAGACTAACAACCACTAACAAAGTAAAAGCTTTCCAAAATAAAATAGCATCTTTACAAAAGTTAATTAAAAGACACCTGTCATCAATAGTATTTTAAAGATCTTTTGCATCTTCATCCAAAAGGGCTATTCCTTCTAAAGCTTGAGTTTTATTCTGGTTCTCTATTTCTCAGCTTCTAGGTCTTCGACTCTCTTAGATAATTCTTGATTTTGCTCAGTTACTTCTTGAATAGTCTTCTTCAACTCTGCACATAAGCTTTGAGCCTGTCTTTTCCTCTTCAATGCTTCCTTAGAAACCACAATTAATTCTTGATAATGGCTCTTAATCTCCTCTATATCTTCTCTTAATCTTCTATTTGCCACTACTAATCCTTCATTTGTTTCCTGCAAAAAGTCTATTTGGTACTTGTACTGCTTGATACTTTTTTGAAGATTTTCATTCTCAGAATCTATACATTTCCCTTCTTGAAATGAAGACATTCCTTCTGGCATCCAAGGGATATTTAACTTCTTAAAAACATGCTCATCATCCTCTTGATGTTTCTCTTCACTGTTACAGGAAAATATGGAGACTCAACACCCTCAAAATTGCACTGGATTGATGGCTCTGCAATCCTGCTTCCTGCTTTTGATCTTTTCCACATTCGGGCTTTTATCCTCTTCTAAATCTTCTTGAGAAGAAGAATCTTCTAATATTGTAATTTTCTCTTGAGCTAGCTTGGGATTCAAAAAAAAATTCATGTTTACCCTTAATTTGTTCTTAGGTTGGGTTTTAGGTCTCCATCCTACTTCTACTTCTCCCAACATACTCAAAGTTTTACCTTGATGTTTAATAGATGCAAGCTAAACAACTTCTCTTTTAACTCCTTGCATGACCGTCTTTTCCGCAAACCCTTCTTTCGAGCTCTTTGTATTGTCAACCTTCAATTTATCAAGCATTGGGCTTTCCTTTCTTTCTTCATGTACCTATATAGGAGTCTGTTGTTGTTCTAAAAGACATTTACCTTCTTCCTGGTTTGCATCTTTGTTAAGGGTATTTACTACATCATCTTCATCAGTCTTCTTTTGTTGTTCACCTTCAAGCTCTTCAACCTTCTTTGTCGAAGACTTCAATTGTGTAGTTTGTTCTTCTACTTCAGTAATAACTTCTTTCTTCAATTTTTTAACAAGACTGTGGGATTTGTTCACCTATCTTATTTTTTATTGGTCTTCCTTTTCACTTTGAAACCTAGACCAAAACAAAAAATAGTCCCAAGTCTTTCATTTCTTCTGGAGCACAGTACTGATAATCAATTTTATCAAACCATGATGAAAAATGGACTGCTTAGTACGATCCTAATTCTCCCTTACTCTGCTTGACATATTCTACAAAATTTTGAGGAAAAAGCAAGGGAGATTCATCCTTGATTCCTGACTTAAGTGCTGTAAAAACCTGATGTGGTATTTGAACACAGAGGCATATCTTCTTTCACAGGTTACATAACTCTGTAAGAACTTGATTATCTCCCTCCATTCTAATTTAAAATTCTATATATGTACCCCCTTAACCCAATCTGCAACAACATTGGGTAGCAGGAAATTCTCTGAATTAAAAGCAAAAGGCATCTTCTTGTACCAAAACTCACCTTCATCAGCAATGCATGTAACTTCTTCTATTAACTCTCTAGTCAATTCAATTGTTAGGGTATTAAATGAGAGTGTGCCCTTCTCTAATCCTTGAGAAAATACATATGAAACCTCTGTATGATAACCATCGATTTTCTCAAAATATTGAAACCAGCCAGCTTCTTGAAATAATTTTGCACATTCAGGGAAGGTTAAAGCCTATGTCATGTCTGAAGGCTCTGCCCTGTTCGTCTTCCCACTTCTCTTCATTTTCAGTAATGAACCTTAACTATTTCTCCCTCAGAAAATAGTTCAAAGTATTTTGAAAGTGTGTTACTTCAACAGCAAACTAGACGTTGAGAAAATTTAGAACCCTAGTGTTGCAGCTGCAACTGTTCTCCCCAAATTTCTTAAATTTGGGTCCCCTCCTCATAATTTAGAATTGTTTTAATCATTGGACCCTTGAGCCTTTTTGGGCATGCTTTATTTTCGAATGACTTTGAAGATTGATTGTCAGCCTGTTTTAAAAGTGNTTTGTTTTGCTAGCCGAGGATAAATCAAATCTTTTGTTCTTTAAGGCCGTTGTTGTGGAAGTAGAGCGGCTTTAACCTTTGTTGATTCTTAAATATTTTTGAGCACTTAATGTTTATTGATCAGGTGTTTTACTATGTTAAATTGGTGGCTGATAGCATTTTCCCATCCGTTGTCGTGGATCCCAAATTGATTAGCCATCCGAAGTATGAAGAGCTCCGACTGCCGATGCATGTTGAACTTTTCATCGCATACCTGTAGCATTTTCTTTTCCGTCGTTGCGGCTAGGAAAGTCTTTTGGCTTCCGATGTAATGTCTTCCGACTTCCGATTGAGCTTTTCCTGCCCACGTTTCGGATGTCTCTAGCTCTTGTCTCTTCTGCCGTTGCAGTTGGGAAAGTCTTTTGGCTTCCAATGTAATGTCTTTTGAATTCCGATTGAGCTTTTCCCGCCCGCATTTCAGATGTCTCTAGCTCTTGTCTCTTCCGCTGTTGTGGCTGGGAAAGTCATTTGGCTTCCGATGTCGTTACCTGTCTGACTTCTAGTTTAAGGATTTCTCTCCTGCAGATTGGTCTACCCTGCTGACGTTAGTTTTTGAGCCACCAATTTTTTCCCGTCTACCGTCATTGGTGATGTTTGTTGAGCTTGTAGGTGGACGAGGTAGGAAGGTCGGCGTTGTTAAAATTCCAAGACTAGGTGGTGCGCCTGCCCATTTCTTGTGGATTAGCCATTTCAATTGATTTAAATTGACCTTTTATTTTAGGATATGACCCCATTGAATGATGCACATTGTTTAACTGCAGGAAGATCCACAAGGTTGCTGATATTTCCGTGGCGCGGGCAGAGTAGAAGACAAGGATGATGACGATATAGGCGTGAACCGGAATGGCCTGTATGTTACTAAATGGATCATGAGGGCATACAGATAACGTAGTGGAATGTAAAGAAATAAGGGCACAGATACGAAAGGTCCGTCAATTTCTCAGCTGATAATGAGCTTGCGCAGAAAAAATGAAAAAGAAGGGATATGAAACGCCCTAAGAACCGAAGAGTCACACATTTGGGGGGAACCCAAGCGGTCTGCTGATTTTGGTTTAAATATTTCAAAGTAGAACTTAGAACAGGAATTTTTCCCTGGAAAAACTTGTACACCATTTGCTTGTAAGAGGAACTATTTCGTTTTACAATCAGAAACTGCAACTTTTGCTTGCTGGAGGAAGCGAAATGTGGAATGTATCAATGTGATTAAATGAACAATGTTGAAGGGGAACTATTTCATTTTCATCTATGTTTCATTAACTGTGAGAGTGTTTAATTTCTTGAACCTATGTTCTTGTTGAATGTTATTCAGTATATTTTTGTGATGTTTTCCACTATGAGTAATAAATGTTGTCCATAAACAATTGGCTATCTGGTTGTTCAAATATCTGTAATTGTTCATGTGTCTTAAAAGAAGTATCAGCTATCTGTAACTCTTCATAATGCATGTACAAAATATATTACTCATCAATGAATGATAATCCTGCTCCCTAGGGATAGTTTAGGTAGTTAGTTTTAATTTCTTGTTGTATGTGATTTAGATGCTTGTGAATGCTAAGATGAGAGGTAAGAACCTGCGCATCACGTTGTGACTGCTCCTTGCATCTTATCACCCTGCATGGTTAATTAGGCACTTGCATATCATACTTAAGTCAAAAATACAAAAAATACACGGTGGACCGGGCCGTAACCGGTAAAGCCTTTGTTTTTGTTACTTTGACCTACGGTAGCCGAACCGCAAACCGGACAGATTCTCCATACCAAACAGTCACGGGCTAGTTGGGAACATTGACTGGGGAGAATCCCTTACTGTTGTTGCCTGCAAATTTCTGGTCCTCAATAGTTTTGGCACTAAAAGGAGGGCTGCCAGTGCATGGTTGGCCGCGGAAACCCGTTTTCCCGAGATTATTCCACCGGTAACAGTTCTGAAAGCAGTGGGCTTAATAATCCAATTCCGGAAGAAAGAGAACATCTATATTCTGTTGGCAACAAAGTTGTTAATGATCTGAGAAGACACACCAGGGCATATGTAAATAAGATTGGAGGATTTCCAATCATCCCTGAATTTCCCAGAAGAGAATACAAAAAGAAAGATCGTCCTATAGTAGAAGACTCAGTGCTGGTTGGAGACTGGGAAGAACTTGTAGAAACAGCCTTACAAGAAGTTGTGCTACCTTTGAATCAAGAAGGCCCAGATAGCCCTCACAGTTCTCCTGCTCATACTCCAGTTGGCTCACCTCCTCACTCTCCACCTAGACTCATGGCGGGAGTAAATGCTAATCCACCACCTATCCCACCAAATCCACCACCTGCTTGGAGAGCCAGATCACCATTAAACCTGACACCTCCATTACACGACCTACCTCAAGCCTTTGACAAGATGTTGCCCAAGTTTGACCCAAATGAGAAAATACTAGTAGATGATCACCTACAAAGTTTTTACTTGGAAATTGAATGATTAAAGGCCGGGGAGTATGAAGATATAGTCTACAGACTGTTCCCGCATACCCTTAAAGGAGCTGCAGCATCATGGTACTTTGGGTTGCCTGCTAATTATATCCCTGATTGGGATACCTTTGAAATAATTTTTAGAAGTAAGTATGCAACTCAGAAAACTCATGCAGCCCTCATGAAAGGGCTATGCGCCTTGAAGAAAGAAAGAAAGGAAAAGGTGCACAGTTTCACGCAAAGGTTTGCAGCCTATCTCAAGAATTTTTCTGAAGCAGATAAACCTTCAGACAAAGTTCTGATTGAATATTATACTTCAGCTTTAGGCCCTGATTTGGCCATGTTTGCCAAAGGTAGGGTTAAGCTTACCTTGACGAAAACCTATGAAGAGGCAGAAGTAGTGGAAGCTAAAAGAGAAAGTATTGAATATTATCCAGAACAGTCAGGAGAGAAAGGTGCAGGAAGAAAAGCCTTAGAGTTTACTAAGCCTAAGGAAGAGAAATCGCCAGATTATGAAAATATGGCAAAAATGATGTAGAAGCTTTCCAACAAAATCATAGATTTGGAGAAAGAGAAGGAAATACCAAAGTTTTATAAGCCATATTATAAGAAAAGAGAGGATAACAATCAGTCTCAACCTCCTCCTCACAATACTGCATCCATGAATTTGATAGAGGTAGGCATGGACAACTTTTGTACTTTCCACCAACAGCCACATTCTGAAAAGAATTGTCCTCAATGGACAAATTCAATGACGTTGGTCATGAATCAACTGTTGGATTCTAGATTAACAGAAGATGGAGATGAAGAGAGAAAAGAGAATACTATGTCCACAAAGGAACAAGAAGAGGAAACCATGGTTTTGTGGGATTCTATTTCATTATTTTATGCTGAAGAGGAAAAGAATCAGGGCTACAAGGACGTCATGGAAACCAACGTGGCAACGAGGAGCCAAGGGCCAATTAAAGAAAACAGTCTCATTCTACCAAAGATCAAAAGGCTGCAAAGAAATGTAAAGAAATTTCAAAATAAATCCTTAGTTGATAAGATTCCAAAATTCATTATTACCAGCCAAGATCCGAAGCAGAATAATACATTGGCTAGGCCAAAGGAAGGAAAGGTGAATGTTGATAAACCTCATCCCATTGAGCAGCCGATGGATTATGAGATCGTGGAGGATTTAAATAAGGTAAAAGTGAATGTTCCACTATTCGAAATGTGTAAAGTGCCGCAACAAAAAGAAAGACTATTGAAAGCACTTGAAGCATCGGATGAGAAGCTGCCCACTGATAATCAACCTCAGGAGGAAGAAGAAATTGGAGAAACCAGCATTGGAGGTAAGTCTAAAAGTAAAAATCCACCTTTCCTCCTCATGTTTGAAATTTTTAATCATAACGTGCACAATTGTCTGGTAGACTCAGGGGCGTCAGTTATTGTCATGCCAATATGGGTCTGTAAAAAGATAAATGGGCAGCCTAAGCCATCCACGTGGAGGGTTGTTCAGTTGGATAGGATAGATGTAAAGGTAATTGGTGAGATGGAAGACGTCCTAGTCCATCTGGCATCCAATGATAAAGTATGAGAAGTCATTAACATCATGGTGGCTGATATACCAGACGCTTACGGTCTTATCCTGAGCAGAGATTGGTTGGCCAAATTAAATGGATATTTTTCCTCAGATTGGTTGCCATACAAAGGGAGTCTGAACCAGATTAAGATTTTAAGAGAACCTCATATGAAGTACAATGTTACTCAACTGGAGGAGAAGAATGTACCAGTGGATTCTGTATTGGGAAACTATTTTATTGAGTTGGAACCAGGGAATTATCAAGCAGAGGAAGCCAGCAACACATCTGACACCCAGCCTGATCTCCTTCGATTCTCATAGGCTGATGAGATTGACTGTAAAATAGTAGACTTAGCAGTAGGAATAGATTCACATTCAGTAGTTAGTGATTTTTGGACTTTGTTTTTTGATGGCTCGAAGACATTAGAGGGGTCAGAGGCTGGCTGTGTCCTGATCGACCCCAGAAGAATAAACATTTTCTTTCATGTAGATTAGAGTTTGAGTGTACTAATAATACAGCTGAGTACGAAGCACTGGTGCAGGGTTTGAGGAAAGCGATTGAATTAAAGGTAAGTAATCTAAAAGTTTTTGGGGATTCTGAAATTATTGTGAAACAAATCTGGAATCAAATACATTGTGTTTCCCCTCACTTGAAAGCTTACCAAAATGAGGTATGGGACCTACTTAAACATTTTAATGCATTCAATATTATTTCAATTCCAAGACTAAAAAATGCAGCAGCTGACTTGTTGGCCACATCAGCCGCTAGGTTAGTACCCACTAATAATCGATGCTCTGTTGAATTACTTTTCAGGCCCTCTATACCCGATATGATTACGAACCTACGAGTGTTTGATGATAACCAAAAGATTATAGAATTTTTAACAAATGACTAGGTGTTTAAAGGAGAAATCATAGACGATGAAGAACATCAGGCTGAACTGAAGTACGATAACTTCATTCCTAAAGGAGTTAGAACGTTAGAAAAAATGTTCAATTTAAATGAAAGATTCAGAAGACCAGCCAACGTGAAGACCCACAGCTCATCTCTATAGTTCAAGCTGATAAATTTAGGGACTGAGACGAATCCTAAATTTGTGAACCTTGGAAAATGTTGTTCAACAGCAGAAAGAGACAAATTCGTCAGTCTATTTAAACAGTATAAAGATGTTTTCGCATGGACATACAAAGATGTGAAAACATATGACACCAGCATCATCAAACATGCCATTCCCATCAAAGCAGGCGTCAAGCCATTTCAGCAACCATTAAGAAAAATGCATCCAAAATTGGAACTGATGATTCAGAGTGAAGTGAAGAAATTATTGGATGCTAGAATCATTTTCAAGGTCAGACACTCTGAGTGGGTATCAAATCTGGTACCAGTAAGGAAAAAATCTGGAGAGATCAGACTCTGCATGGATTTCAGGAACTTAAACCGTGCTTCAGACAAAGATAATTATCCTGTTCCACCCATGGAGCAATTGCTGCAAATGGTCTCAGGTTCTGAACTATTTTCGTTGTTAGACGGTTTCTCTAGCTACAATCAAGTATTAGTAGCCGAAGAAGATAGATTGAAGACCACGTTCAGGACCAAATGGGGAACCTTTGCCTACAGGAGAATGCCCTTTGGGCTTATAAATGCTGGAGCAACGTTTCAAAGGGCTATGGACATAGCTTTCCGTAAATTGATTGGCCAAAGTGCTGTAGTATACCTTGACGATATTACAATATTCTCGGAGAGAAGAGGGGAGCACGCGTTTCACTTAAGGCAAATTTTTGAACGCTATCGAAAATATGGCATCTTACTCAATCCTAAGAAGTGTGTGTTCGCTGTCACAGAGGGTAAGTTGCTGGGTCACATAGTTTCGAAGAAAGGAATCTCTATAGATCCAGAAATAATTAAGGCTGTTAAACAAATCCCCTTGCCCCATAATAAAAAGGGGATGCAATCATTTATGGGAACGATAAACTTCGTGCGAATATTTGTGCCTAATTTTGCTCAGATTGTCAAACCACTATAGCAGATGGTAAAGCAAAATGCACTATTCAAGTGGATTGAAATTGAGAAGAGCGCATTCAGCAAAATCAAAACTGTTGTTGCACACGCACCATCCCTGAGAAGCCCAGATTTCAACAAAGATTTTATCTTGTATACCTTTGCATCCGATGATTCACTAGCAGCTGTGCTCACCCAAAAGGAAGATGGGGGGGATGAATTCCCAATATCCTTTATGAGTACTGGTCTACAGGGGGATGAATTGAATTACCCAGCTATTGATAAACAAGCTTACGCTGTATTCAAAGCAGTAAAACAATTCAGGCCTTATATTTTAAAAACTAGAACCAAGGCGATCGTCCCCTACCCAGCTGTAAGGTATCTTCTTGTACAGAAGGAGTTAGGAGAAAGAAGAGGCAATTGGGTAACAACTCTTCAAGAGTACGACCTTGAATTCAAGCCAGTGTCTATAGTTAAAGGACAAGGGTTGTGCAAACAGATGACTGAAAATGGAAAAAATGAAGAACACGCCTGGGAAGATGAAGCCGAATTACATGTAATGGAGGTATGTCCTTTGTTTACATCTCCCGAGTCTTGGTATAGAGACCTTGTGCATTACCTTCAGGAAGGACTGTTGCCAGAACATTGGAGTTCCAAGCAAAGAAGAGCGTTGTGTCTTAAATCATCCTCCTATCAACTTGTTGAAGGAGTATTATTCAGAAATAATTATGATGGGGTTCTTCTCAGATGCTTAGAAAAGGAAGATGCAAAGAAAGTAATGTCAGAATTGCATGACGGTCCTGCTAGGGGACATTATTCAGGAGATACTACAGCCCACAAAATCCTCAGTGTAGGTTACTATTGGCCTATGCTCTTCAAATATGTACACGCACATGTCAGGAAGTGTGATATTTGCCAAAGGTTTAATGGGAGACAACCTAAAGCAGCAGCACCCCTAAATCCTGTGATGATCATGGAACCATTCGAGGAATGGGGGTTGGATATCATTGGAGAAATAAAACCAAATTCCTCCCTACAACACAAGTACATTCTAACCGCGATTGATTATTTCACTCGCTGGGTCGAAGCAGTTCTGCTGCGCAAGATAAATCAAGACGAGGTCATCAGTTTCCTGCAGGACCACATCATGGACAGGTTTGGAGTTCCAGTTTCGTTAGTTTTTTATAATGCTACGTACTTTTCATCAATTAAATTAACTGCTTTTGCTCATGATAAAGGGATAAAATTGCATTATTCTACTAATTACTATCCACAAGGAAATGGCCTCGCTGAATCCACTAACAAAAATCTGATTAGGATTTTAAAGAAGACTGTGATTGAAAACCAAAGGAGCTGGCACTCAGCGCTACCAAACTCCCTTTGGGCCGATAGAGTCACCCCCAAGTCTACAATACGAGTCTCACCGTATACCCTTGTCTACGGTAAAGAATCCATCCTTCCTCCCAATATCATGCTTCCTTCTTCCATAATAGCTCAAGAATCTAGAGGGTCGGATGATGAAGTTTTGCAAATAAGGATATATAATCTCCTGAAAGCAGAAGAGGCTAAATCTAAAGCCAGGGAACGCTTTAAGCAACAGCAAGAGTTAGTAAAGAGATGGTTCGACAAACATAAAGCTGGAACAAAAGACTTTGAAGTAGGAGACTTCGTCCTCAAATGGGATCACCCCCATGATGAGAAAGGAAAGCACACTAAATTCCAACAGTTGTGGGTAGGCCCTTTTCAGATTGCAGCAAAGCTTGGCCCTTCTACTTATAATTTGCAATATCTATAGGGGTGGGAAGAGAAATTACCAGTGAATGGTTTGGCTCTCAAGCCTTATTTTTCCTGAAGTTTCTTTGAGTTTTTCTGCCTTGTATATAATTAATCTGTTTGGCTGTCTTTTGAGTCATGTTTTTCAGTTTTTTTTAGTTTTTTTTTCTTGATTCCAATAAAGGGAATGAACCCGCAGTTGCATGGAGAACATCAAAATGTTTGGGAATGATAAACATTTTTGGGCCTCAGACTGTGTGTTGCTAAAAGAACTTCTTCCAGTTTAGCAATTTTCTCGAATAAGCTCTGCTTGCATTGAAGTCCTGCTTAACCCCTGTGAAATAAACCGGATTCAGAGAGTCTGGAATACTATGTTGAGGCTCTATCCACGTCACACTTAAAATTTTCTAAGGAGCAATAGCAGAGGACTAATGGAAAGGAGAAAGTTGAATAGTATATTAAATATAAATGATCCCATGCCAAGAAACGAATGCCAAAAGGCAAATAAAGAGTCAAAAAACTCCTATGAAAGCATCATACATCAAAGCAGGTGCTGAATCATAAGTACTAAATTGCCGAAAGATCCTCTCCATCCGTGAGCTGAAACATGAAGCACACCGCTCACACAAAAGGACACTATGGGATAGAGGATCCTGAAATAAAATTCAGTAAGAAAGGCATGCAGGAGGACTCGTATGAAAAGGGACAAAAGTCCAAAAGCACAAAAGATGCTAAAGTGGCATGGGAATGAGGAACAAATGAATATTTCTGTTTACCATATGCTACAGTCTTGTGGTGTCCAAGCTATCAGCTACCTGAAAACAAAAGTAATAATGAAACTCATCCTCTGGCCTCAATAGAGTCATCTGGACTTGAAAATCTTGGTTTCCACTCTCCCGAATTGGACTATCATCAATGATTAAAGGTACACACTTCTATCATTTGAGAAATCCAGATAACTGGAAGAACTTAATAGATGCATTTATTGTTAAACAATCTGTCTCTCAAAGAATAATTTCCCAGAGATCTAGGTTCACCAGGTAATCGCCAATTGTTGCGGCTGCAACTGTTCTCCCCAAATTTCTTAAATTTGGGTCCCCTCCTCATAATTTAGAATTGTTTTAATCGTTGGAACCTTGAGCCTTTTGGGGAATGCTTTATTTTCGAATGACTTTGAAGATTGATTGTTAGCCTGTTTTAAAAGTGTCGTGTTTGAATTTTGTGATGGGTCGCGGATGTGAGTCTGTTTTGCTAGCCAAGGATAAATCAAATCTTTTGTTCTTTAAGGTCGTTGTTGCAGAAGTAGAGCGGGTTTAACCTTTGCTGATTCTTAAAGGTTTTTGAGCACTTAATTTTTATTTATCAAGTGTCTTACTATGTTAAATCAGTGGCTGATAGCCTTTTCCCGTCTGTCGTTGTGGCTCCCAAATCGATTAGCCATCTGAAGTATGAAGAGCTCCGACTGCCAATGCGTGTTGACCTTTTCGTCGCATACCCGTAGCGTTTTATTTTCCGCCATTGTGGCTGGGAAAGTCTTTTGGCTTCCGATGTAATGTCTTTCGACTTCCGATTGAGCTTTTCCTGCCCGCATTTTGGATGTCTCTAGCTCTTGTCTCTTCCGCCGTTGCAGCTGGGAAAGTCTTTTGGATTCCGAAGTAATCTCTTCCGACTTCCTATTGAGCTTTTCCCACCCGCGTTTCGGATGTCTCTAGCTCTTGTCTCTTCCACCGTTGCAGCTGGGAAAGTCATTTGGCTTCCGATGTCGTTACCTATCCTACTTCCAATTTAAGGCTTTCCCGCCTGCAGATTGGTCTACCCTGCCGACATTAGTTTTTGAGCCGCCAATGTTTTCCCATCTGCCATCATTGGTGATGTTTGTTGAGCCTGTAGGTGGATGAGGTAGGAAGGTCGGTGTTGTTAAAAACCCCAGAATAGGTGGTGCGCCTGGCCATTTCTTATGGATTAGCCATTTCAGTTGATTTAAATTGACGTTTTATTTTAGGATATGGCCCTAGTGAATGATGCATGTTGTTTAACTGTAGGAATATCCACAAGGTTGCTGATATTGCCGTGGCGCGGGAAGAGTAGAAGACAAGGATGATGACAATATAGGCATGAACCGAAACGGCCTGTACGTTACTAAATGGCTCATGAGGGCATACAGATAACGTAGCGGAATGTAAAGCAACAAGGGCACAGATCCGAAAGGTCCGTCAGTTACTCAGCTGATAATGAGCTTGCGCAGAAAAAATGAAAAAGAAGGGATATGAAACACCCGAAGAACCGAAGAGTCACACGTTTGGGGGAAACCCAAGCGGTCTGCTGATTTTGGTTTAAATATTTCAAAGTAGAACTTAGAACGGGAATTTTTCCCTGGAAAAACTTGTACACCATTTGCTTGTAAGAGGAACTATTTCGTTTTACAATCAGAAACTGCAACTTTTGCCTGCTGGAGGAAGCGAAATGTGGAATGTATCAATGTGATTAAATGAACAATGTTGAAGGGGAACTATTTCGTTTTCAACTATGTTTCATTAACTGTGAGAGTGTTTAATTTCTTGAACCTATGTTCTTGTTGAATGTTCTTAAGTATATTTTTGTGATGTTTTCCACTATGAGTAATAAATGTTGTCCATAAACAATTGCCTATCTGGTTGTTCAAATATCTGTAATTGTTCATGTGTCTTGAAAGAAGTATCAGCTATCTGTAACTCTTCATAATGCATGTACAAAATATATTACTCACCAATGAATGATAATCCTGCTCCCTAGGGATAGTTTAGGTAGTTAGTTTTAATTTCTTGTTGTATGTGATTTAGATGCTTGTGAATGCTAAGACGAGAGGTAAGAACTTGCGCATCATGTTGTGACTGCTCCTTGCATCTTATCACCCTGCATGGCTAATTAGGCACTTACATATCATACTTAAGTCAAAAATACAAAAAATACACGGTGGATCGGGCCACAACTGGTAAAGCCTTTGTTTTTGTTACTTTGACCTACGGTAGTCGGACCGCAAACCGAACGGATTCCCCATACCAAACAGTCACGGGCTAGTTGGGAACGTTGACTGGGGAGAATCCCTTACTGTTGTTTCCTGTGAATTTTCAGGCCTCGACACCTAGATATGAATTTTCCTCAAAAATTTGATAAGTATTTCGAAACAATTTTCACTAACAAAATAGATTAATAATTGAGCAAAAATCAAGTACCTAAATTTGATGTAGTTCTTAATCAACACCCATCACTACTCTTCTGTCAAAGCAAACCCGAATTCATGAATGATTTCAGTAATCAGTTGCATACATGTCGTAATAATGGTTTATGTTTAGTCATGAACTTGTTTTCTTAATTTTTATATTTTGATTGTTATTTTTATTTCAAGTTTGCTCATTTGCTTAAGTTTGCTTGTCTACTTCTTTTAGGAGATTTTTGGTTTTAAATGAAATTTTGAATTTTGCCTTTAGATTTTTGTTATTTTGTGTTTCTTTAGGATTTGAAGGGATCCATAGGACTTATATTGATTAAGGATGTCACAAATATATTCTAAGAGCATAGTTTATCACTTAAATTTAATTCAAAATGGAAAAAATGGTTAAAATAGCGCCAAAATCAAATTCAAATTATTCTTGTAGCGCAACGATGAAAAATTAACACAGCGGCGCTACAAGAATATCGCGCACATTGAAATCACCATTTTTTTAGCTGAATTTCCGCATGAGTTCTATTTCTAAGTGACTAATCGCATGTTTAAAGGGTGTTGATATGTGTTGCTTCAATAATCATCATGAAAATAGGTGGGGTTCGTGTCATGGAAGAGATCGTGGTAATTATCAGCTAGAACTCAGCATATCATGACAGATAGAGGCATAGACCGAGTTTGATGTGAGGGAAATTATTCCATACATACATTACGAAGCTGAATATTTAGTGGAGCGAGGAATTTTGCTCAAAATCCGGAAGCTGCAGTTATGAAGGGGAGTTAGGGCTTTCACCGTTGCGCAGAGGATTTAGGGCTTTCTTGTTTCGCCACCTGGAATCAAATTGGACACCTGAAGACACTTGTATAGCTAAATTGGACAATCAGACAGGTCAGGCATTGATTTTAAGCGTCTGCAGCAGTGCAAGGATAAGGTATTCCGCGTTAACCTGATAGTGGCAGCCAAATTGGGGATTTCTTCTTTAAATCTTGTTATGATAAAATTGATTAAGGAAAGTTGTAATTGATGCTGTTAACAAGCTCTCTGTAGTTAAATATCAATCTAAAAGGGTTTTGGAATGCTTTGGGAAAGTGACAAGTTGAAGAATAGCAGTCGTATTGAAAAATTACCCTGTCAAGACCTGAAATTTGTGATAAGATGAAGCTCTATTCAGCTTATGGTGACCATAGTTTCATAGAGTACTGGTTACTTCTAACTAATACAATAAGTGATTTAAGCATATCAATCGCCTGAAGACCTAGTCTAAATTAGGAGCTAGAAGTTGACTGGTTTTGGTGATAAATATAAGTTGGAGCAGAAAGCTAGCAGATAACGGATTGTCTTCATATCTTTCCCTTCACTGGTTATACATTCACAAGTTGATTTAAGCAGCAGGCTTTTGAGAACATTAATGCAAAGTCCTTTTGCAAATAGAAATCTCATAAGTGATATTAAAAGGAGCTAAGTGTTCTATTTGAGCAGAGGCATAACACACAGTTGTTTTCTTGCATTCTAGAGATGATCTAACACCTAAATAAACAGCTTGGATAATTGTTATTTTCAGTAGCAGTGTTATTGAAGAGTTTGGGGCACTCTGATGACTTAAATCACTCAAGATTGATACAAGGCTTGTCCTACATTAAAAACAAAAGAAGGCTGTTAAAATAATCAAGAGAAAACAGTCAAAGAGTATTGAAACAAGCTGACTATCAAACCTTAGAAGCTCGAGGAGAAAAAAGGAATTGTTAGGTCATTTGAAGGGCTTTAAATTTACACAAGTTTTCAGTCATTGAGAATAGATGGGAAAAAGTGGTAAAACAAATAGGGCTGAGCCCACTGAATTAAACTGTATTGACCAATTCCCCGGGTGTGCAACTGCCCTGCAAAAAGAGGGGAATACATGGGATTATTTTCTTTTCTGGACTAGTTTTGAAATCAATCAAGAAGAGCAACAAACCAAAAAACATGTAGACAAAGGGAAAACCCTAGTCAGGAAGCTAGGTCAGAAAATCAAGATTGAAGACAAAAAGGATATTAGACTTGAAGAAATGGCAAAGCCTTCAAAGGAAGACTATGAACTTCAGCAACCTTTAGATGATAATAAGGACAAAATCTCACTTTTTATAGAAAAAGAAGATCATCCTGTGAAATATATGACACCAGCAAAAGCCTGCAGTGAGGAGAAAACTATTGTCACAGAGAAGATTCCTGTAAAGGAAGAAAACATTCAAGCCCACCAAAGGAGCCCCATCACTATCTTATCTGAGGATGAGCAATATCTATTGAAGGATGATGAATTCACTTTCCAAACTCAAACTAAGGTTAACAAATACAGAGAATGCTGCAGTCAAGAAAATAAAACAAAGAGGTCAAAGAAAAAGAAGACCAAAGTTGCAGCTATAGAGTTTGCTACAGTTAAACATTAAGGTAAAAGTTTTAAGATGATGGGAGAACTTGTCTCAACATGGAGACCAAAAACCAGGCCAAGAAACAAGTTAAGGCTGAGTATGAAGCATTCAGTTTACAGTGAAATGCAAAAATCACTGAGAATTCTGCTCAGTTTTTCCAGTTTTTGGTTATTGAAGTCAAATGCAGATCACAAGATGATGGAGAGGAATTTTTGAAAAAAAAAAGAGGTTTTTGTTAATAAGATACCCATATACAAAAACCTCTCTCAGTTTTGCAACATCTATCAATTTTTGAAAGATTCAGTTTAATATTTGCAGCCTATTTTTCAGGGATTTTAAATATTTAATATTTTCCTGTTTTAGTGTTCATCGTGTGGGGCAGATTCGGATTGATTGGTGATGAATTTTTAAAAACCAAGAGAGGTTTTTTTCCATCACGGAACCATTCACAAAAACCTCTCTCAGTGTTTACACATGTGTCTGGGATGGAGAGAGGTGGAAGCTTCTTTGACACCTATTTTCCAGAAATTCGCCATATTTGCCAGGAATCCGATTTGCTATTTTTAGTCAATTAGTTGAAAGTTAGTTAATGTAACTGCTGGGTAGTTTCAATTTTGACCTAATGAAGGGAAGATAGAACTACTTCTTTGTAATTATAAAAGAGGCACAAAGGGACAAAAGAGGGGTTCTACTTTTTGGCTGGCTAAGGTGGTCTTGGACTTGTTGATGAGTTAAATACATAACTCTCATGTTTATTTGTGGAACAGAACTATGAAATATATGATCTTGATCACCCTTCAGTTTATGTTTTAGCTTCATTTTTTAGCTTGTTTAGCTACTTGACTGATATATTCATTGCTAGTTTATGGTGTCTTTACTTGTAATGCTTGTCAGTTATGTATGAACTTTAAGATTATACTCTGATTGGTACTTGTTGATTATATTATGCATCTCTGCTCTTATTTATTTATGATTTAGTTCCTGCTTGACTCATGAATGTATTCCCTTCAGTCACCAAACTCTACAACCAAGAAAACCTTTCAAAAACCCTAAAACCTAGTTTACTTGATTGAATTTTTGAGATTGTGTTGGCTTGTTTCTTTATAGCCTAGAAACAATTTCTAGCACAAACATCTTTGGCGCCGTTGCCAGGGAACGAAGTTGAGACATATTTTCCCTGGGATACTTATCAGTTTTAGTGGTTTTAAGATGTGAACTTAAACCAGCACATCTTTAAGGCTATTTTTCACCAAATTTGTCACAGTGGCTACTAGAGGAGTGGGAACTAGGAACATACCTACTTCACCATTGCAACTGGGTGTTTCAGACCCAGAACAGATCCTGAAAACAGCTAGAAGAATCAGAAGGTTTTAGTCATCCGTAGCTTTATGCAGCCCTAATTAATCTGAACTATTGTCAGCCCTTTCTCTTTCTGAGAAGAAGAAACAAAATCTGTTCTGACAAATTGATTGACGACTCCACTATTTCAAGATGCAGAGGCCGATGTCCATGGAAGCTATTCTGGCTCAAAAGTTTGCACCTTTCAATTTTTCTGATATTCCAGGTTTTCCAAATCCAGTACCTACTATGGATGTTTGGGGAGATTGTCTTCCACGATTTAGGGAAAGCAAAATCCTTCAGATGACCTCATCAGATTTCATCATTGTATGGTCCAGTTAAATATCCAGCATGAAGATGTGCTTATGAAGATGTTCATGTATTCACTTGAACAAGATGCATGAGAATGGTATTTTTCTCTTCCCACTACTAGCATCTCCTCACTAAAATAATTCCACACATGTTTTCGGAAACATTGTAAGTATCTGTTCTCAGCTGAACTCTTTTTAAAATATTATTGTGAGCAGGCTGATGTTTATCATACAATTTCTGATTTAAAAAATCATGATGATGAGTACAATCAAGGGTTCAAAACATGTCATGAAGAAGTTGAAGTTTCAAAATTTGTTGAAGATGAAAAGGTAACATTTTCAGATACTGTTGTGAAGGAAGAATGCCATGATCATTATGATAATCAAGTTGTTGTTTTAGGTCAGTTTGAGGATTATTCAAGTGATGAGATCAGTAGAGATAGTTTGGAACATTCTCATAATGATTTCAACAGCCTTAATAACCGTTTGAATGCTAATCCTTTTGAAGATCAATCTCTAGTTCAACAAACTTTTGAAATTCATTGTTGTGTTAAAGATCAGCTTTCTATTGAAGGAAAAGATGAACCTTTAGCATCATCATTCGAAATTTCTCAGAATG
Source organism: Pseudotsuga menziesii (assembly GCA_001517045.1). Lineage (NCBI taxonomy): Eukaryota > Viridiplantae > Streptophyta > Pinopsida > Pinales > Pinaceae > Pseudotsuga > Pseudotsuga menziesii. The sequence goes on from LPNX010726740.1 coordinate 35,700, forward strand.
CTCCTTGTTATGATGAAGAGATTAGGGTTCCAAGACAAGAATTCTGTGATGAATTAGATTCTATTCCTTTTGGTTTTGATACTAAAATCGATGAAGGCCAGGATGTTCACATTTTTTCAGAAGTTACTTATATTCATGGTTATGATAAATCTGTTGTTCAAAATCATTATGAAGATGCTCTAAATTTTAATAAATATGATGATGAAATTGAAAAGAAAGACCCAGAAATTTGTGAGGTGTGTGATATGTCACAATCTAATCAGCAGATTCAAGAATGCATTCAGTCTATTATCCTTGAACAGCAAAAGCCAATGCCTGACAGTCATTCATTTGAAGAAAGTGTGGAAAAGGAGGTTCAGCTTATTAACATTATTAATGATACTATCCAAAAAAATCCGGAGCAAATTCAGGCTGATCCTGATGTCTTTTTTCGCCAATGCCTGCTTGATATTCATGGAACAAAATATTCTTATGGACAGCCTGTCTTTTTCATAGAGCAGGAAGAGGTAACTTATGGAAATTTTTATGATCCAGTAGCAGATTATTTAGAGTCAATACCAGGTTATAAATCTGTTATTTCAGAGACACTATTTGATGAAACTGGATATAAGTTGTTCAATCTCTGCTCTTCATGTTTTCCAATATTTCTGATTATATATATATTTGGAGTTGGAAACAGGTTTTGGTGGGTTGATCAAATTTTTTCTTGGTTACATTGGAAATGGGATTTCAATTTGATTCAGTAGATGGAAGGTTCCTCAGAGAAAGAGATTTGATTTTCATAGTATATATCCGTGTGTGAAGGATTGAATAAAGACTCCATAGCCCAATGGAAATTTTGCATACTAGTAGGTAGTAGAAAAGAAGGCACTGGTCTACAAGTTCTTGAAGCCTCACAGGGAGGACTTCATCCTGCAGCTGGAGCTGGATGTTTAGTAATGAAAATTTTTATATTTTGAATGTTATTTTTATTTCAAGTTTGCTCATTTTCTTAAGTTTGCTTGTCTACTTCTTTTAGGAGATTTTTGGTTTTAAATGAAATTTTGAATTTTGCCTTTAGATTTTTGTTATTTTGTGTTTCTTTAGGATTTGAAAGGATCCATAGGACTTATATTGATTAAGGATGTCACAAATATATTCTAAGAGCATAGTTTATCACTTAAATTTAATTCAAAATGGAAAAAATGGTTAAAATAGCGCCAAAATCAAATTCAAATTATTCTTGTAGTGCAAAGATGAAAAATTAACACAGCGACGCTACAAGAATATCGCGCACATTGAAATCACCGTTTTTTTAGCTGAATTTTCGCATGATTTCTGTTTCTAAGTGACTAATCGCATGTTTAAAGGGTGTTGATATGTGTTGCTTCAGTAATCATCATGAAAACAGGTGGGGTTCGTGTCGTGGAAGAGATCGTGGTAATTATCAGCTAGAACTTAGCATATCATGACAGATAGAGGCATAGACCGAGTTTGATGTGAGGGAAATTATTCCATACATACATTACGAAGCTGAAGATTTAGTGGAGCGAAGAAATTTGCTCAAAATCCGGAAGCTGCAGTTATGAAGGGGAGTTAGGGCTTTCACCGTCGCGCAGAGGATTTAGGGCTTTCTTGTTTCGCCACCTGGAATCAAATTGGACACCTGAAGACACTTGTATAGCTAAATTGGACAATCAGACAGCTCAGGCATTGATTTTAAGCATCTGCAGTAGTGCAAGGATAAGGTATTCCACGTTAACCTTATAGTGGCAGCCAAATTGGGGATTTCTTCTTTAAAGCTTGTTATGATAAAATTGATTAAGGAAAGTTGTAATTGATGCTGTTAACAAGCTCTCTGCAATTAAATATCAATCTAAAAGGGTTTTGGAATGTTGTGGGAAAGTGACAAGTTGAAGAATAGCAGTCGTATTGAAAAATTACCCTGTCAAGACCTGAAATTTGTGATAAGGTGAAGCTCTATTCAGCTTATGGTGACCATAGTTTCACAGAGTACTGGTTACTTCTAACTAATACAATAAGTGAGTTAAGCATATCAATTGCCTGAAGACCTAGTCTGAATTAGGAGCTAGAAGTTGACTAGTTTTGGTGATAAATATAAGTTGGAGCAGAAAGCTAGCAGATAATGGATTGTCTTCATATCTTTCCCTTCACTGGTTATACATTCACAAGTTGATTTAAGCAGCATGCTTTTGAGAACATTAATGCAAAGTCCTTTTGCAAATAGAAAGCTCATAAGTGATATTAAAAGGAGCTAAGTGTTCTGTTTGAGCAGAGGCATAACACATAGTTGTTTTCATGCATTCTAGAGATGATCTCACACCTAAATAAACAGCTTGGATAATTGTTATTTTCAGTAGCAGTGTTATTGAAGAGTTTGGGGCACTCTGATGACTTAAATCACTCAAGTTTGATGCAAGGCTTGTCCTGCATAAAAAACAAAAGCAGACTGTTAAAATAATCAAGAGAAAACAGTCAAAGAGTATTGAAACAAGCTGACTATCAAACCTTAGAAGCTCGAGGAGAAAAAAGGAATTGTTAGGTCATTCGAAGGGCTTTAAATTTACACAGGTTTTCATTCATTGAGAATAGATGGGAAAAAGTGGTAAAACAAATAAGGCTGAGCCCACTGAATTAAACTGGATTGACCAATTCCCCGGGTGTGCAACTGCCCTGTAAAAAGAGGGAAAGACATGGGATTATTTTCTTTTCTGGACTGGTTTTTAAATCAAGCAAGAAGAGCAACAAACCCAAAAACATGTAGACAAAGGGAAAACACTAGTCAGGAAGCTAGGTCAGAAAATCAAGATTGAAGACAAAAAGGATATTAGACTTGAAGAAATGGAAAAGCCTTCAAAGGAAGACTATGAACATCAGCAACCTTTAGATGATAATAAGGACAAAATCTCATTGTTTATAGAAAAGGAAGATCAGCCTGTGAAATATATGACACCAGCAGAAGCCTGCAATGAGGAGAAAATTGTTGTCACAAAGAAGATTCCTGTAAAGGAAGAAAACATTCAGGCCCAGCAAAGGAGCCCCATCACTATCTTATATGAGGATGAGGAATATCTATTGAAGGATGATGAATTCACTGTCCAAACTGAAACTAAGGTTAACAAATACAGAGAATGCTGCAGTCAAGAAAATAAAACAAAGAGGTCAAAGAAAAAGAAGACCAAAGTTGCAGCTATAGAGTTTGCTACAGTTAAACATCAAGGTAAAAGTTTGAAGATGATGGGAGAACTTGTCTCAACATGGAGACAAAAAACCAGGCCAAGAAACAAGTTAAGGCTGAGTATGAAGCATTCAGTTTACAGTGAAATGCAAAAATCACTGAGAATTCTGCTCAGTTTTTCCTGTTTTGGGTTATTGAAGTCAAATGCATATCACGCGCTGATGGAGAGGAATTTTTGAAAACAAAAATAGGTTTGTGTTCATAAGATACCCATATACAAAAACCTCTCTCAGGTTTTCAACAGAAGTCAATTTTTGAAATATTCAGTTTAATCTTTGCATCCTATTGTTCAGGGATTTCAAATATTTAATATTTTCCTGTTTTAGTGTTCATCTTGTGGGGAAGATTATGATTGATTGGAGATGAATTTTTAAATACCAAGAGAGGTTTTTGTCCATCACGGACCCATTCACAAAAACCTCTCTCAGTGTTTGCACAAATGTCATGGATTTAGAGATGTGGAATCTTCTTTGACACCTATTTTCCAGAAATTCGCCATATTTGCCAGGAATCCGATTTGCTATTTTTAGTCAATTAGTTGAAAGTTAGTTAATGTAACTGCTGGGTAGTTTCAATTTTGACCTAATGAAGAGAAGATAGAACTACTTCTTTGTAATTATAAAAGAGGGACAAATGGACAAAAGAGGGGTTCTACTTTTTGGCTGGCTAAGAAGGTCTTGGACTTGTTGATGAGTTAAGTACATAACTCTCATGTTTATTTGTGGAACAGAACTATGAAATATATGATCTTGATCACCCTTCAGTTTATGTTTTAGCTTCATTTTTTAGCTTGTTTAGCTACTTGACTAATATATTCATTGCTGGTTTATGGTGTCTTTACTTGTAATGCTTGTCAGTTATGTATGAAATTTAAGATTATACTTTGATTGGTACTTGTTGATTATATTATGCATCTCTGCTCTTATTTATTTATGATTTAGTTCATGCTTGACTCATGAATGTATTCCCTTTAGTCACCAAACTCTACAACCAAGAAAACCTTTCAAAAACCCTAAAACCTACTTTACTTGATTGAATTTTTGAGATTGTGTTGGCTTGTTTCTTTATAGCCTGGAAACAATTTCTGGCACAAATAGTTTCAATTGCTAAAAATTTGCTATCTTGTCTTCCCAGATGTCTACTAACCTTCATAGCTCTGCCTTCAGCTGCCATGACTGCACCAATCAATTACTCTATAAACCTGTTGAGGCCTAGAAAATTGCAGGCAACAACAGCAAGGGATTCTCCCTAGTCAACGTTCCCAACTAGCCCATGACTGTTTGGTATGGGGAATCCATCCGGTTTACAGTCTGGCTACCGTAGATCAAGTAACAAAAATTAAAAGGTTTTACCGGTTGTGGCCGAGTCCACCATATATATTTTGTGTTTTTAACTTTAAGTATGATATGCAAGTGCCTATCTGAAATACAGATTGATAAAGAATACGAGGAGCAGTCACAATGTGATCCACAGGTTCTTACCTCTCGTCTTAGACTCTCTCTCATCTGAACCACACACAGCAGGAAATAAAACTAACTAAGTTGTCCCTAGGGAGTGAGATTATCATTTAATGGTTAATGTACTACTGTTCATGCATTAAGAAAAATCACATGTAGTTGTTCTTTGATTCAAAACACATAAACATGAATAGATGGATGAACAAAAAGATAACTCATTATCTGTGAAAACATTCATTACTCATAGTGTAAATTATCATAAAATAAACTAGATAACATTCATAAAAGAACATAGGTTCAACAAGTTAGAATGATCTCGCGGTTAATGAATAAAGGATGAAAACGAAATAGTTCCCCTTCAACAACATCCATTGAACAACATTTGAACATTCCACCAAAGCTTTCTCCAACAGGAAAAACTGTAATAGTATATTGCAAAATGAAATAGTTCCTCTTACAATGTGTTCTCACCAGTCTCACTGGGAAAAAGTCTCGGTCCTCTCGAACTTTCCTATCTTTATACAAAAATAGCAAAACCTTTGGGTTTCCCCCACCTCATGACCTTTGGGCTCCCCAAACGTTTTAGTCTTACAATTTTGTCTTTTATGAGTGCTCATGATTCATACAAACATTATATTTCAAATTAAGATTAAGATTTACAGGCTCTTTGTAAAAAGGGACCGGCTTAGTAACTGACGAACTTCCCAAGCCTGAGACACTATTCTTAATGATTACACTCAGTAATATGTTGGCCCTTTTAAGATCATGTTGATCTCAGACTTCCGCTATCTTATTTTCCTTGAGCAACATCTCTACGCCTTTATGCTTTAGCTACTTCTTTCTTCAGCCAACTTACTTATGAGTTGTCCTCCAGCTATGACTTCTTTGCAACAGTAATCATCAACTGGATCTGAGAAAATATCCCATGTCTGTCTGCGATCAACACACAAAAAATGCCTCATTTATCCAAACCACTTTTCAATGAATGTAAATCATACTACCAATAAAGATGAGCATCAACAGTGACAACTCGGACTGCACTTTCAATGTGGAAACCTCAAACCTAATAAAAAACCAAGAAATCCATCGCCTAGGGCGAGAAAAACCCCACCAGCGGGAAAAATAAACCTCCGGCAGACAAAAAATTCATCGGCGAATCGGAACACATAACGTCTGTCTGTCAGTTTACTAAAACGCTACAACGGCGGGTAACCCATGGTCTAGGTGCTCCGGAGCAAAACAAAACATCGGCGAAACAAAGCACTACAACGGGATTCGATACATTGGAGGTCATAACTATTATAGAATCGGAAGGTTAGTCTGTTAAGGAACCGCAATGGCGGGAATCAAATAGAAACGACTTTCACCCATAGTTATGAACTGCTTCGATTAACAAGGAAAAGCGATAAAACTGCGGGATCAGCCAGGGCAGGGGCCATGTATTGGAACATTCATCGTTTAGCTTCAGCAACGACGGCTCTGTAGAGAACAGCGGCTCTAATACATTGTACAAAAGGCCTCTGACAGCGGAAATAAAAATACTGATAGTAAAATAAAATGATAGAGAAAACACGCATTGGAAAACAACAGACTTTACATCGGGTCATTCATTATAAAGCTTCTGCAAGGGCGGCTGCATAGGTGACTACGGCCCCAACTCATAATTCAAAAAACCTTCCAACAGCGACCAAAGGAAATCACCTGTAAGTCAAAACCAAGTTAAACATAGCAGTTTCAGCAGACAAAGATATTCATTCAGAAATCATCCTCAAAAGATCAAACTCGCAGCAAAGTCAGTCAATAAATCTAAGCAAGACGAAAATTAAAGGAGGGTCCAAAATTTTAAGAAATTTGGGAGAACGTTGCAGCTGCAATAAATGGCGACTACCTGGTGAACCCAAATCTCTAGATAATTTCTTCCTTAAGCAACAGACTATTTAGCAATAAAACCAACATGTTGAATTCTTCTAGATATCTGGATTCCCACAATGGAAAATATATATACTTTTAATCATTGATGATAGTCCTATTTAGGAAATGGAAACTAAGACTTCAAAGTCAAGATAACTCTTTTGAGGCCAAGTAGATGAGTTTCATTTTACCTCGGTTTTCGAGTAGCTTCCTGCTTAGACACCACAGGATTGTAACACATGGCAAACAAACATATTCATTTGTTCCTCATTCCCATGCCATTTTGCACTTTTATGTGCTTGTTAACCTTTTGTTCCTTTGAGTCCTCCTCATGCCTTTCTTTTTGAATTTTTTTTTTTTATTCAGGCTCTTCTATCCATAGTGTCCTTTTGTGTGAGAGATGTATTTAATTTTCAGCTCATGGACGGAGAATAACTTTTGGCAATTTTGTACTTATAAGATTCAGTACTTTGTTTGATACATATTGCTTTCTTAGGAGTTTTGACTATTATTAGCCTTTTGGCTTTTAATTCTTGGCATGGGATCATTTATATATAATATATTGTTTACCCTGCTTCCTTTCCGTGGGTCTTTTGTTGTCATACCTTAGGACATTTTAGATGTGGAATGGATGGGGCCTCGAAATAGTATTCCAGACTTCTTGATCCTGAGTTATCTTTCAGGGATTAAGTAGGACTTCAATGTGTTCATAGCCATCTAGGAAAACTACTTACTATAAGAAATTGCATCAAATTCAAACAAAAGGATACAGTCTTATACCCAAAGATTTCAATTAATCCAAAACTTTGAGGCTCCATGCAACCAACAGTTTTCCTCTTTTATTGGAATCAAAAATAAATTTTAACTAAAAACAAGCAGCAATCAACCAAATCAAATTATTTATGTACAAAATAAAAACAAAAAATCAAGAAAAATAAGGCTTGAGAACTAAACCATTAACTGGCAAGTTCTCTTCCCACCCCTATAAATCTTGCAATTTATAGGTTGAGGGGCCAAGTTTTGCTACAATCTGAAAAGGGCCTACCCATAACTATTGAAACTTCGTGTGCTTCCCCTTTTCATCATGCGGGTGATCCCATTTAAGAACCAGGTCTCCCACTTCAAATTCCTTTGTTTCAGCTTTGTTCTTATCAAACCACCTTTTTCACTACTTCTTGCTGCTACTTAAAACATTCCTTGGCCTTGGATATAGACTCTTCCGCCTTCAAAAGATTATAAATTCTTAGTTGCAGGATTTCGTTGTCTGTGCCTCTAGATTCTTGGGCTATTATGGAGGATGGTAGCATAATGTTAGGAGGAAGTATAGCTTCTTTTCCATAAACAAGGGTATATGGTGACACACCTAAGGAACTCTTGGGTGTGACCCTATCATCCCAAAGAGCGTTCAACAATGCTAAATGCCAACTTCTTTAGTTTTCTATGACAATATTTTTCAAGATCCTAATCAAATTCTTGTTCGTAGATTCTGCCAAACCATTTCCTTGTGGGTAGTAGTTGACAGAATAATGCAACTTAATTCCATTTTCATGAGAGAATGTAGTTAATCTAATAGAAGAAAAATAAGTAGCGTTATCGAAAACTAGGGAAATCGGAACCCCAAACCTGGTCATAATATGATCCTGCAAGAAATTCATGACCGCATCTTCATTGACTTTACGTAGCGGAATGGTTTTGACTCATCTAGTGAAGTAGTCAGTTGCCGTTAGAATATATTTGTGCTGCAAGTAAGAATTTGGTTTTATTTCTCCAATGATATCAATTCCCCACTGCTCAAATGGTTCCGTTATCATATCTGGCTTCAATGGCCTGGCTACTTTGGCTTGTATTCCCCCACACCTCTGGCATATATCGCACTTTCTAACATGCACATGAGCATCCTTGAATAGTGTGGGCCAATAGTACCCATCTCTAAGAATCTTATGTGCTATCATATATCTGGAAAAATGGCCTCCAGCAGGCCCATCATGTAAATCAGTTATGACCCTTTTTGCATCTCCCTTCTCTAAACACCTGAGAAGGACTCCATCATAATTTTTCCTGAATAAAATTCCATCAATAATCTGACACACGGCTGATTTAAGGTGCAGCACTCTTTGCTGCTTGGAGTTCCAATGTTCCGGTAACACACCGTCCTGAAGGTAATGAACAAGGTCTTGGTACCAGGAATCTAGAGCTGTGAAAAGAGGACATACACCCATCATATGTAACTCTACTTCATTTTCCCAATTGTTTTCTTCATTACTGTTGCCTTCAGCCATTTGTTTGAAAAGTCCTTGCCCTCTAACGATGGGGGTTGGCTTGAATTCGAGGTCATACTCTTGCAAAGCTATTACCCAGTTTCCTCTTCTTTCTCCTAATTATTTTTGCATGAAAAGAGACCTCACAGGTGGGTGTGGAACTATTACCTTGGTCTGGTTCTTAAGTATGTACGGCCTGAATTGTTTTACCACTTTGAAGACTGCATAAGCTTGCATGTCCACAGCTAGGTAATTTAATTCGGCCCCCTGCAAACTAGTGCTCATGAATGATATGGGGAACTCATCTCCCCCATATTCCTTCTGAGTAAGCATAGCTGCTAGTGAATTGTTAGATGCGAAAGTGTACAAAATAAAATCTTTCATATAATCTGGAATTTTGAGAGAGGGTGCATAAGCAATAGATGTCTTTATTTTACTGAATGCATTCTTCTCTACATCAGTCCATTTTAATTGTACACTTTGTTTCACCATTTGCTGCAAAGGCTTAACAATTTGGGAAAAATCCGGCACAAACGTTCGCACAAAACTTATTGTCCCCATAAATGATTGCATGCCCTTTTTGTTATGGGGTAAGGCGATCTGTTCGATAGCTTTGATCCTTTTTGGGTATATGGATATCCCCTTCTTAGATACCATGTGACCTAGTAGCTTTCCTTCTATAACAGCAAACACACACTTCTTGGGGTTCAGCAAGATACCATATTTTTGGCAATGCTCGAAAATCTACTTAGGATGAAATGCATGTTCTTCTCTTTTCTTTGAAAATATTGTGATGTCATCGAGGTATGCCACAACACTTTCGCCAATCAAACCATGAAAATCTATATCCATAGCCCTCTGGAAAGTAGCTCCAGTGTTTATGAGTCCAAAAGGCATCCTTCTGTAAGCAAAAGTCCCCCATCTTGTTCTGAATGTAGTTTTGAGTATGTCTTCTTTAGCTACTAACACCTGATTGTAACCAGAGAATCCATCTAATAAATAAAATAACTCAGAACCCAAAACCATTTGCAATATCTGTTCCATGGGTGGAACTGGATAATTGTCTTTATCTGAAGCGTTATTTAAGTTTCTGAAATCCACACATGGTCTAATTTCTCCATATTTCTTCTTTACTAGTACCAGATTTGTTGGAGCAGGGCCCCGCAGCTACAGGAAAAGATGCTATATCGAAAGAAGAAGTCAAAGGAAATAGTACCCGAGCGGCTAAGAAGAGAGAGATCAACCACTGCACTTAAGGTAGCGGTGAAGACAGGAGGGCTCAGCTACCCTCATAAAGGAAAAGGAGCAATGGGCCGAGGTATTGAAGACAAAGGACAGAAGAGGACTATAGAGGAAGCGGTGCCCATACCCACGATCAGCACCGAGAAGCGTGGAAGACTGCAGGAAGCTGTGGTGTGATGGTAAGCGGCAGACCATGGTATTTATGCACCGACTGTCACAGTTAGGGTTTTTAGGTTACTGCTGGGAAAGGCCCACAGTGTTGTAACAGGGCAAGACCTTCAGACTGCCTATATAAGCATGTATTTTGTATTGTAAAAGGTTAGACAGTCGGGTCGCTATTCAGACAAATAGCTAGCATAGTCAATTGCATTGTAAGACATTGAGAGAGAGTCGAGCTCTGGTTTTATTATTCAGTCTGTAGTTATCTTACTCTAACCAGTAGCTGGCTCCTTGAGTATGAATGTAACAATCTGTAGGGATTGAACAATCCGCAGGGATTGAGAGAGAGAGGAAGAGTATATTGTAAGAAGGAAATATAAGAAGAAGAAGAGATCTAAGAGAGAAGGCCTCCCGGTTGTATGTGTGGAGTTTCCTAGAAGATCTCTGACTACATAATAGGTTGCAGCGGAACTGTGTTTACTCTCTCAAGATATAGTATAAAAACCAATTCCCGTGGATGTAGCTTCCCCCTGGAAGTGAACCACGTAAAACGCGTGTGTTGTGCGACTGTTCATGTGATTGTGTTTTACCTGTTTGCTATCTGTTATCTATTACATGAATGTTGCTTATCAGTTGATGAATGTATGTATGTTATGCTTCAGTTTATAGCACATAGAAGGTTAACCGCAAGTTGAATGTATCAAGTAGCTTGTATATGAGTTTATCAGTGCTCGATTCATGATAGTTGACAGTTACAGTGCTAAGCCTACTCCGGTATATGAGTTCTGCGAGTTCAGTGTAGTTGATGTTAGCATGTTAAACTGTAGAGGTCTGAGTAAAGTGGTTTAACACCCTGGTGAAGGTTAACAGAGTTATTAGACCCAGGAGGGAGGCCACAGGACCTTGAGAGTTGATACGCATACTGAGCCTCATTATAGGACGTATTACAGAGTAGAAAGGCGATATCACATCGTCTGGGGGAGCTATGGTGTGAGATATCACAGTGAAGGAGCTCAGCAGAAGAGTAAGTTTGTGCATTTCCATAGAAGTTGCGATGCGATAAGAGTCTGCTCCCTATCAGTGCCAGCTAGAAGGAGAGATCGTCCTCGCAGAGAGATCCCGCTGGTTAAGAAGAGTCGCGAGACCCTAGGATGCTACAGAACCCGATGGAAGACACCTGAGTCTTCAGCCACCCCATTTAAGATCACTTCGGGTGAGACTTTAGGCCGCTCTGCGGTCTGTCGCCGAAAGGGCCAGTGAGCTAGGGGTTTTGTTGGTACAGTAAAGTAAACCCGGGTCTACCCAGTCTGAACCAACAAATGGTTCTGTTGCGGGTTTTGAACAAATTGAAGAGCTAATGTTCTGTTGGAATCCTACTAAATAAGAACTCAACCAGTGAGTTGGGTCAAAGGAAAGAGAATTTGTTGCGACAGAAAACAAGAGTCCTAGGCTCAGTACAGAGGACTGGTTACAAAAACATATCTTCACAGATCTGCATGAGATATTTTTTCCGATCTATGCAAATGAGCTGTACGACTGGTTATCAAATTTGACTGATAAGAATATATTCAAGAAGAAAAGAAACATTGTCTGGACACCAGAGGTGATTCAGACTGTCAGGAGCATAGACAATCCCATTTCACGCGCAGTAGACTTCTAGCTTGCAAGTTTGCTGGAAGGCTTCATTACCAAGTTTGCAGTTGATCGAAGAAAAAGTTTCAGCGAAGCCGAGAGGTACTTCTTCAAAGGATATCGCGGTAAGTACTTGAACTCTTTAAATTCGTCTATTAAGATGTTATTACATGAAAAAGGAGTAATGGATATATTCTTAGATGAATAAGTTCAGTAAGTGTAATGTCACAAGAGTTTGAGATTGATTTTGATGAAATTGGATGTACACGTAGTGGTAAGAAATATAAAGTAGAATTCAAATCTTCCTTCGTGGAAGACAGTTCAGACCATACTAGAGAACAGAGCCAAAGTGATACAGAAAGACCAGTAGAGGGTATCCCTTACCACCCTTATACCCCATAGAAAATGACCGAGACTCGAAACAATCCCGCAGGAACTACATCTAGTAGTTCACACACAATACACACTACAGTTACACCGCCAAGTGGTAGTAACACAGCAAATCAGAACCCACCACATAGAAACAGAATGGGGGATGACATGAAGTTACCTACCTTTAAGGGTACAGGGGCAGAAGACCCGGAACAGCATTGGTTCCTATGTGAAGCTGTATGGACCATTAAACAAACCCATATTGATAATACTAAAGTTGTCCAGTTGGCCACTACAATTAGAGACAAAGCCTTACCATGGTATATGAAGAATACAACAGCGCAGCCTAGAACCCTCATACAAGTCAGGACCGCCATGATCAAAGAATTTAAGAAACCTAAGTCTGAGTCACGGTGTATCATAGAGGTTAAAGACATTAAACAGTTACCTACAGAGTCCGTATGGGACTTTGATCAGAAATTCAAATCTCTTATAGACCAGGTTAGCTTTGAGTTTGTGCCAGAGCAGCATAAGGAATGGTTCATCGCAGCACTGCTCCCGCATATCAGACTTCCCCTCATGCAACAGAAACTCCATACATAGGATGAAGCGTTGGAGAAGGAAATGAAACTAGAGGCTTCACCTCTAGCTGAGACTAGTACAGGTATGACAAACCTACAGAACCAGTTAGCCAATCTCACGTTATAGCTACATGAGATTAAGAAAGGGAAAGAAGTTGCACAAGAACTATGGTGTATAAAGTGTAAAGGACAAGGCCATACTAAAGATAACTGTCCAATATTTGTTGAATATTTAGCAAGTGGGGCTCCGAACCCCTTAATACAGACCCAAGGGCCATGGTGTGAACTTTGCAAAACAAGAGGGCATAGACCATAGGAATGCCCTTTACTTCAGAAGTATGTACAAACCCCTAAGAACTTATATTGTAACTTCTGCAAGTCAGTAGGTCATGATGAGCATAATTGTCGAGCTTATGATCTCATGATAGAGAGAAAGCATGACTTGTACAGAGTCCAGTTAGAGACACCAGGTCCAGCAGCAGGACTACAGCATGAACCGGCTCATGATGGCCGTGGTGGAGGATTCAGAGGATGAGGCCATGGAGGAGGCTTTGGCCATGATGGAGGCTTTGGCCGTGGCCATGGACTGATCACTTGTTACAATTGTGGAATTGTAGGACACTATGCTAGGGACTGTCAGAACCCTAGTATGACATGTAAGTATTGCAAGTCCTATGATCATCCTATAGAAGAGTGTCTGATCTTGATAGCCAATATTAGGGATCCTAAGCCAGCAATAAACCAAAACATTCATCTTATTGCTATTGAGCAGAAAGAACTAGAACCCAGAGTCAATATAGTGACTCGCAACAGTGCTTCTACTAGTAGGACATCGCACGATGCAGAAAAGAATACAGGTCTGGAGTGGGTGCACAAAGCAACTAATAAATCAACACCACTTGACCTATAGAATAACAAAGAAATATTTCAGCAAGAAAAAAATTTCTTTACTAAACCTACAGCATCGGGATCGTAGGTACTTCCTTGTAGGGGCATACCGCAGCAAACACCTTGTGGCATTAGTCCTGTGCAGATATCGCAGGCTACCACATCTGGAAGGTACGAAGAGGATGAGTCGACAGGAAATGTACAATCCTTCCTCCGGAGCTGCTTGAAACTTGTACGAAATGAGAAATCCATTGAAGAGCTTCAGCGCATCATAGATCAGTTTTAGTCGTCTTCTTCTGTGAATAGTGCGCAGCGGGCTGTTCATAATATTATGGGCCATAGAAGAACAGGAAGAGAGATGAGACTCACAGTACAAATTCGAGAATTTGAAATGGATGAGGTAATCCTAGATTTAGGATCAGAGGTAAATGTCCTGACTATGCAGACATGGGAACAGATGGGTAACCCTAAGTTAGCAAAATCACCTATCCATCTGCGACTAGCCAATCAACAGAGTGTATCACCACTGGGTCGATTACCGCAAGTACCAGTTGATATTGATGGAGTTCACAGCTTTGCAGACTTTGAAGTCATAGAAATCATTGGCGATAGCAGACCATACCTAGCTTTACTAGTTATTGATTGGGAAATCGATAACATGGTTGTTATCGACTTAAAGAAAAGACAAATGACCTTTGAGTATAATCAGATCTGGGTCATCGCACCATTGGATCCTTTCCAGGGTCCTCACTACATTGAACCTATCAAAGCAGAGGAGGAGGTGCACAACATGGAAAGCCTTTATCAGATGACTACTAATCAAAGTGATTACATCAACCCTACCGCAAAAGGAAATATCAGTTGGCGATGCGACAACTCATGCCCATCAGATTCGGAGGTTGGTTTAGAAAATTGGCAGAATAGACTTTACGAAGTCTCAGCTCGCAGATGTGCGTTTATGACTAAGTCATTGCGATGGATCAGCACAGAGATTATTGACATTCCATCGTTTCATGGCTTAGTAGATGTCAATGACTTTTTACAACAGTTTGAGCAAGAAATTCCTCAGGAACAGAGGATGACAACTATGGACCTTGCAGTAAAAGCCACACCTGCAAGATGGTGGCATGCACATAAAGAACATATCGCATCATGGGATGATATTAAGAGACTGATGGCGATCAGATTTTCTAATGAAAAGGAGCCTTTATAGCAGAAATACACAGGAGAGAGTGACCCCAGGTCACATATTCAGATTTGCGAACAGAGTTGGTCGGATATTCCAGAGGATGAATGGGTTCACCTATTCATTCACACTTTCGACACAATTCCAAGGAATTGGTACACTGAGACAGAGTTTCATAGAGGAACCATCACATGGCCACTTATGATAGACAGCTTCCTACTCACTTTCACTTTTGAATCTGAGTATCCAAGCATTGATCAGGCTCTAGATGTAATAAAGACTAAGATATTTCACGACTGTACCCTATCAGTGCTTGCTCAGCCTGATTGGGCCAGACAGCTGGAACATGCGCTAGAATGTTACAACTTCGTAGCAGAGCCAGATGATGAGGATGAGAATCCTCACAGTGTCAACATTCCCAAGTCAGAAGGGACTCGCGACGTTGATGGGCCGAGACTAGAAATTTCCGCCATCACAGAACCTATCAAGATTAAAAAGATCAATATTGGCACAAAAACAGAACCAAAGTTTGCCTCTATTGGAGACTATTGGGATGATGAAACAGTAGGACACATCGCAGATCTCTTACATGACTATCAGGACCTATTTCCCACTAAGTTCACAGAGATGAAGGGAATAGTAGGATATTTGGGAGTCATGCGCATACCATTGAAAGAGGATGATAGAACATTTAAGCAACGTCCATACAGATTGAATCATCGCTATAAAGAAAAAGTTAAGGATGAAATTGATAAGATGCTAGCGGCAGGAATCATTGAACCTGTCGAAGAGAGTGAATGGGTTAGTCCCATGGCTGTGTAGGAAAAGAAAACCAAAGGAGAAATCAGGATTTGTGTTGATTTGCGCAAACTCAACGACGCATCACTTCATGACCCATTTTCGACACCTTTTACTGATGAAGTTTTAGACAATGTGGGAGGACAGGAGGTCTACTCCTTCACTGATGAATTTTCAAGCTATCACCAGATTAGAATCCATTTAGAGGATCGACATAAGACCACTTTTGCAACAGAATGGGGCTCATTCCAGTACACGGTAATGCCCTTTGGTCTTAAAAATGCACCAACTATCTTTTCTAGAGTAGTAGTTACTGTATTTAAGGAATACATCCATAAATTCTTAGAAGTCTATTTTGATGATTGGACTGTATTTGGATTAATCGACAAGCATATAGGAGATTTAAGGCTCATGTTAGAGAAATGTAGGCAATATCAGATTTCTCTTAACTTGAATAAATGTATATTCTGTGCACCATTTGGTATTTTTTTGGGTCATATTGTTTGCAGACAAGGCTTGATGGTATATCTTGCAAATATTGCCATCATTGTTAATCTTCTAGCACCCAACTCAGTCAATCAATTGAGGACAGTGCTCAGTCATACCGGGTACTATATAAAATTCATCAAAGTTTATGCAAAGATCACAGCACCTATGGAAAAGTTGTTAAAGAAACAAGTGAAATTCCTATGGAATGAGGAATGCCAGCAAATTTTAGACACACTTAAAGAGAACATGGTTACAGCACCCATCTTAGTATTCCCAGATTGGAACAAGCCATTTCATGTACATGTGGATGCATCTGGCATCGCACTGGGGATCGTCTTAACCCAGCCAGGAGAAGGGGGTATCGATCACCCTATCGCGTACTCAAGCAGAAAGCTATCTACCACGGAAAATAACTACACCAATATAGAAAGAGAAGGATTAGCTATGGTGTATGCTCTATAGAATTTCAGGCACTACCTGTTGGGTGCCCCATTCAAGATGTTCACTGACCATTCTGCTTTAAAGTACTTGGTCAATAAACCAGTATTAGGAGGAAGGATCTATAGATGGTTACTCTTATTTCAGGAGTATAATTTTGAAATTATTGTAAAACTAGGAAAATTAAATGACGGACCTGGTCATCTGTCATGGATAGATTCAGGCGAAGAACCAAGTAATTTAGAGGACAATTTGCCAGATGCGCAATTGTTTTCTATCCAAATCGCAGATGAGTATTACGCTGATATTATTCACTTTCTCACTACAGGGTGGGCACTTGTTGAGTTTAATAAATAACAGAAGAAACAGTTAGTTGTTAAAGCAGCAGACTTCACTTTGATCGTAGGACATTTATATAAGTTAGGTCTAGATGAAGTCTTGCGCAGATGTGTTATGCTGCACGAGAAAGAGGCCATTATCAGAGAAGCACATTCAGGTGCCGCAGGAGGTCATTTCGCAGGAAAGCCGACTACTCAAAAAATCCTGGCTGCAGGATTATGGTGTCCTACTTTTTATAAAGACACTAAGGAGTTTTGCAGATGCTGTGATATCTTCCAGAGGGTAGGAAAACCTTCGTGGAGAGATGAAATGCCACTGCGACCATAGATTACGTTGCGGGCATTTGACAAGTGGGCTATAGATTTTATGGGTCCTATCAACCCATCCGGGAAACGAACTGGTGCGAGATACATCATCACAAGAATAGAATACCTCACCAGGTGGGTAGAGGCAAAAGCAGTAAGGAATTGTGATGCTGCTACAGCTACACAGTTCATTTTTGAAAACATCATAAGTAGATTTGGATGTCCAGTAATCTTGATGAGTGATCAAGGCACACATTTTCTGAACCACACTATTGAGGCCTTGATGGAGGAATTTCATATCCAACACCATAAGAGCACTCCCTACCATCCTCAAGCTAATGGTACAGTGGAGGCCTTTAACAAGATTCTAGAAAACGCTCTTACTAAGATCTGTAACAGCCAAATAAATGATTGGGACCTCAAGGTTAATGCTGTATTATGGGCTTATAGGACTACATGCAAGAAACTTACAGGACACACACCTTTCAACTTGGTGTATGGACAAGAGGTTGTTATGCCTATGGAATATATTATTCCCATTTTAAGAGTTGTTCAAATTACTGGGATGGCTGATACAGATACAATGAATCAAATACTAGAGAAACTACTTGCCTTAGAAGAAGACAGATTCATCGCAGGATTTCATCAGAAAGTGCAGAAGGCATGAGAGAAAGCTTGGCATGACAGGCACATCAAGAGAAAGATTTTTCAGACAGGAGACTTCGTGCTCCTCTATGACAGTAAGTTTGTTAAGTTTCTAGGGAAGTTCAAGATGCATTGGTTAGGGCCATATCAGGTTCAGCAAGTTACAAATGGAGGTGCCGTTCAGCTCAGCAAACTGAACAGGGAGCTTCTTCCCACTTTGATTAATGGTAGTAGACTTAATCTTTATAGTGATAGCCACTCCACCTCCCATCCCTAACTTAGATAGTTTATCGAGTGCAGATATCCAATGTAGTTGAAAGGAGGCATCGCACCGGTAATTAGTCTACAAAAAAAAGTACTAAGTATGAGGAATCGCATCAGAAAAGTGTATGTTGTGCAAGTCATAGGATGCTTGCATAGTTTTGAACATTGCGGCGTTCATGCGGACACTTTGGTTCGAGACAATGTGGTGTGGAATCGTAGTGATGCGATGTTCCCCGTGCCACATAGATGATTTTGAAAAGAGGTAGAGGGCTAGTCACTTTTCCCTCTAACAAGCAGCTAATCCAGATACGAAAACTATACGTTACCCTAGATTTGGAAACAGTATAATGATTTGTCCAGATTTGATAAATATTCGATGAGACCAACACCTGCACGCAAGTTTCGAGGGAAATTTGATCGGATTTTCAGCAATTAATGAGGATCAAAATGACGAGTGTTGTCTTGTCCATGCAATTAATACCACCAACGGGTCTAACCAAATGACTATTGCTTCAAATATTATCACCTTCGTTATAAATCCAGAGATCATTCATCCAGAAGGGTTACTTTTGCGATTTCTGAGAGTATAGAGCAATTTGTAAGAGTTTTCCCTATGAAGAGATACTGTAGTTACAGAGTGTTGTTTTTCCCCAATTTCACAGCCATTGCTAGTTCAGAGCATTGCATCGAGTGGTTTATGTCTGAGACAGAACCTTTAGAAAACATTGTGCAAACATTCCAGCGTGGTGGCATTGTGTCCGCTATGACGACGTCACCCAAGGTTGTGAAATTAGGTACATCACAGGTCAAACAGCCGCCAAGGATGAGGAGTCAAGCTCAGATAATAGAAGAATCCATCCCAGATCCGGAGGAAGAAGTTCATATGGCAACAGAATACATCGTGCCATGAGTTGAGGATGCACCAGAGGTAACCATTCCCAAGGGTTCTAAGTTTCCTGTTCCCCTTCCGCCGATTGATTCTCGTGTCAAGGAAGATGGAGATCTGTTAGGATATGCCCCTGTTCTCAAATTTATAGACTATAACCTTGGAGACAGTAAGACATATCCCCAGTTTTGGCTGGACCGGTACCTCACAGTTCAGAGGAACCCGAGAACCGGTGCAGATGAGTTTGTTCCTATCGAACATGTCCAGATTCTTAAGTAGTCAGGACTGCTCAATTTGTTGAGAATACCACATTTTGGTGAGGTGCAGAGGTTAATGCCATGGTGCACGTGCTACGTTCTTGTGTACATGGAGGTTACCTCTGGCTAGGTAATAGGATCGATCTGAACATCGATCTGATACACTGCATCACCGGGCTGTCCAAGACCGGTGAGGACCCTCAGACACATATATCAAGTAAGAGCGAGGATTTCAAGCTATCAACAACCCTAGTTAACAAGTATAAGCTACAGAGAGGAGGTCGGGCTTATGACCTCACAGCACTAGCAGATGATACACTCAGATTTACAGCAAGTTTGCTTGCAGGCAAACTATTAACCAAGGTTCGCCCAAAGTAAGTCACAGGATCAGTAATTCACCTTGCCATACAAGTCGCGGAAGGTGAACAATTTAACTGGTGTTTATTCTTATTAAATATTTTTCTTCAAGATTGTTTGACAGCACAGGATGAGCCGAACCACCCCTTCCATTTCTCATGGCTACTCATATTATGTGCATTCATCGGATGGAAAGATCCGCCCCATACCCAGTTTCTACAGCTACAAAGCGGCGAGCCCAGAGGCGCACGCTATGCAAACTTATGGGAGAGCACTAGCCCAGCCAAGAAAAAGATCAATATGATAGTATTCTATGAATACTATAAACTATTGAAGAGAGTGATCTAGGAGACACTGCGGATCAGCACAGAGATTGTGGACATGTATGATAATCGGCTTGATTTCATGGCAGACAGCCATACAATCTACCTAAGGCCAAAAGGGTCTAGAACGGATAACTGGGAAAATGGTTTGTTCAGGATGAAAGTGCAAGATATAGAAGATGTCATCAAAGACTTTGATTAAGAATGGAAGAAGGCATTAGAAGATGCCACAGCACTACCACCAGGTACCGCAGAGATAGACCCATCAGACAAAGGAAAAGACAAAGTGGCATCCTAGACAAAAGATACAGCAGAAGTGCCACCACTGACACAAAAGAGAAAAGATACAGAAGAGGTGCCACCAGGGGCACTAAAGAAGAAAAAAAAAAAGCCTCAAAGGAACCTACAGACACCGCACTGAAGGAGGATGACTATGAACTCATTGCAACAAGATTGCAGGACGCGATGCGGGACTCATTTCAGGTGATGCAGACATCACAGGACAAGCTGCAGAGCACGATTGATCAGTGGCTTTCAGATTTGAAAGCACTAATGGAGAAGACTGCCACAATGCAGATTCTACCAGTCCAGGCGATGGCAGGAGAAAGTTCAACACCATCGACTTCTCGCGAGGAAGTCTTGGCAAAGGATCGCATCAATACAGTGCTGATACCGTCAGGGAGAATCCAACTCCCTGGTTTGATGATATATGTACAGATACAGGTTAGACAACCTGTCGAGGTCAATCTGGCCCAGTTCCCTGTTGATCAATTACAGATGATCCAGCAATAGATAGCCATAGAACTCAGGGATAGAGAGCTTGTGACTTATAAACAGAACACTCAGCTGAGGAAGCAGAATGTAGAGCTCACCATAGGCCTTTACAAACAGATGGAAGAGTTAAGAGTACATGAAGAAAGAGAACAAAATCTCAGTCAGGTCCTATAGAACATCGCATTGGAGTTACCCCAGTGTAACATAGAGTTTGCCTTACCTCTAACACAGAAGGTAAGAAGAATTGCAGACAGAGCAAAGCATCTGGAAGAAACAGTGGTCAAGATGGAGGAAGACCACAGAGCGCAGATTGCCGAGCTTGAGGCTCGAGCACCAGGGACACCTCAGGCAGACAAGGAAGCAAGGGCAGAGGCCTTTAGACTCACTTCAACATAGATGAAGAGTCGCATAGATGACGCACAGTCATTACTAGCTGATGTGACAAAGAGATGGTCGAAGCTAGATGAGCTCCCAGATAGACCAGAATTGCAGCAAAGTATCCAGAACATAGAGAAGACCATAGCAGAAATAAAGGAAGAATTCAATATCTTAGGAGCTCTTGTAAAGATGAAGAAGACGACAGAGATTAACCGTTTGCAATAGGAAGCGCAGCGGTTAAGAGAAAAAGAGATACAGTTTAATAACCTGCTTCAACCATATCAGGAACAAATTGCAGAGCTAGTCGATGCAATTGAGTAGAAGGTTAAGGAGTTCACTACAAGAAAAAGTGATATTTATGATATAGAAGACTCTGTCATTAGTCAAGATATGCTTAAAACGGCACAAGAGTGTGTCGAGGTTATGAATAAACAAATCGCAGGACTTCGCGAGAGACTTACAAAGACTTGGCAGGAAACCAAGGAGAAGCTACAGCAAGAGAAACCAGATATTAGTGGCTCAGGGATGAACCATAAGTAAGTGTTAGGGGACCATTGGAGCAAGGCCCCACAGCTACAGGAAAAGATGCTATATCGAAAGAAGAAGTCAAAGGAAATAGTACCCGAGCGGTCGAGAAGAGAGAGATCAACCACTGCACTTAAGGAAGCGGCGAAGACAGGAGGGCTCAGCTACCCTCATAAAGGAAAAGGAGCAACGGGCTGAGGTATTGAAGACAAAGGATAGAAGAGGACTGTAGAGGAAGTGGTGCCCATACCCACGATCAGCGCTGGGAAGCGTGGAAGACTGCAGGAAGCTGTGGTGTGACGGTAAGCGGCAGCCCATGGTATAGATGCACCGAATGTCATAGTTAGGGTTTTTGCATTACTGTTGGGAAAGGACCACAGTGTTGTAATATGGCAAGACCTTCAGACCGCCTATATAAGCATGTATTTTGTATTGTAAAGGGTTAGATAGTCGGGTAGCTATTCATACAAATAGCTAGCATAGTCAGTTGTATTGTAAGACATTGAGAGAGAGTCAAGCTCTGGTTCTGTTATTCAGTCTGCAGTTATCTTACTGTAACCTATAGCTGGCTCCTTGAGTATGAATGTAACAATTCACAAGGATTGAGAGAGAGAGGAAGAGTATATTGTAAGAAGGCAATATAAGAAGAAGAAGATATCTAAGAGAGAAGGGCTCCCGGTTGTGTGTGTGGAGTTTCCCAGAAGATCTCAGGATGCATAATAGGTTGCAGCAGAACTGTGTTTACTCTCTCAAGATATAGTATAAAAACCAGTTCCCGTGGATGTAGCTTCCCCCCTGGAAGTGAACCATGTAAAACCCGTGTGTTGTGCGACTGTTCATGTGATTGTGTTTTACCTGTTTGCTATCTGTTATCTATTACATGAATGTTGCTTATCAGTTGATGAATGTATGTATGTTATGCTTCAGTTTATAGCACATAGAAGGTTAACCGCAAGTTGAATGTATCAAGTAGCTTGTATATGAGTTTATCAGTGCTTGATTCATGATAGTTGACAGTTACAATGCTAAGTGACTCAGGTATATGAGTTCTGCGAGTTCAATGTAGTTGATGTTATCGTGTTAAACTGTAGAGGTCTGAGTAAAGTGGTTTAACACCCTGGTGAAGGTTAACAGAGTTATTAGACCCAGGAGGGAGGTTGCAGGACCTTGAGAGTTGATATGCATACTGATCCTCATTATAGGACGTATTACAGAGTAGAAAGGCGATATCACATCGTCTGGGGGAGCTGCAGTGTGAGATATCATAGGGAAGGAGCTCAGAAAAAGAGTAAGTTTGTGCATCACCATAGAAGCTGCGATGCGATAAGAGTCCGCTCCGTATCAGCACCAGCTAGAAGGAGAGATCGTCCTCGCATAGAAATCCCACTGGCTAAGAATAGTCACAAGACCCTAGGATGCTACAGAACCCGGTTGAAGACACCTGAGTCTTCAGCCACCCCATTTAAGATCACTTCGGGTGAGACTTCAGGGCACTCTGCGGTCTGTCGCCGAAAGGGCCAGTGAGCTAGGGGTTTTGTTGGTACAATAAAGTAAACCCAGGTCTGCCGAGTCAGAACCAACAAATCGTTCCGTTGTGGGTTTTGAACAAATTGAAGAGCTAATGTTTTGTTGGAATCCTACTAAAGAAGAACTCAACCAGTGGGCTGGGTCAAAGGAAAGAGAATTTGCTGCGACAGAAAACAAGAGTCCTAGGCTCAGTACAGAGGACTGGTTACAAAAACATATCTTCACAGATCTGCATGAAATATTTTTTGTGACCTATGCAAATGAGCTATATGACTGGTTATCAAAGTTGACTGATAAGAATATATTCAAGAAGAAAAGAAACATTGTCTGGAAACTGAAGCGAATTCAGACCATGAGGAGCATAGACAATCCCATTTCACAGGCAGTAGACTTATGGCTTGTAAGTTTGCTGGAAGGCTTCATTACTGAGTTTGCAGTTGATCAAATAAAAAGTTTCAATGAAGCCAAGAGGTACTTCTTCAAAGGATATCGTGGTAAGTACTTGAACTCTTTAAATTCATCTATTAAGATGTTATTACATGAAAAAGGAGTAATGGATATATTCTCAGATGAATAAGTTCAGTAAGTGTAATGTCACAAGAGTTTGAGAGTGATTTTGATGAAATTGGATGTACACGTAGTGGTAAGAAATATAAAGTAGAATTCAAATCTTCCTTCATGGAATATAGTTCAAACCATACTAGAGAACAGAGCCAAAGTGATACAAAAAGACCAGTAGGGGGTATCCCTTACCACCCTTATACCCCACAGAAAACGACCAGGACTCAGAACAATCCTGCAAGAACTACATATAGTAATTCGCACACAGTACACACTACAGTTACACCGCCAAGTGGTAGTGACACAGCAAATAAGAACCCACCATGTAGAAACAGAATGGGGGATGACATGAATTTACCTACCTTTAAGGGTACAGGGGCAGAAGACCCAAAACAGCATTGGTTCCTATGTGAAGCCATATGAACCATTAAACAGATCCGGGATGTTAATACTAAACTTGTCCAGTTCTCCACTACACTTAGAGACAAAGCCTTAACATGGTATATAAAGTATACAACAGCGCAGCCCAGAATGCTCATACAAGTCAGGACCGCCATGATCAAAGAATTTAAGAAACCTAAGTCTAAGTCACAGTGTATCATAGAGCTTAAAGACATTAAACATTTACCTACAGATTCCGTATGGGACTTTGATCAGAAATTCAAAGCTCTTATAGACCATGTTAGCTTTGAGTTTGCGCCAGAACAGCATAAGGAATGGTTCATCACAGCACTGCTCCCGCATATCAGACTTCCCCTCATGCAACAGAGACTTCGTACGCAGGATGAAGCGTTGGAGATGGCAATGAAACTAGAGGCTTCACCTCTAGCTGAGACTAGTACAGGCATGACAAACCTACAGAACCAGTTAGCCAATCTCACGTTATAGCTACATGAGATTAAGAAAGGGAAAGAAGTTGCACAATAACTATGGTGTATAAAGTGTAAAGGATAGGGCCATACTAAAGATAATTGTCCAGTATTTGTTGAATATTTAGCAAGTGGGGCTCCGAACCCCTTAATACAAACCCAAGGGCCATGGTGTGAACTCTGCAAAACAAGAGGGCATAGACCACAGGAATGCCCTTTACTTCAAAAGTATGTACAAACCCCTAAGAACTTATATTGTAACTTCTGCAAGTCAGTAGGTCATGATGAACATAATTGTTGAGCTTATGATCTCATGATAGAGAGAAAGCATGACTTGTACAGAGTCCAGTCAGAGACACCAGGTCCAGCAGCAGGACTACAACATGAACCGGCTCATGATGGCCATGGTGGAGGATTCATAGGACGAGGCCATGGAGGAGGATTTGGCCGTGATGGAGGCTTTGGCCATGGCTATGGATCGATCACTTGTTACAATTGTGGAATTGTAGGACATTATGCTAAGGACTGTCAGAACCCTAGTATGACATGTAAGTATTTCTAGTCCTATGATCACCCTATAGAAGAGTGTCCGATCTTGATAGCCAAGATTAGGGATCCTAAGCCAGCAGTAAACCAGAACATTCATCTTATTGCTGCTGAGCAGAAAGAACCAGAACCCAAAGTCAATATAGTGACTCGCAGCGGTGCTTCTACTAGTAGGACATCGCACGATGCAGAAAAGAATACAGGTCCGGAGTGGGTGTGCAAAGCAACTAATAAATCAACACCACTTGACCTGTAGAAGAACAAAGCAATGTTTCAACAAGCAAAAATTTTCTTTGCCTTTACCTTCTTGATATCCTCCACAATGTCATACTCCATTTTATGTTCTGTGATATTCATTTTTATATTATCGATTTTCTTTTCAATGGGCTTAGTAGGCATGTTGGTCTGCTTTGGATTTTGACCGGTAATAGTAAACTCGGGAATTTTATTATCCGCGGTGCTTTTCTGAAATTTCTTTATATTCTTCTTAAGTCTCTTAATTTTCAGGATTATTAACCTATCCTCTTTTATCAGCCCTTGGCTTCTCGTTGTCACATTTGCTTCTAATATGTTCTCATGTCTAAAATCACTTTCCTTTTCAGTATCAAACATCGAGACACAATCCCATAAAACCATGGCATCATCCTCTTTCTTTTCTGTTGATGCGTTATCATTTTGTTCCTCATCATTAGCTTCTATTAGTTTTGAGTCCAACAGCTGATTCATCACTAATGTCATTGAATTTATCCATTGTGGACAATTTTTTTCAGAATGGGGCTGCTGGTGAAAAGTGAAAAAGTTATCCATACCTACTTCTGTTAAGTTCATTGATGCAGGACCATGTGGAGGCGGTTTGGTTTGATTGTTATCCTCTCTTTTCTTGTAGTAAGGTTTGTAGGACTTCTGAGCCTCCTTCTCCTTTTCCAAATCCATTATTTTGTTGGAAATCTTCTGCATCATCTTCACCATTCCTTTGAATTATTGTGACTAATCTTCTTTAGGCTTAGTAAATGACAAAGCTTTCTTCCCAAAAATATATTCTCCTAACTACTCCGGGTAATCTTCTATGCTTTCCTTTTCAGTTTCTACTCTCTCGGCTTCCTCATAAGTCTCTGTTAGCGTAGGTTTGGCCTTAATTTTGGAAAACATGGCCAAATCAGGTCCTAAAGATGAAGTATAATACTCAATCAGAACTTTATCCGAGGGCTTATCAGTTTCAGAGAAATTCTTAAGATAAGCAGCAAACCTTTGGGTGAAACTATGCACCTTCTCTTTTCTTTCTTTCTTTAAAGTGCACATCCCTTTCATGAGAGCTACATGATTTTTCTGGGCTGCATATTTGCTTCTGAATATCCTTTCAAAAGTATCCCAGTCTGGGATTGAATTTGCAAGCAAACCAAAATACCATGAGGCGGCTGCTCCTTTAAGGGTATGTGGGAAAAGTCTGCAGACTACATCTTCGTGTTCTCTAGCCTTTAGCCCTTCTACAGCCAAGTAGAAACTTTGCAAATGATCATCTACTAGGATCCTCTCACTTGGGTCAAACTTGGGCAGCATCTTCTCAAAATCCTGAGGTAAGTCATGCAAAGGAGGTGTTAGGTTTAAGGGTGATCTGGCTTTCCAAGCAGGTGGTGGATTTGGTGGGTTAGGTAGCTAATTTTCATTTACACCTACCATGAGTCTGGGTGGAGAGTGAGGTGGTGAAGGGACAGGAGTATGTACATGTGAAACTACTTGATTCAAAGGCTGAACAACTTCATGTAAATTTGTTTCTACAAGTTCTTCCCAATCTCCAACTAACACAGAGTCTTCCAAAATAGGACGGTCTTTCTTCTTGTACTCTCCTCTAGGTAAGTTAGGGATAACCGGTAATCCTCCAATATTCTTCACATAAGCCCTTATCTATCTTCTCAGATCATCAACAACTTCATTGTCCACAGAATACAAATGTTCTATATTTTCTTCAGGAATCGGATTAGGAAATGAACTACTTTCAAAACTATCACTGGTGGAGTAATTTCAAGGAAACGGGTTTCCTTGGCCAGCCATGCACTGGTGACCCTCATTCTAGCACTAAAAACTATTGACACCTGGAAAATCCCAGGAAACAATAGCAAGGGATTCTCCCCAGTCAACGTTCCCAACTAGCCCGTGACTGTTTGGTATGGGGAATCCATCCGGTTTATGGTCTGGATACCGTAGGTCAAGTAACAAAAATTAAAAGGTTTTACCGGTTGCAGCCTGGTCCACCATATATATTTTTTTGTTTTTAACCTTAAGTATGATATGCAAGTGCCTATCTAAAATGCAGATTGATAAAGAATACGAGGATCGGTCACAATGTGATGCGCAGGTTCTTACCTCTTGTCTTAGACTCTCTCGCATTTGAACCACACACAGCAGGAAATAAAACTAACTAAGTTGTCCCTAGGGATTGAGATTATCATTTAATGAGTAATGTACTACTATTCATGCATTAAGAAAAATCACAGGTAGTTATTCTTTGATTCAAAACACATAAACATGAATAGATGGATGAACAACAAGATAGCTCATTTCCTGTGAAAACATTCATTACTCATAGTGGAAATTATCATAAAATAAACCAGAGAACATTCATAAAATAACATAGGTTCAACAAGTTAGAACAATCTCATGGTTAATGAATAAACGCTGAAAACAAAAAAGTTGCCCTTCAACAACATCCATTGAACAACATTTGAACATTCCACCAGAGCTTTCTCCAATAGGAAAAACTATAATAGTATATTGCAAAATGAAATAGTTCCTCTTAAAATGTGGTCTCACCAGTCTCACTGGGAAAAAGTCTTGGTCCTCTCAAACTTTCCTATCTTTATACAAAAATAGCAAAACCTTTGGGTTGCCCCCACCCCGTGACCTTTAGGCTCCCCAAACGTTTTAGTCTTACAATTTTATATTTTATGAGTGCTCATGATTCATACAAACGTTATATTTCAAATTATGACTAATATTTACAAGAACTTTGTAAAAAGGGACCGGCTTGGTAACTAACAAAATTCCCAAGCCTGAGACATTGTTCTTAATGATTATGCTTAGGAATCTGTTGGTCCTTTTAAGATCCTGTTGATCTCAGACTTCCGCTATCTTCTTTTCCTTGAGAAACATTTCTGTTTCTTTATGCTTTAGCTGCTTCTCTCTTTAGCCAACTTACTTTTGAGTTGTCCTCCAGCTATGACTTCTTTGCAGCAGTAATCATCAACTGGATCTGAGAAAATCTCCCATGTCTATCTACGATTAACACACAAAAAATGCCTCATTTATCCAAACCACTTTTCAATGAATGTAAATCATACTACAAATAAAAATGAGCATCAATAATAACAACCCAGGACTGCGCTTTCAATGTGGAAACCTCAAACCTGATCAAAAACCAAGAAATCCATCGCCTAGGGCGAGAAAATCCCCACCGACAGGAAAAATAAACCTCTGACAGATAAAAAAATTCATTGGCGAATCGAAACACATAACGTTTGTCGGTTATTTTACTAAAACGCCACAACGGTAGGTAACCCATGGTCTAGGTGCTCTGGAGCAAAACAAAAATCGGTGAAACAAAGCACTACAATAGGATTCGATACATCGGAGGTCGGAACTATTATAGAATCATATGGTTAGTCTATTAAGGAACCACAATGGTGGGAATCAACTAGACACGGCTTCCGCCCACATTTATGAACTGCTCCAATTAACGAGGAAAAGCGATAAAACCACGGGATCGGCCAGGGCAGGGGCTATGTATCAGAACATTCATCGTTTAGCTTCTGCAATGGAAACTCTGTAGAGAACAGCGGCTCCGATGCACTGTACCGAAGACCTCCGACAGAGGAAAGAAAAACATTAATAGTAAAATAAAATGACAGAGAAAACACGCATCAGCGAATAACAGAATTTACATCAAGTCATTCATTATAAAGCTTCCGCAAGAACAGCTACGTAGGTGACTACGGCCCCGACTCATAATTCAAAAAACCTTCCAACAGCGACCAAAGGAAATCACCCATAAGTCAAAACCAAGTTAAACATAGCAGTGTCAGCAGACAAAGATATTCATTCAGCAATCATCCTCAAAAGATCAAACTCGCAGCACAGTCAAGCAATTTCAATAAATCTAAGCAAGAAAAAAATTAAAGGAGGGTCCAAAATTTTAAGAAATTTGGGAGAACGTTGCAGCTACAACAAAACCCTAAACCTCTAACCATCTTCATCCTAATATCTTCCAACCACAGACTGCCATGTATCAATGCGGTCTCTGTAATCTTTCATACATTCTAGAAATTCGTAACTAACATTGAATTACTCCCATTGTGCACCATCATTGATGTTTAATGGATCTACATCTCCCACATTTCGGACAGCTGCAACTCGCCTAAATCATTCCTGCCTTAACTCAAACACTTTTCAAAATGATTAGTAAGGTTTAAACATGTATCATTCTCCTTTACAGATGTGAAAAAACTCCTCTCATTTTCAAATTTTAAAACTCATGAGCCAACTCACGATTTTTTGAAGACCACGACTTTCTTGTAGCGCTCTAATTCATTTTTTCTGCCTTTGCACTACAGGAATGTCTGATTAATGTTTTTTGACAAAAGGCTTAAAAAAAGGGTTAAATTGTGAAATCAAACTTTGATTAACCCTTATGATATCTCTATCCAACCTTTCAGAAATACATACACCTATTAAGCCCATAAAAACTATAAAAACAACTAAGTAAAGTAAATCTAAAAGGAAAACTTATAAAATTAAAAAAAAAAAAAAATAAGCATGCTATCAAAATACTTCAAAAACCAAACTTAGAATATTAAATCAATAATAAAACCATGTTTTGTAAACAAGCATACAATCTAAAAACTAGAAAACAAAAACTAGCTATAACATCTAGCTCCTGCTCCGAGATGAAGTCCTCCTTGTGAGGCTTCAAGAACCTGTAGATCAGTGCCTTTTGTGCTATAACTAAAAGTATCTGCTACTCTGCAAAATATCCATTGGGCTATGGAGTCTTTATTCAATCCTTCACACACCGGTATATACAATGAAATTCAAATCTCTTTCCTTCAAAGACTGTAAAAATGCTTGAGGAATCGTCCATTGACTGGATTAGACAACACCTCACCATCCAAAGTCTGTAAAATAAAAGTGTTATTCTCCAAAAAATTCTACACTATGAAAGTACCAAACCATAGATTATCAAAATTACCATGTTTACCCTTCTGTTCCTTTCTGGCATCCCATCTTAATACCATATCCCCATTAAAAAAGGTGTTTTCTTTAATTCTCCTATCGAACCTTTCTTTGATTTTCCTTGTATACAGCTGAGCCTTTTCTTCCACTGATTCACAATTCTATTGTAATTCAATTAATGCATAAACTCTCCTTTGAATATCACTGGGTTCCTCTTGACTATCTTGAATAAATTTCATTACTGGAATACCAAGTTGAACTAGAAACACGACATCAGTACCATATACCAGTTGAAAAGGAGAAGTCCCAACTGACTTTTTAATTGTTATCCTGTCAGCCCACAATGCATATTTCAGCATTGAATCCCATGACCTCTTATTCTGACTCAACAACTTCTTGCTGAACTGAATGATAAAAAAAATTGTGGATTCATCTAACCCATTTCCCTAAGGGTAATAAGGTGTTGAGTGTTTCAGAACAATCCCATTTTCTTCACAAAATGCCACCATAGCTTTTGACTTAAAATCTTTAGCATTATCAGTCAATAACTTCTTGGGACATCCAAATCTGCTATGGATATTTTCCTGAATAAAGCTAATTATCACCTTTTCTGTTGCATTCCTTGTGGGAATTTCCTATGCCCATTTGGTGAAAAAATCTATAGCTCTCAATATCCATTTATGTTTCTTTGAAGAAGAAGGATTTATCTCACCTATAAAGTCTAAGCCACACTGCTTAAAAGGTGCATTCACTACAATAGGCTTCAATGGTAAAGACACTAGCTTTTGTGTTCCAGAAATTTTTTTGACATGGGGCACAATCTCTTACCTGCTGATATACATCAGAGAACAGAGAAGGCCAATAATATTTGGACCTCGGGATTTTATACGCAGTAGCCTTCCAGTATTTATGTCCCCCGCAAGAACCTTCATGGGACTCTGAGATTACCTCTTCAATCTCTGGCTTATCTAAACATCTGAGAAAAATACCTCCTGGATCTTTCCAAAACAACTTTTGTTCTATCAGACAATATTTAGTAGATTTTAACTTCAATGACCTAGCTACCTTTTTATATAGATGTTCAAGACATTGTAAATATAACAGGAAATGTAGAATGTCTGCATACCATGTAGATTCTGCATACTGCTCCATAGTCTTTACTTTCTCCTATTCAACTTGCAATTCTTCTTGTATAGGTTGTTCTACCATCAAATGAAGGCCTAAAGCTTGACAATTTGAATCAACTAACAATTTTGCTAGACCTTTCCCCTTCACTAGTTTGGTAGGCTTGATGTCCACATCATATTCCATTATCTTAGCAATCCATTTTCCCCTTTTACCTTCACTATTAGGATGAGTTAATATGTCCTTAATCGCAGCATTGGGAACATAATCAATAACCTTATAATGTAAAACATAAATTCTGAAAAATTTTAATGCTTTTACCAGTGAATAAGCTTGCTTTTCCAATGTACTGTACTTCAACTCTGAGTCCCTGAGAGTCTTGCTGAAAAATGCAATTGGCTGTTCCAATCCCTCATTATTCTTCTATAACAAAACAACAGCTAATGTATCCTCTGATGCAAAAGAAAAAGTCATAAATTCCTTTGAAAAATCAGGACTCACTAGCACTGGATATTCTATAAGAGCTAGCTTTAGCTTCTGAAATGAATTATGTTACAGCTGATTTTACCATGCATGGTGGATCACACCTTTATGGCCTTCCCTGTCCCTCTGCAGACTCTTTATACCCCATGGACCATTTTTGTACCTTTGATGTTTCCAAGATCATCCCTAAAAACATGCATTATTTTCTATACGTGACTTTTAAACCTATTCTCGCGTATATACACGGATTTGACCCTTAAACCCACGTACATCGAGATGTGTTCAAAAGGCTAAATAGTTTTGGAGTTTTCCTTGATGTGGATCTAAGTCACTTGTCTCTTGTCCTTCCATATGCCTTGAGATCGCTTGGATTTGACCTTCCATTACCCCATTGAAGCACTATATAAGGAACCCTTTGGATACATTGAAAGGGGAGGAATTGAAGAGCAATAAAACTATATTCCATTGTTGTCAGAGCTTATACTTGAGTCTACATCCCTTTGTCCCTTGGAGCACTTTGTGTTCTTCCCAAGCTTTCCTTTTCTTGTGAGATTGCTATCGAGAGATGGAGGATTGAACTGGTGGAGGACTCAATTTCTCTGATTCACAGACGTGCCGACAGAGTTTTTCACTATTGTAATCTCTGATTTGTATTAATAGAAATATCTTTTCCTGTCCAATAATGTGTATTTAAATGAGTATTGAATCCATGGATGCTTTTAAATGCTTATATGTTATTGATTATATATGCTAAAGTAGGTCTAACACAATTATATAGCATGCTTGTCTTGTTTGCTAAATGTTGAGAGAGCAAATTATCAATACAAGCAAGAGTGGAAAATCTCAACGGGGATCTACATCAACCGTCCAGAATAAGGTATGTTTCAATATAATTTAGTGTTAGATGTTTGGTTTCACTTGCATAGAGGAAAGGATTGATTTATGTGGTTACCCTGTCTATTGTGGTACCCCAAGCCATAGGAAGTTTTCTCCGTAACAAATTCCTGGCCTCTACTATCCATTTCACTTCCTAATATTTCTTCAACATAGTTGTTATTTGTTTAATAGTTTCAACAAAATTCGATATGAACCAACACAAAAAATTGCTTTTACCAATAAAATATTGTACATCCTTCTTGCTTCTAGGAAAATTGATCTTCAAAATGGTTTTAACCCTTTCAGGATCTATCCTTATCCCATCAACTGAAACAAATGTCCTAACAACTTACCCTCCTACATAGCAAAATGTGACTTTTTTGGATTGAGGGATAGTCCATATTTTCTACATTTCAAGAAAGTTTGTTTTAGATGCTTTAGATGCTCTTCGTTAGACTATGAAAAAATTGTTATGTCATCCAAATAGATCACAACAAACTTATCCTTCTCTCCAACAAAGGCTATGTCCATAGCTCTTTGAAAGGTAGCTTCACCATTCATCAATCCAAAGGGCATTTTATCATACATGAAAGTACCCTAAGGGGTAGTGAAGGCTGTATTTTCTTTGCCATCAGGGTGCATTGCAATTTGGTTATACCCAGAAAATCCATCCACCATTGAAATCCTTTGAGCACCCACCACCTTCTGCAAGATTTGATCAATTTTTGGTAAGGATAATTATCCTTTAATGAAGACCTATCCAGATTATGGAAGCAGAAGTTGAGGCACACTAGTCAGAACTAGTCTGGATCACCGACTTTATTCAACCACTACAGCAGAAACTTGTAACAATTACATATTCAGTAGAGGCAGCTCCGTCGGAACATATCCATTCCAACTGAGTGGAGCAGTTGGCCACATAGGAAGCAAAAGTAACAGAGGAAATTGCTCGGGTGCAGCAAATGGTGAAGGAATTTCAAGACAAGGTTGGTCTTATGGCACAACCGAAGCAAGAGACATAATTTTTAGTGAGAGAAACATGAAGTTTTGCGGTAGAAAAATTTTGAGCAAACTTCCCTTTTTGCTTAGTGGCTCAAAATGAGCCACATGTGAGTGTTGGGGGCCTGTTAGGCTAGGAAAGGTGCACAAAAAATAAGCTGGCGTGCAAGCAAGGAAGAAAAGCTGTGAGTGCGACAAGAAGGAAAGTAAGTTGCGAAGGAAGCAAAGGAACCGGTGCAGAAGGATAGGACATGTGTGCGACGAAGGAAATGCAAACTTGCAAGCATGCAAGCGGGTAATGGCCAGAAAGCGACAAGTTAGGAATATTATGGCTACTAAATTTAGTGTAATCCTACAGAAAATGCACGTATGAAGGAATATTTGTAAGTCAGGCCGACAGTGCCTTGTGTCAGTCCATGACATCTTGTAACCATTTTGACGGCTGAATACGACCTGTAAAATATGACCAGTATGTATTCAATCCTATGTGGTCCTATAGAAGATACAAATAGGAAGAACCAGTTCTGTATAAGGGTTGCTTGTTGGTTGTGGTTTGTTCATCATGGGTTGTTGTTGATTAGTTGTTCATTTTCCAAGTCACTCAGTTTTGTTAAGGAAGCTAGGGTTAGAGGGAAGAATGACTCAGAGAAGAGTCTGGTAGCAGTAGAAGGTTGTTGAGCCACGGATCTTATAGCTGTGTGTGCAGACCACTAGAGGTAGAAGGAGTCTGCAGCTAAGTGCGCACACAGTAGGTAGAATAGTCAATCCAAGCTATGTGCGGATCAGTAGGAGTAGATAGAAGAATAAACCAAAGAGCATGAGAGCAAGAATATTGAATCAAAAAGACATATCATAAGATTATTCTATAGGTCGTAGACCGCAAGGTGCTATATCCATTTCTCATGCCAGATGAAGAGCACCTTGGTGGTTTTTCCCAGATGGGTTTCCACGTTAATTCTTGTGTTGAATGATTGATTGATGTTGAATGTTTATGTGAATTTCAAGTGTTTTCTTACTGTAAGCTTATGAGTTACTGTCGAATGTATGGCACCATATTATTAATTAGTGAATGAATGATTGTTAAAGCATTGTTGGAATGTGTGAATAATTTATGGTTAATTTCCTAAGTTAAATCATAAGTCGCACACCGTCTATCAGTGCAAGGAATCAGCTACGTCGCACAAGTTGCACCATTTTTTGAGAGTAAGGACAGGGTCTTGTCCCGTGCGCACTGTCATACATTTGTGCCCAGTCACGCAGTAATAGAATCCATCATCATGTTTCCTTCATTAGGTGCCTTGGTTGCACGCCAAGGTACTATAATTCCTCGCCAACTGCGAAAACATGGTTTTGGGAGTTACCCATTAGATATCTTAGGTGAGACTGCACCTACCTCACAGGTGTTGCCGACTGAGATTTCTTTGTCAGGCTGATCTCTTGTGGTGTCTTGTTGGTATTGTGTAGTTGTTGAACCACGGGTCGACACAAGAAGGATAAAGAGGCCAATAGTCGTAGCATATGCATTTGTGTATTTACATAAATCAACAAAAAATTGCTAATAAAATAAAATGCTTATTTGTATAGCATCTCTCAACCGATATCTGGTCATCCCCACTTCAGAGCCTAACACCTCCTTGGGTGCTTAATGATAGCTCTAGATTAAGGTCCTAGCACCTCCTCCAAGTTCTTACCAATGCTCAAGTGCTTCCTTTCAAAAAACCATAATACCTAGGGGTTATTCTCTTCATAGGTGCCCCACTCTTGTGACAGTCCCCTTATGGCATGAATGGGTGTGGAAGAAATTCTATCCGAATATATTACACCCTAGGCGTCCCTAGTGATGCATACCAGTGCCTATATGGTAGGGGGGGCTGAAGCTATGTACCCAAGTACATCCTTCCAAAGAAGCCATCTTTCTCAAACACATCCTCCCGATAAGTTATGTACTCCAAGTGAGGGCCACCATCATCTCACCTGCATTACATACTAGCATGCAGATCACATGAGATGTCATCATAAAAATTTCAATCATAGATTTTCAAATCTATTTCATGCATGGATAAATTTCCAATTATCAAATGGTTAATAGCATTGATAGTCCAATCAAAATTTGAATTCACAATTATGCTTCCCATAGAAAAATGTATTTTTGCAACCATGAGGTCATCCTCATATTGTTTTCCTTTTGCAAGTGGGAGTACTCATCCCCTACTTACACATACTGCCCAAAACCTGGGAACCCACATACAACATGTCATCCTGACACCATTTTAGATCAACCAAACAGTTAATAATATTCAATTTAGCAGTTAACAAAAAAATTTAAAATTTGAATTTCAAAATCTATTATGTTCAAAATTTAGATTTCAGACATGAGATCCTTCTCATAGTACATGGAAATTTCCTTCCTTGGTTTCAATGGGTACAACCAGAATTCTCTGCTCAAGTCATTCGACCTATAGAGTTCTCATGGAACTACAAGTTGACATGCAGGCTTCCTCAGCCTATACATAGACTCAGATTTACCTGTAGAAAACCCTTCAGTGAACCTCCTACAATATCCTTCAAGTCCCACAAAAGATCTTACATCTTTTAAGTTTGTTGGAGCAGGCCAACTCGTCATGGCCTCAATCTTTTCAGGGTCTACATATTATCCTTTATCTAAGATAATTTGACCCAAATAATGAATTTTATATTCATAGAAGTCATAGTTGCTCAACTTTGCATACAGTTGATGCTTCCTGAGCAATTTAAAAATAATCCTCATTTGTTCCAAATGTTCTTCCTCATCCTTTGAATAAGTAAGAATTTCAGCAAGGAAAACAAGAACAAACTTGTCTAAGTACCTACTAAAAACATTATTCCTGAGGCACGTAGATTTATTTGGTGTATTTGTGAAACCAAATGGTACCACTACAAACTCATAAGATCCATACCTTGCTCTAAAGGTTGTCTTATGAACATATTCAACCTTCTTCCTTACCTTCTGGTTACTAGACCTTAAGTCAATCTTGGAAAACACCTTTTCTCCTCTCATTTGATCAAAGAGGTCATCAATTCTAGGCAAAAGATAGTTTTTCTTCTTAGCGACTTTGCTCGGCATCTTCTGATAAATACATAACCAGAGTGTATGATATTTATTTTTCACAAACAGGAATGGTGCTCCCCAAGGAGACACACTTGATCTAATGTACTTATTTTCCAACAACTTTGGAACCTGCATCTTTAGCTCTTGCATTTCTAGTATGCTCATCCTACATGGTGTCTAGGACACTATTCCTGCTCCAGGCATAAGCTCAAAGGTAAAATTAATGTCATTCTTTATAGGAAGCCCTAGAATTTCATCAGGAATAACATTCTTGAATTCCTGTAACATATGAAATCCCTCCAACCTAGGAGTATCATTCTCTGTTGCCTCCAAAACATGAGTTGCATACACTCTGCAACCTTTCCCATAGAACCTCTTCAGCTGCATTGTTGAAGACTTCCTTCCAGAGATCACTTTTGGAATTCCTTTCACAACCTTTAGGTTGCCTTCTTCATCCAAGCACTCAAAGGTCTTGTTGTAACAATCAAGCTTTTCTCTATGTGCTTCCAACCAATCCATTCCAATGAGGGCATCATAGGATCCAAGTGGAAGAACATCCAGATCCGCATAGGTGACTAACCCATCCATGACCAATGGACATTTCCTTACCACTTCACTGACCTTCTTCTTGGTTCCAGTGGCTAGTTGGACTAACCATGATATTTTATGCTTTGATTTCTTCAAAGTGCACATCTCAACAAGTCCAGGGTTGATATAGCTATGAATCGATACAAGGTCAATCAAAATAGAAACAGTATGTTCAACAATATCACCCTAAACTTCCACCACAGTTTATTTATGGCCTTCCTGGTGGTCTTCTAACATGGCAGAAATTTTAGTAATGGTCCCTGCTTCCTAACCCATAGTTTCAGCTTCTTGGGTGCTACGGACTTGACTTTCATTCCTATTCTCAAGTGGACAATTCCTACGCAAATGGGTTCCTTCACATCCCCAACATTGGAGTGGTTTATTTGGCTTTTCTCTCATCACTCTAGATGGCTCAATCACAGCTTGTGATGGTTTCCTGTGCTGATTTAGGAGGTGATAAGGTTTAAGACCTTTCTTCCTTGGGTTAAGCTGCTCATTCTTCTCGTGGGAATTTATCCTACTCCCTTCTATCTCTAACTGATGCCCAGAGTTTATCTTCCTTTGGATATCTACCAAAGTCTGTAGCATGATTGTAGTAAACTATTTCTTCTCTACCAGAGCCTTGACCATCCTTTTATTTTCTTCCTTGCAATTTTGCAACTCCAACCTCAAGCTCCTTAAGGTAGCTGCAGCATCTGGGAACTCTCTTGTTCCCTCTTCCCAACAGCTTCAGTTTAATTTTCTGGGATATTGTAAGCTGGCCTTACATACTCTTCCCCATGTGGACAACTCCTGCGTAAATGGGGTCCTCCATATCTCCAGCATTAGAGTGGATTTCTATTCCCTTGTTGTTATCAACCCAAATGGCACTTCTCCGTCTGAGTGCCGACACTTCACTTTCTGGCACACAAAAGGACATTTATGGATTGAAGGTTTCCTAAAACACTATAGATGGGCATGTTATGAAATACATTCACTATCCATCCAAATTTCCATTTTTACCTTTTCATATCTCAATTTTTGTACGCGACTTTTCCTATAAGCAACCCACGTACATACGCGACTTTTCCTACAGCATATCACGTATGGTACGTGAGTATTGTCATTGCAACCCACGTACAGATCTGTACGTGGGTTTCCCTTATAGAAACACACGTGTCATACGCAGGTTTCTAGTATCAATACTCATGCATGCCTTCCTTTGACATTAAAAATAATAAATCGCGATTAATGGAGATGTGTTAAGCCCTTATCAATAACTATCTTAACTGTCTCAACCTCCTCAACCTTCCAAACTACTCTATTTTACTAAGTATAAATAGAGGCCTTGGTATCTATTCAGAAGTCTTTGGAGCAGCAAAACTCAGAATCCTTTGGTTGCAGAGGAGTCCTTGTTTCAAGCTTTGGGTTGTAACCTTAACTCATTCACTATTGTTAATAAAGAGAATCCTTATTCCAAATGTGTGTTGAATATCTTTCATGTATCATGGTTTAATGAATATTTAGGATTAATCACTATATAGATTATTTATCTAACTTGTCATATATACATGTCTAAGTTTTCACTTGGAGGATTTTCTCTTTGTAGGTGAAGGAGGTGCATCCCTGAAATCTTTGGAGGAGAAGCAGAGCGGGAGAAGACAAAGTTTGGATCAACTGTCGTGAATCGGGTGAGTAAATTCTATCTTCCTATTTCCTTTCTATACTTTAAAGCTGATTATCTGCAAGTTTAAAGTATGTTGGTAGCCCCAGACCTTCGGTTATAAGGTGTTTATTCCTAAACAACAGAACTAGAGACTCCACTGGGGAACCCAAACTGCTGTAGGTTATTTATGTTACCCTTGACCAATCTTTGCCCTGAGTTTGTGTGTGGTATCTTGTCCTGGTTCATGCTTACCATAGTGTTTGAAGACCTTGTGAATTTTCCTTCTTTTTAGAAAATTTTGTACATGTATGCGAGTTGCTCTTGCATACAGTCACGTACAAAGGCCTGCATATGTGGGTTGCTCTCTAGGATAGTTGCGTATGGTATGCGATTTTCCCTTATACATAGTCGCGTACAAGCCTTGAAATAGGAATTTTTTGGCTAGGGTTTACTTGTCCCTGTCCCTCTATAATTTATGTTTGCTGGTTGGTCTTCCTTATAAGCACTGTGTTGTTAGTCTGATGACCTTGTTGGCCACACCTTCTGCTGTCTTGTAATGCCCTTGAGTTCTCTTGTTTGGATTTTTATTCTGTTTGCAAGTTTGAAGTGGATTTTCCTGTTTGGGTTATAGGTTTAAGTGTTGTTTGTCTGAAGCAGTGATCAGGTTTCCAGGCATTGTTTATCCCAGTCTATTTTCGAGTAGTGTTTGGTGTGCCACTAACCTTTGTGTGATTTCAGTGTCTTTTTACATTGTGTCCGCCCAAGCTAGGGTTCCAAGTCTTCCTTAGGTGGTTGATTTCTTGGTCTTTATAATCTGTTTACTTCTCTTTGCCTACTTTATATAGTTTTTTAAATTCAAGAATAATCAAGTTTTTGTGCATTTTGAGTGCATAAATAGTCTTTGAGCATTTTAAAAAGTGAAAAGAAAACATTGTTAAAGCTTTTTGCATTTGTTTTTGCATAGAGTAGTTTTAGTTTTAGTTTTAAAATATAATCTCAAAATTACAAAAATATAGTCTTAGTATTCTCTTTATCATTGCATTTGTTCATCAATTTATATTTACAAAAAGAAAAATAAGTTTGTTTTAGTAGTGGTAATTTGCTTTGAAAAATACACCTTTGCTTTTTTTATTTCTTATCGAGTCAAGAACACAATAGTCCATCACTCCACTTCCTTCTGAGTAAGAAACAGCCCTTAAAATGAACGCAATAATTAAAATTTACTAGTAATTTTTTATTTTCTAGGGCCATTCACCTACTAGCTTAGGCTAGACTTGTGGGATAGGAAGTGTAAACTTCCCATAAGTTTTAAAATTCAGATGTAGTGGACCATTTGATAGGTAAATCCTTGTCTTTATCAATAGTATCTGGGAATATCCTCTCAAAAGGGAGTCAAGCATGAGGCCGCATGGAGGCATTGGACTAAGGAGATAACCCTTTGATTCCTTGTCAAAACGTAAATCAGGAATTTTATGCATCTGAGGATTCTGTTCTAGACATAGTTTCAAGCTTAGCTACCCTGCCCATGTGTATGAGTCAGGCTTGCGACTGTCCCCCCAGACTATTGGTATAGCTAAGGTAGCTTTTAGTCTCTTCACATCTAGGGTTCATACCTAGGTAAACTGGAAGGCTATTTTTGGTTCACCTTGGATGGGCTTAGAAGGTAACCCTTGTTGAAAGTGTAGGAGGGCAGTGGGTGATTCCTCTGCTTGTGCCTAAGAACCACTTCAAGAATTCCAAGAAACTTTTCTTCAGCTTTCTTCGGGAAATCATATCTTTACCCTTGTTGATTGTTTGAGACTTTAAGAAATTTCATAGTGTTTGCTCTGTGGTTGTCTGTGTTTAGTTGACCTTATGGTTTGATTTGTCAAATTTACAATCATGGAGGACCAACCTATAACAAGGACATGAAGGTTGCAAAACCTTCCTCCTCTCATCACATTGGAACCTTCACCTCCACCCCAAAGACGGAGACTGGACACAGACGGTTCATTTGAACTAGTAGGAGTAAGGGAAGTTCCAGGTGAACCAGCACTTATAGCTAACCATTTTGATTTTAATACAGTCGAGATAGAAGACTTGCAGGCTAATGAGTTTGCAAGAAAATTTAGCACACCCTTGACTGATTTAAACGATCATGTGATCGTCCAGGTTAGATCGTTTGATTCACCTATTTTAGGTGTCCCCATGGGCAGGATTATGTCTATTGCGAGAGAGAGTTCTTTTGTTTTCACCTCAACCGTTCCAACTGAAGGGGTGCTAACTCCCCTGCTTAGTACCCCTAGATCTAGCATACCTACCACGCCATTGACTCCAGCGAGCCAGGTGGTCCAACCACCAGTTCACGTAACCTTAGCAAGTGCTTCTGGTGACACGATTACTGGGATTCCTAGTATACCTATTGTTCCTTCCTCCTTCACATACGCTGCCCAGAGTGGTCTGGTAGGATCCTCCGCTTTCATCCAAGGATTTCCTTGGAATGGGGGGCACATTCCCCCATCCACTCCATACGTAGGCCCATCACCTTCTTATGTAGGAGTGCAGTTTGGAAACAATACCTCTTATGGGAAAAGTTTTCAAACTCCAGTATCGGCCCCATTTACAAGCTCTCCCTTTTCGTTGTTTAGCAGAGGGATACCTGCTCCTATTTTCCAGACCCCAGTTTCTACTAGGATGGCCTGAACCTCTTATACTACACCTCCCACTCACAATCATGTAGCTTACGGATGGAATCCATTTCAAAGTAATCCATCCACTTCTCAACCGGTGGAAGGGGGAAACCCCACCTTTACTTATGGGCATTCGGGGGTAGGTCCCTCCAATCCCTAGACTGGCACTTTTAGTGCCCCGGTGCAACCCAAGCTTCCGTTACTGGCAATGTTAAACTTGATAGACTTGTCTAAGTTGATGAATGACCCGGTGAGGCATGACCCCTCGTGGCCACCTATTCCCACCAAATTGCCATTGGACATCCCTAAATTCGATGGCAAAATAAGTGAAGATCCTGGGGCTCATGCTACCACATTTCATTTATGGTGTTCTTCTAATTCACTGAATGAATATTCAGCAAGGTTGAGGCTATTCCAAAGAACCTTAACGAACACTGCAGAAAAATGGTACATTGAGTTTCCTTCTGCTGCGTTCATTAGTTTTTGGGACTTGGCTAGTGCATTTCTTAGCCACTTTCATATTCCGGTTCGATATGATTTTGGAACTGACTTGTTATCTACCTTTAGGTAGAACAAGACTACCCACATCTCGGATCACATCTAAGAGTGGAGGAGGTGAAAGAGCCTTATTAAAGCCATTATTCCTCCTGAGTTCTTACTAGAATGGTTCCTTAAATCTCTGTTGCCTCACATATCTAAGGACGTATCCACATCAGGAGTGACGAATGAAGAAGAATTTATTCTTAGGGCCCAGCAATTGGATTTGATTTATTCACAATCTAGGATCTTGTATGAGATTATCCCTGAGGCACCGAGGCCTACCCACGATGCAGAGAAACCTAACCCTGGACCCCATGCCGATAGTGTGGTTGGGTCCATAAACTCTCCCACTATAGATTCTTTGTCCAAACAAATTCATCAGTTGTCCATCAAACATTCTACAATGGAGGCAACAAAGGCTGCCCCC
The DNA here is from genome assembly GCA_001517045.1 of Pseudotsuga menziesii. Lineage (NCBI taxonomy): Eukaryota > Viridiplantae > Streptophyta > Pinopsida > Pinales > Pinaceae > Pseudotsuga > Pseudotsuga menziesii. The sequence continues at coordinate 78,568 of LPNX010726740.1, forward strand.
TCACCCCAAAGTGAAAATGTTTTTGCACAAACCTCTCAGAACGGTAATCAGCAACCCGGCGAGAAGAAAAAGAGAGGAAAGAAAGGAGAGGGAAATCAAAACAAGCAGAAGCCCGTGAACAATGCTGATGGGGGCAAGAAAGAAAAGAAAAAGTTCAAATTTATGTGTAAGTTGTGCCACGAGGATCACCTCATGCAGCTTTGTCCCCTTATGAAACAAGCCCAGAAGCTGCTTAAAGTGTTGATCGGAATATTTCACCTCCTGCGGATAGCAAGGTGTTCCGCTAGTCTGAATGGTTCAGATATAGAACAAATAAATCACAGAGGTTGATAACTCCCCCTAGACACTGTAGATATCTGGAATTCAAGGCTTTAATAGTTCACCTGTGTACTTGCAAAAGAGTTCAACACGAAACAGATCAAAGCAACCAGAATATGATCTACTAATCTATGCTAGTGACTAAGGAATCTAGCAATATATATCTGAAATCAAACATCAACAATATATATGGGATAGAAAATCAAATTGCATTAGAAATATGAATAAGTTTACAACCAAGCCTTAGTGTTGACATGCATCTCCATGAAACTAGCTCTTCATCCCCAAAAGCTCCGACTCTAGTCCTCTATGCTCTCTCCAAATGATCTTGGGCCAAGAATCAGTCCAACAGCATAACAATACCTTCAATGTTCTCCCCTCAACCATGGCTATGAGCTCATATATATAGGGCTTTAATGGATAGGTATGGTTCAGAAATTAGTGGGTGAGGTGGCCTCTAAGATCCTAGGATGAAGGATCTCAATCTCAACCAACCCACAGTAGTAGGGATAAGAGATATCTTGAGGCTTATCATCTAGAAGCCTCGAGCAGCTTCTCTTTTTACCCTTTTACCCAGAGTACCGTGCTTCTCATTCTTTGACAGAGCGGTTCTGGTAATAACCACCTATGGACCAAGGGTGACAGGCGATGGCACCACTTGTGGACAGCTGATGAAAAGTGGTGCGAACAGGGGTACCGCTGCTGGATAAGGGACGATGAGCGGTGCTAGGAATTTGTATGATAGACTAAAAAGAAACCATTTAGTCTTCACTCCAGAAGCTGGGATTTCAGGGCAAGTAGGTATGTCAAAGGTCTTATCACATAATGATGACAAGATTTTGGTATAACAGGGTGCCCCCCAAAGCATGAGTCTTAGAGTGATACGATAAATGAGAGCTTTGAGAAAAAGTCATTGCCAGGAGATGAAAATGTTGGCTCAATCGGAGCATGCAGTCAAGTAGGCATCTATAGTCCACCCGAGAAACGCACCGAAGACAAGGTGAACAGGCAGTGCCACCGCCTGCCTCCAACGGAGCATAGGCGGTGTCGGACGTGGAGAAATTTAACCAATGATATATACAAAACTGCCTCATTCTTTTGATTTATAATGATTTAAGGATGATATTGATGTATACCATTGTTGTTTTGGTAGGTCTTGGCTTCCAAAATATGGTGATATGGAAGGAAAGAACTCATGATGATGAGGATGTCACTGTTGAAAGGAATTCGGTGTGTATTTCCGCACTCCGGAACTGTGGACTTCTAAAGTTCTTCCAGACACCAAGCATGGTGTCCCACGAGAGACTACTGGAGCACATCCTGAGAATGTGGAATCTAGAACAGCAGTATTTCAAGGTGGGGGCACATATACTTACAGTGGAGGTAGAGGATATCTACTTCCTGACTGGCCTATCAAGACAGGGTGCCCCTATCTCACTGACTGGTTCCCATGGCGGGGACATTACCACCAGAGAGCTTATATATAGACATTGTGCACTAGGTATAGGTACATCGAGGAAGAAAATCCCCATCAGGGTAGTGACTTACAGGGCTCTACAGATCGTTCTATTCACAATGGAGAGGGTGGCATGGAGCCAGGGTGTACATCAGGCTTCTAGGGCACATAAGCTATATTCCCTAGAGGCAATGGCACCTATGGTGTTCAACTGGGCGGAAGCATTGCTTCCAATATTCAAGGATCAGCTCACTAAATGTCGACAAGGAGAGTTGAAGCAATTCGGCTTTGGTTCCATATTAGCTTGTTTCTTGTTTGAGCGGGTCCCCGAGATGAGGACTCAGGTGAATTTTCGGAGTCTGAGAGCACGGGACCCCTGCATGCTGAGGTGGGTCCAAGTCATGGCTCACACGGGAGCAGGTAGGGACAGAGTGAAGTTCGGTGACGTGTTCTTCAGATGGTTGTAGGATCAGATGCTCATGGTCGAGGACTATGCCTATGCGGGAATATATTTTACAGGTGATCCTGACCTACCACTCCCGCCTGGAGGGCAGTGGGCAGACATTGGTAAGAAACAAGAAACCCTAAAGATGAAAAATGTTTTTATGTTTTTTATGTTTTATATATTTTTTTATGATAAGTGACGAGACCTATTTGTCTTCATGCAGGTGTTGGAGTAGCGAGACCTGGAGGAGCATCTCCATTAGACAGGTGAGTCGAGGCTTGCTTCGTACCACATGGTGATGATATCATCAGGGAGCTGGAGGATAACCTCGAGAGGTTGACTCTGGACATCCCAGATGCTGACATAGATGATCTCCCGACCAGATATCACAGATCTACGGTAGGAGTACCAGGCCGATTTAGCAGGCTACTTCGCAGGGTGGCTCGAGCAGTGATGTGCTATCACAAGCACCACTAGTAGATGAGACATGTATAGTGGAATTTGATAGCTTCAATATTTTGTATGATGATTTTGCCTAAAATCCTACGTGCTTCAGAAGAGGTCTCGGGACCTATTTTTTGTAACATTTTTCATATATATATATATATAGACTTTTACATGATGTTTATACGTTTCAAATGGATGAATGCATTTTCTATGAGTTCTATGTGTCTTTAAATGTTTATTTACAATGTACCATGCTTGATTGATGTCATGAATGGGAAATATGCCAATCTAGGATGTAATTAGCCAATGAATCAGCAACTACATTATGTTCCCTAGGGATATGCCTATATGTAATGGTTCCAAATGATATTTCTAACAAACATACCCTCCAGAAGAGACGGAGGAGCAGCAGGTTTCTAATGGTGTAGATATGGTTTAAATGACAAACCACGAGCTGAGAGTCCATCAAAACTACTAGATCACAGACATCCTGGGAGGTAGCTTCAGTCAGAAGACCAATGACTGCTTCATACTCGGTGATGTTATTAGTAGTGGGACCTAAGCAAACCACTCCTGAACTGATCAAATATTCAGCTGGGGAATAGAGCACCCAAATAGCCAAGGCTAGATTCAAGGTGTGGCAGCAATCACCATCGGCGAAGCCGTAGAAAGCCATCTGCATGACCAAAACATGGTATAAACAGACGTGGGCACCAAAACTCAAAACCATCTTGAAAATACTAAAAACACACTAAAAGTCAATCAATATACATATATACAAGATACCATCCAAAAATACCTAGGCATAGTAGATTTTCAGGTACAACCCATTGTGAGGTTGCCCTAAAGGGATTCCATCATAATCCACCAACTCATAGGTTCCTTTCTCTAACACCTTGGAAATAATGAAAGGTCCATACCACATAGACTCGAATTTACCCTTTCCTAGCTTGTCATATATCTGGTCATAAGTCAAAACTAGGTCACCCTCGTTGAAAACACGAGGCTGGATGGATTTATCGTACTGCGCCTTGACGCGTTTCTTATGTGCCTCATTGGCCAAGGCAGCATCTCTATGAGTCTCATCAAGGTTATTCAAGTACAAAAATATCGCTTCCTCTACGGAAGTGTCTAGGAGAAGTTCGACAGTGAGTTGTAAAGATGGAATCTAACATCGGATAGGAAAGACAACTTCAAGTCCATAGACAAGCTGGAATGGCATGAAACGAGTAGTTGTTTTCACGAAATTCCGATAAGCCCAAAGAGTGGAAAAAAGAATGAGATGCCAATTGGATTTATGATCTCCAACCATTCGACGAAGCATAGTTTTCAAAACCTTGTTAATGGCCTCTACCTGACCATTAGCTTGCAGATAATACGGTGTAGAGTTTTCATGGTGAAAACCTAGCTTGGAACTTAATTCCTCCATCATTTGATTACGGAAATGGGATCCGTGATCAGTGATGATGGACTACGGAACTCCAAATCTAGCTATTATATGATTGAACAAGAAGAGAGCGGCAGTCTTACCATCTTCTGCATATGTAGGCATGGCCTCAACCCATTTTGTAAAATAATCCATGGCTACGATGATGTAACCATGCCCTCTGGCTGAGGTAGGTTTACAATGCATGAAGTCAATCCCCCATTTGGAAAAAGGGCCAACAGCAATGACGGGGTGAAGAGGAGCAGGATGGGTGCACTTTTTGGGATAAAAATGTTGGCATGGTGGGCATTTCTTAACAGCCTCATGATAGTATTTGAAGATAGAAGGCCAGAAATAGCTGTCGTGAATAATTTTCTAGGTTGTAGCCATCCCAGATAAATGACCATCACATGCTCCAGAGTGGAAATCATTTAACACATGTTCAGCCTCCTCATGAGTGAGGCATTGTTGGAGAATGGAGTCAATCCCATGTCTATAAAAGGTATCATGCAAGATGAGGTAGTATTTCGAGTGGTGACAAATGTAGCGATGATCATTGCAAGATAGATGCAGTTGAAAACGCCGGGTTTAGAGATAAATCAACAAATATCCATACCAAGGATCAATAGTGCTAATTAGGAACAGGAATTCTTCCGGAAATGAATCACTGGGCTCAAATTTCGTGGTAGCACAGGGAAGGTCACATATAAGCTCAGAAAAAACCAAGGATTTCTTTGATGTATATTCGGCAAACTCAATATCAAACTCCTGAAGAATGACGATCCAACGAGAGTACTTTCCCCCGAGTACTTGACGATTCAAAATGTAGTACATCGGGTTCAAGTCTGCCAATACGGTGGTAGTGCGAAGCAGAATGTAGTGACGAAATTTTTGCATAGCAATGACCGTGGCCAAAGCTAGCTTCTCCACATGTGAATAACGGGTTTCAAAATGAATGAGATTCTTACTGGGATAATAAATAACATGCTCCTAACCGTGAAGATTGTCTTGCATTAAAACCATGGTAATGGTATTAGCGGAGGCAGCAATATACAAGAGAAAATATTTTGAATAGTCTGTGGGGTGTATCATGGGTGAATGAGTCAAAGAATGCTTAAGACTATCAAAGGCATGTTGGGCCTGGTCATCTCAGAAGAATGGAGTGTTCTTCTTAAGGAGATGCATATAACCATGCATTTTCTCAGCGAAATTTCACACGAAACGGTGGAGAAATTTTGCCTTTTCCTGCAAACTTTGGAGTTCAAGGATGGTGGTTGGGGATGGTAGATTAATGATGGTGGCAATATTCAAAGGATTGATCTGGATGCCATCTTTGGATACCACAAATCCAAGCAGACGTCCCGTCTCAACGCAAAAAACACATTTATGCAGATTGAGCCATATATTATAATGACAACATCTCAGGAATATGTCTCGAATATGACCAGGGCGGTCCTCCCATCGTTGTGAATGAGCAGGGAGGTCGTCAAGGTACAGTTCAACAATATGTTTAATGTCGTGAAACACATAGGACGTCGCACATTGGAATGTGGGGCCAGTGTTTTTCAAGCCGAAAGATAAATTCTTATACGCAAAGGTTCCCCATGGGCAAATGAATGCCGTCTTATGCTGATCGACGGGCAATATCTCAATCTGATTGTAGCCGGAGAATCCATCCATGAATGAAAAGATGACACTTCTAGAACAGTTGTCGATAATTTGATCGATGTGCGGGGTAGGAAAGCTATCTTTGGGACAAGATTTATTTAAATCCCTAAAGTCGATACGAACTCTAATGGTGCCCTTCTTTTCATTTATAGGGACAACGTTCGATACCCATTTCGTCAGAGGTATAGGATAAATAAAACCAGCTTTCAAAAGTTTCTCAATCTCAGCTTCAATAGCTACGACCTTCCTAGGATGGACTTGCCTAAGTCTCTGCCTGACAGGTTTATCCGTTGGATAAGTTTTAATCTTGTGGACCACAATGGAAGGGTCAATCCCTAGCATCTCTTCATAGGACCAGGAAAAAATATCACGAAATTCCTTAAAAAGTGCCTTATATGCTTCAAATTCATCGGTGGAGCAGTTCTGCCCAACGTGAACATGCTCAATAACATCAGGCTTGGCTGATATGTCAATTGGGTTCATCTAAGTAATGTTGCAAAGGTTTCCTTCAGAATCTGTATCTTGCAACAATATAGGACTTTGCGGAACATTGACAATATCAGTAGGAAACAAGGATGCAAAATCATAGCTGCCCAAACTAGTGTTGGGGTGGAACATGGATCTATGATGGTGATCCTCCCAAATGGGCTCACCCAGGTTCATGATCTCTATAATGGACTCATCGAAAGGAAAAGTCACGGAGAGATAGTCTAGAACCGAAAGAGAAGGTGCTAGCCAGTACGGTGAATGGTAAGGATTTGAAGCCACTAAATGAATGTCATAAGTGTGATCATTTGAACAAGTTTGAATGGTGTCATACATAGCTTCATGCGGGCTCAACAAGGTGGAATCAACAACATTTGTGCCTTGGGGCTCAATATCAAATGAAGTGATCATATGTACTGTCACAGTATCCATGCTAGGAGGAGTGGAGGGAAAAATCCCCATAAGGGATGAATCCTTCAGCATACCTACCCCAATCGACTGGTAAGGAGGAGGGGACTAACCTAACATTGGGATGTTATTAGACATAGAGGTAGTAACATTCGGTGTATAAAAATCAATCTGGTCAATAGTAACAATTCTCCCGAGATGCGGGAATTGGACCGTTCGAAATACTGTTGAAGCAACAACATTCATGGCATAGAACCAATTCCTTCCTGAAAGGAGGTTATAATCTAAAGGGGCGTCTACCACTTCTACTTGGATGGAAATGGTTTTTCCCCCAGCTCAATCCTTAGGGCTGATATGAGGCCATGGGGTTGGAATCCTCGTCCATCAAAGGCTTTAAGGGTCATAGGTGATGTAACAATCTCAGGAGAGCTAAGAGATTTCCAACAAGTCAGAGATAGCACCGAGGTCGAAGCTCCTTCATCTAGCACCATTTGAAATACTTTCTTTCCCACTACTTTCGTAATGATCTGAAAAGCAAGTTTATGCGGTAATCTAGGTTTATAGTTCTCAACATTGAAGTGAATCAAGTTAGTGTTATCTGGGTCTACAGCTCCTAATGCAGTCAACAAGTTCTTGCATTGTGTAGGCCAACTTTGGAGTACTTCTAGGGTAGACGTCGTATAAGGTGCCTGAGTGAGATCTTCAACCACATTATATAATTGAGCAGCTCAGGCATTGGGATTAAAGACATCCTTCTGAAGAGTACTCTTTGGTGGGTACAAAATCATGTCAAGAGTAGGCTTCTCTATAGACAAGGGAATAGTAGATGAGGATTCCGGAGAACTAGTGGAGGGAGCTTTCCCTGAAGAAGATTGGTCTTCTTGCTTATCTACGGGTTTATCATAATTTTGGCTTCGAGTTTGCAGATGGATGGTATCTAAGGACATCATACAAATTTCCTCTGATGAACTAGAGTTACCCTAGTTCGATATGTGGTCTACCAGCTGTTGCTGAGAGGGGAAAGGATCTGTAAATACTACAGGTGCGGAGTTAGACTTCAAAAACTAGGATATTTCATCCTGACGGGGACACTCCTTAGAGAAGTGGTCACCACCACATAACAGACAATGGTATTTAGCCTTGCTTTTCCTTGTGTTGTTGTCATTATGGGTTAATTGTGGGGTCTCCTGTTGGTTTCCAGGTTTTTTATTTCGATTTTTACCTTTCTTTTTATTACCCAAGGTTTGAGTACTTTGAATAGAATTGACCTCGGCAGAAACCTTGGGATTTGAAGGAGTAACAGGTTGGGCTTGCTTGGCAGGTCTCACTACGGATGGGGACTAGATTGAACCAAAAATCATGTCAATAGGTACTTCTGTTGATGGCTTGGCAGGGTCATAAAGGGTCCCGAACTTAAGTCTAGGTACTGAGCCTGACTAATAGCCTACTCTTTGGTAACAGCACCACCCATGGCCACACCTTGGGCAATATGAGGCAACAAGGACTTAGTGAACCAATCAGCTAACAACTAATCTAGAATAGGGGCCTTAATAATCCTTCTTCTCCTTCTCCACTCATGAATATGATCAAAAATGTGGGTGGAGGTGTTCTGTCGCAGAAAAGTGAAAAGATCAGTGCCCATTTCATAATGAATAGGGAGCTGAAAGTGCGTAAGAAATACAGTTGCCAACGAGCCAAAATCCACAAACGAATGTTGTGGGAGTTCAATATACCACTTTGCGGTCGTACCGGTCAAAGTTCACTGAAAGAGTCATAACCGGATGGAATCATCCATGAGGGAGTTCAAGGAACACCACAAATGAAAAGTCATGACATGGTTCTGTGGATCTTCACCCTATTTCCCATCGAATTTTGGAATGTCCGATGGTAACTTTACCGGAATGGGAGGCCATGAGGTATTATATCGAATGGGATCATTAATCAACTTGGACAAATTAGGAAAGTCCAAAGTTGCAAGGAAAGGTAACTGTCTATTGGGCTGCACATACTGGTAATATTGATATGGCATGAAATTACTAGTAGGGCCATAGGTTGACTGAAAAATAGGTTGCTGTGAGGAAGAACTACCAGGAAATCCACCCATGGGGGGTGATTTCGGGAATTAGGACCACTAGGACCACCAGGGCCTCTAGTAGGAGGACCACTAGAGCCGTTGAGACCACCAGTACCACTGGGACCACCAATACCACCAGGACCACCAAGACCACTAGGAGGCAGACCACTAGACCCTCCAAAACCTCTAGGAGGTGGAAAGCCTCCAGATCCACCGAAACCACTAGTTGGAGGGCCACCAGACCCTCCAGAGCCATAAGGAGGAAAGCCACCAGGTCCCCCAGGACCACTAGGACCGCCAAGACCAAGAGGAGGACCACCAGGTCCTCCAAGACCATTAGGTCCCCCAGGGGGAGGAACTCCATAAGGTGGTCCTCCCGCACCTCCCACAGTATGTATGGGTATCCCTCCCATGGCCAGAATGTAAGACTAGTTGGGTTGCCCCCATGGTGTAAAAGTGTTACTAGGGAATGGAATTCTAGTAGGATTAGATGGATGATTACCTACAGGTATTTGATAACCATAACCACTAGAAGACTAAATGGCCACAAGTTGTGCCCCCAAGGGCTGACCTAAACTAGATGGGGGATTTACCACATTAGTGTGGGTGGGAGGGACAAAAACTGTAGATGTTTCTATGTTAGAGGTCTTCTCTTGACTAGGTACAACTCCAGGATCAGATAACATAGGTAATGCCAGGGGTTTCCCCCCAACATTCAAAGGTACTGAAGACACAGGAATTGAAGTTTGGGCCCCAGATGCAAAAGATATGGGTGGATTTGGATCAGACATAACATAAGAGGTGAGAGGGGTGGAAATTTGACCTGGGTTGTGGGCTGTTAATGGACGATCTATAATCGGTTCAATGGGTCTCATAGAATCGGCTAGTGAACGATATCCCACAGGAAGGAAATTGGAACGAACTAGTGAAGAGCCTAGTATGTTGTCAATATGCGTTTCTACCTCCTATGCACGGAGGATAGCAGCACGGTATTGCCTGCGTTCTTCTTCACTTTCAAGAGAACTTACACGGGTGCCAAATGAGGCGATGGCCTGTCCGATAGATGTCTCCCAAAAAGGAGCATTAGGACCAAAATTCAGATGGGTATCATCAACATTATCTTTTGCGGGAGGACGGAGTGATGAATCCTCACAGTAAGGCTGTTGGACCAAGGGAGGCGAGTGTGAAGAATATGGTACTTCACTTTCTGCCACCACATGATCTCGCACTTGGGATGTGGTAGCAGCTCCTCGATCGATAGCTTCCATTGGATTTCCTCCTGAAACAGAAGTGAAATCAGGTGGCAAGCCCTGTAATCTCCTGGATTGTCTTAACTTAGCCAGCGTGTACAATTCCTATCTAACCTAGGGTCTGAAAATATAGAAAAAACACACCAAAAGACTTCCCTACTCAAACTATAGGTCAAAACAAGCAGCCTTAAAATGACAGGAGGAGTTCAAAAGTGAGGTCTCTCACTAGGATTGTCAAGCCGGTGCCACTCATGATATACCTTGAGGGTACGTGTGTAGTAATCTCCCTTAATGTTGTTTTCAGTGTATGGCTCCAAACAAGACAGCCAAAGGGCTTTTGTCATATAGATAAGGTACCTTAGTGGGGTCTCCCGATATACTCAAGGTACGTGGGAGCTCGAATCGGTAGTAGTGTTGTCTAATGCATAACCATACACAAGGGGCCTTCCGATATACAATCGAGTATGTCAAGTACCTTTCTATATACCTCAAGGGTACGTGAAAGGTCATTCAATATATCGACGTACGTGGAAGAACCACATGAGTCCCGGAATGTAATGATGACAAATAACGACAGCTCCTACGTTTTACGACTCCCAAACACGTCTCTAACCTATCACTCAAGTTACTACGTAAATTTTAACCTACAACTACCGTTGATTTTAACTTGTATGGTTAGGTGAATGCATGATGTTTTGACAGAAAATTAAAACCATGCAGTATGCTTGTGCAAATATTCACTCTATCGTTCAATATGCCTACATACGGGAGGGAAGAGAGTATTTTTATTTTTGTCTCAAGACCAAAAATCATACCAATCAATAGTCATGAACATCAAATCAAAGACAAGCAAATACTTCTACAAACCAAATTATTCTTTCTGAAAGTAAATGGGAAGGGTGAGAATCTCTTTTCCTAAAAGAACAACACCAAGCACACCTATATGCCAATGCACTCTAACTTTTCAAATTTCTTAAAAACATAAGCAAATCTAACTTAAAACTACCATTTTTTTTTATTTTGATCAAGATAGTCCTATATGAATGAGAGACGAAAGATCGTAAAGGTCCTGAAAGCTTATGAAGCCAATCAGAAAACCCAAATCCAACGCTCAAATATGATGACCTAATCTCAAGCAAAACTTTTCTTTTTTGAAGGGAAGAAAAATAAGTTTACTATGCAAGCAAGAAATGAAGTCTAGAAGCTAATCTAATGTTCTTCTTTCAGTACATGCAACAAAAAGAGAATTCAATGAGCACCCTAACTTTTAGAAAACAATAAATCCTTCTTTAAACACAACCAACAAGTAAGAAGCGGATGAACAATCAAAAGGACTAAACAAATTTTGAAATTCCACTCAAAATCAATCTTAAACCATCAAAGTAGCAAGCCACACACATCAGATTCAATAACACAAGCCTGATAACATAACTGAAAGCAATCAAAATTCCAAATTTTTACAAAGAAAAATGAGGAAAAAGGGATTTTGGACTAATGCCTACCTGGTACCACGCTTTGTAGGTGTTGTAAGAGCGTTTCCAAAGCAGCACCACTCTTCGCTAACCCGATATAGATGGTGGCACTGCTTACTGTCCACTGTGTTCAGGCGGTGGCACCGCTCCTCACACAAAGCATTGACGTGGTTCCCTGTAGATGGACAAAACAAAAAGAGAACAATGGATCAGATAAAAAACAGACCAGATCAAGATGGATACTGTTGAATTGAATATGGTAATAGAGCATAAAAAACCAAAATAACACAGACTTGAACAGATCTAGAAATTTCAAACTTGAATAATACAAATCAGAAAGTAGATTTGACTGTAAAGAGTTGAATAAAATGGAGCCTGGATTCGAACAAGAGTTGCAAACTGAGGACGATCAGAACAACTGAATACAACTACTCCCTAGCAAAGTCACCAAATTTGTTGATCGGAATATTTCACCTCCTGCAGACAGCAAGGTGTTCCGCTGGTATGAATGGTTCAGATCCAGAACAAATAAATCATAGAGGTTGATAACTCCCCCTAGAAGTTGTAGATATCTAGAATTCAAGGCTTTGATATTTCACCTGTGTACCTGCAAAAGAGTTCAACACGAAACAAATCAAAGAAACCAGAATATGATCTACTAATCTATACTAGTGACTACGGAATATAGCAATATATATCTGAAATCAAACATCAACAATATATATGGGACAGAAAATCAACATGCATTAGAAATATGAAGAAGTTTACAACCAAGCCTTAGTGTTGGCATGCATCTCCATGAAACCAGCTCTTCATCCCCAAAAGCTCCAACTCTAGTCCTCTATGCTCTCTCCAAATGATCTTGGGCCAAGAATCAGTCCAACAGCATAACAATACCTTCAATGTTCCGACCCTCAACCATGGCTATGAGCTCATATATATAGGGATTTAATGGATAGATATGGTTGAGAAATTAGTGGGTTAGGTGGCCTCTAAGATCCTAGGATGAGGGATCTCAAGCTCAACCAACCCATAGTAGTAGGGATAAGAGATATTCCGAGGCTTATCATCTAGAAGCCTCGAGAAGCTTCTCTTTTTACCCTTTTACCTAGAGTACCGCGCTTCTCCTTCTTTGACAAAGCAGTTCTGGTAATAACCACCTATGGACCAAGGGTGACAAGCGGTGGCACTGCTTATGGACAACTGATGAAAAGCGGTGCAAACAGGGGTACCACTCCTGGATAAGGGACGATGAGCAGTGCTGGGAATTTGTATGATAGACTAAAAAGAAACCATTTAGTCTTCACTCTAGAAGCTGGGATTTCAGGGTAAGTAGGTATGTCAAAGATCTTATCACATGATGATGACAGGATTTTGGTATAACATAAATCTCAACAATCGGTTTTCCTGAAGGATCCATTTCCCTAGGGGCAGAACTCTGCTTCAGCTTCTAATGTAGCGGGGGGCACTCCAGGTGCCCCTGACCCTAACTATATCAACATGGTTCGATCTTTGACTTTTCTACAGACTAGGAATAAAAATTATGAAAAAGAGACTTCTGAGAAGGGTAAGTCTATAGGTGAAACTTCTAACCCTCTCACTATCAAGAAGCCTGCTGAAACTATACCTAAGATACTAAAAGGTGTCTTTAAGAAGACCTTGCATAACCCTAATGCTATAGCTGCTTCAAACTACTCCGTAGTTGAATACTTATCCCAAACCCCATGTGCAATGTCAACCTTAGAGGTGCTACAAAGTTGTCCTGCCCAACGGGATGCCCTCTTAGCAGCCTTAGGTAGCATGGACTCGTCAAGTCTCATGGCGAAATTTCACTTATCTGATGTTAAAATTTTCCTACCTTACCATGTAGCCTTATCAATAGATGTTATCCATGGTGGAAATACCATCGGAAGGGCAGTTGTTGATGAGGGTACTTCTACATGCGTTATGTCCTTGTCCTATTGGAAAGCTCTCAGATCCCCAGAGCTGGTCCCATCAAACACTATGCTTACTGCTTTCAATGGAAGGTCATTCCATCTGCATGGTATCCTACCAGCTTTTCAAATTAAGCTGGCAGGGAAAGCAGTGTCTGTTGAGGTGGAAGTGATTGATGCACCTTTGGACTATAATTTTCTTCTGGGAAGAAGCTGGACTTATGCCATGTGAGCTATTGCGTGAGCCGTGTTTCAGGTGGTAGTATTTCCACACGAAGGGAAGTTGGTTACTGTTGACCAACTCGATTTTAATCAAAAAGGCCGCTTGGAGTCTAATGAGTCCACTGTGCCATTTGTTGATCAGGTCAAACCTGTTGCACAAAGCTTGGGGTCTAGAATGTATGCATCACTGATGGGCACATTTGATCTTCCAGCCCCGATTAATTATATTGGTTCTACTAGTGTGGGGAAGTCCATAGCCACAGTTTTTGATAGGACTGATCCTTGGGTTCTCCCTTGCCCCCATGAACTGGAAGTGCCCCTATTAGCAGTGTAAGTAGCTTACCAAGCTATCATTCAAACCACTATTGACCCCATTCCAGATCCTCTCACAGTCTCAGAGGACCTGGAAGAAGTCTATTTTCCTGCTTGGGCAGAAAACTCTTTGCACTCTATGGACTATTTAGATATGGTTTTACCTTCTGATGAAGCCATTTTGGAAGCCATGAGTGGGCGTGGTAATATCTATGAAGATATTCACCATCGATCCTATTTTCTTCCATAGCTAAGAAGGATAGAAAATCAAGAGTTTCATATGAGATTGTCAGATGATGTTGATAAACCCATCAATCCCTTACCCAGGGAAGGAATGTTTGCCGAGGGGAATATGGAAAATATTTCTGCTACTATCCCTATCAACATCTATGTAAATCCTGATGTCATGGAAAACATATATATAGGTGCAAACTACTCTCCTAAGGAGATTACCATCTATACTTCATTGTTCAAGGAATTCTATGATGTCTTTCCCTGGTCATATGAGGACATGCCAGGAATTGATCCATCGATAGTTGAACATGAGATCCGAACATACCCTGATGCCAAACCTATTCAGAAAAAGTTAAGACCTTTAACCCATGTAAAGCGGCGGCTGTGAAGGCTAAAGTTGAAAAACTATTGAAGGCTGGTTTTTTTTATCCCATAGCTCTGAAAGAATGGGTATCCAACCCTATTCCAGTTGATAAGAAGCAAGGGACCATACGCGTCTGTATCGACTTCAGAGATTTGAATAAATCCTGTCCTAAGGAAAACTATCCCATGCCATTTATAGATCAGATTGTATATGCTTGCGCAGGAAGTGAGGTGTTCTCATTTATGGATGGTTTCTCCGGATACAATCAAATTCAAATAAAACAAGAAGACCAACATAAAACTACTTTCATTTGTCCTTGGGGTACCTTCGTGTACAAAAAAATGCCCTTTGGATTGAAAAATGTTGGGGAAACCTTTCAATGGGCTATGAACTTGGCCTTCCATGATATCAAAGCCATTATTGAACCTTACCTTGATGATTTGCCTGCACATTCTCGTAAGAGGATTGAACATCCAGATCACTTATGGTTGATATTTGAGAGATGCAGATACTATAAGATCTACTTGAATCCCCACAAGTGCATGTTCTGTGTCGAGTCAGGGAGACTTCTTGGGTTCATTGTCTCTAATAGAGGCATTCAAGTGGATCCATTAAAAGTAGAGGCCATTGTAAATCTTCCTCCTCCTCGTTCTATAAGGCAACTTCAAAGCCTGGAAGGAAAGTCTAATTTTCTTCAACATTTTATCGTTAACTATGCCAATATTACCAAGGGTTTCATGCGCCTGCTTAAATAGGACACCCCATTTGTATGGGATGAAACTGCACAACTCACTTTCAAGGCATTGAAAAAATCTTTGTTTTTGGCAACTTTACTGCGTCCGCCAGATTACTCTAGGGATTTTATATTGTATCTGGTCGTGTTTGAGTTGACCATTGGGGTAGTCCTGGTCCAGGAAGACGATAAGCTCCAAGAGCATGTCGTTTACTATCTTAGTCGTGCTTTAGCCGAACCTGAACTCAGGTACACCCACATTGAGAAATTATCCTTAGCAGCTGTCTATATTGTCCAGAGGTTACGTCACTACATTTTACTAAGGACTACCACAGTAGTGGCAGATGTGAATCCCTTTCAATATTTTTTGTCTCGATGGATTGTTGGGGGAAAATTCAACAAATGGATAGTCATTCTCCAAGAGTTTGACTTGGATTTTCAGTCCACTAAGTCTAAAAAATCCTTAGTTTTTGTTGAGCTTATAGCAGAATTTCCTACTGAAGAAGATGTAGTCATTGAAGATAACTCATTCCTAGATAAGCATATCTTCCTGATATCCACCTCTGATCCCTGGTATAGAGATATACTTATATATCTCCAGACTTTGAAGTATCCTGTAGCTTCCTCATGGGAGGAACGACGTAAATTACACCTTCATGCTAAGAACTACCTCATCATAGGAGATACGTTATATCGAAGAGGGGTAGATTCCATTTTGAATCGATTTCTTACCCATGAGGAAGCAGAGATTGTCTTGAATGATTCCCATAGTGGAGCGTGTGGGGGTCATTTATCTGGGTTAGCAACGACCCAGAAGATACTATGTGCCGGTTATTTCTGGCCCACAATATTCAAAGATTGTGTGGAAGCAGTGAAGCACTGTCATCCTTGTCAGCTTTACACCAGGAAAATGCGGTCACATCCTGCTCCATTGTATATCATTGTCTCGGTATGCCCCTTCATGAAATGGGGGATTGATTACGTGACATGCAACCCAGCCTCAGCTGGGGGCATAAATATATCATTTTCGCTATTAACTATTTTATGAAATGGGCAGAGGCAATGCCTACTTTTAAAGCCGACAGGGAAACCACAGCTTTCTTCGTATTCAATCAGATTATAGCATGGTTTGGTATACCCAAAGTGATTGTCGCTAACCATGGAAGTCATTTTCAAAATAACATTATGACAAAACTGACCACTATGCTTGGATTCAGACAAGAACATTAATCTTTGTACTATCTGCAAGAAAATGGTCAAGTTGAGGCTGTAAACAAGACTTTGAAGACCATCCTCAAACGTACAATTGATGCAGCCTGTTCTAACTGGCATATCATGCTATACCCTACTCTTTGGGCGTACCGAACTAATGTAAAAACTGCTATGGGTTTCTCTCCCTTCCAACTCGTTCATGGAGTGGAAGTCGTTACCCCAGTTGAATGTGAAATCCCATCTTTGAAAATAGTTATTCATGTCTTACCCGATATGACAGAGCTTGAGGAACATGTAGTACACTTAGAAAACCTTGATGAGCAGTGCAGAGATGCGCTGACTGCTAATCAATCTCACAAGAATAGGGTCAAAAACCAATATGATAAGTCGGTCAAACCTCAGATTTTCTCTGAGGGGGAACTTGTTTTGCTTTGGGACCAAGAAAAAGGGGGAACTTGTTTTACTTTGGGACCAAGAAAAAGAACCCCTAGGGGCAGGAAAATTCAAGGCCATGTGGTTAGGGCCTTATGTCGTGTCAAAGGTCTTAAAGAAGGGTGCATATGAGTTAATTGATTTTGATGGGAACAAGCTGCTTGAGCCTAGAAATGGGCTCTACCTAAAAAATTTCTAGGCTTAGGCTTAGCGCTTTTTCTTGTATTTTATTGTATGTATTTTTTATGTACATTAGTTTGTCAGTTTTGTTTTTTATACCATCTGCTGGTTGTTGCAGATGTCTTCTGAGAGGTATATAGGTTTCGTTGATGGCACCAGTCACCACACTTGTAATCTAGCTTTAGCAGCATGGGTCATTTACTCTCCCTCGGGACAGCTAGTTGCCTCAGGAGACGCTTGCTTAGGTCCTGCTTCTAATAATGTTGTTGAGTATAGGGCTATAATTGAGCTTCTATGGGATGCTTTGTCACGTGGTATCACCCAGGTGGAAGTCCGCCTGGACTCTCAACTGGTGGTTTCCCAGCTCAATCGAGCTTATCAAGTGCAGAACCCTATTCTATTACGTTAGTTCATGCAAGTTAGGTTATTGGAAAGAAATTTTGAATTTATTATATTCAATCACATTCCAAGAAATCAGAATTCATTGACTGATGCATATGCTAATTACATTTTAGATTGGAATCTAACACACATTTCATAAAAATATACAGCATGCACATAAAAACACTTGTAAATCAACCGACAACAATATATATCTGTGTGTGTGCGTGTGTGTGTGTGTGTGTGTGTGAATATCTGTCTATAGATAGGTCGAGTCTGATCCTTAGATCCAGTCATAACTGTATAATATACAAAAATATACAAAATGTGGATCGCAGTCCATCAAAATGTCCTAGATCTAAGCAGGACCACCCTGGTCACTTGGACCACCTTGATCCCTATGGTCTCTCTGTACTCTGGCTTCCTCAGCATCTTCGGCTTCGGTAGCCTCCACAGCATCTATGTACACCAGAACTTCTCTGGCCACCCGCCTCAAAAGGCATAACCAGACAGGTGGAACTCCAACCACAAACTCCTGCATGACGGTCTAGATATGCTCTATCTGCAAAGTGGGCACTCTCTGGGTAAGCCTAGCCAGCTTCCCCTCTAGAACCCTAATAAGCCCGTCTTCGCCTAAGACAAGATGAACAAACATGCGTGGATTCCCCTCAGGGTGGACCGGTCCAATATCTGCATTTTGACATGTTTATAGGATTAGGAATCTTATACATATGTATATATCTATATATTAAAATTCATAAAAAATTTAAAAAACTTGAAAATTAAAAAATTACCTAGCTCTCCCAATTCTCCTCCTGGAGGGAGGACAAGGTCTTGATCACCTCAAAAATCCATCCCGGCATACGGAAACTGCTCCAATGCTGGTAACTTCTGCTCCCACCAAACGTAGAATTCATCATCGTATACACTCTACACTGAGCCACCTCCTCCTTGGCGGAGGAAGATGTCTCCCCATCTGCTCATCCTAGGTTGACATGCAGATCGAACTGGTATGGGTATAGCAGAACTCAACCCTAGCACTCTCGAAGAAGAAGAAGGAAACCAATATGCTAGAATACCCAAAGTTCTTCCACCTTCCTCTCTTGCAATCAAAGAGTTGTTTTCTCAAAATGGGGACAACTCCTGAACACCAATCATACATGGCACCCTGCATACAATCCACCGCCAACCTCATTTGGTTCCATGTAGCTAGATGGAGTGAGGATGATCCCACAATCCTCACTATAGTACTTGTCAGTACCTGTAGTGAAAGATCATGTATATGTGCAATTGGGATACAACTCCCTCTCTTTTGGGTACCAGGTGCGTAGTACACATCAATGTAATTCTGGACACTTAGAGGATCACCACCTCTGTTGGTGCCCTCTAAGTTGACTGGTGATCCTCGTCGTGACAGACCGGCAATAAAATATATGTCCTCCGAAGTAATTTCCAAATTTTCTCCTTGTAGGTCGAACATCCCTAAATCATGGTCCCAGTAGTTTATCATGAACTCTAGCAAGCGGACATTAGCCCGCATAGGTGATGTGCAAAATAATTTCAACAACCCACTCCTTCATAAAACATGTACGATGGGCGCACTTTGCAGTGCTTCCTAGTCCATATCCTCTTGCTCCCGTTCCCTCCATTCCAACACCATCTTCACACCTAGCAAAACAAACATTATGAATCTTTAGTATCATATAAATTTTCAAAATTTTTGACTCAACATATCTTTTTTTCCTTCATGCAGTACACGCGACTGTCTAGTTAGACATGTCGCGTACTGTACGCGACTATCCCTCAGGGAAACCCGCGTACAGAACATGTGTATGCAAGTTTCAACATAGTGAACCCGCGTACACAGCGTGACCTGCTTTAGAATGCCTAAAAACATAAAATTGGGACTCAAAATTGAAAATTTCTAGGATGAAATTGAAGAGCTCGGGGTGTAGGCTTACCTACAACTTGCGGAATTAAATTTCGTCCACTGGATTGTCCGCACCGATCAAATGAAGGTAGAGGTAAAAACTTGTTTTTTATGGCTAAAATTCAAAATGGTAAGTTTTATTTTAATTTTTGAACTATTTATAGAAATTATATTTCTAAAAGTGGGTTTTTTCCTATAGTTCGAAATGTATTTAACTAATACCATATCTCTTTTGGCCTTGTAATAGGTTTTTCATCATTATGAAGTGTTTTTGCTCCTATAGGGTGGTTTTTGTCATTTCCAATGCACTTTTGCATCTATACTGAATCCATGTTAAACTTAGCAATCAACATTTTTCCACGGACTATGGTATTTTAAAACCATTAGCTCCTCATCTCTACCATTTTTCTTCCATGGATAGGACCTTCCTCTCATGAGTATCCTCATTTAGAACCTATGTTGTCTTTTGATACCCATGCTGCAATTGTTTCAGGTACAGGGGTATCCTCTTAGCTATTTTTCATGCCAAATAGAGCCTCTTTTTGGTCTCTTTTTACAAGCTATCCCTTTATAGGACTCCCCACCCTTATGGAGTTTCTTTAGGCCCAGGACTGACTCCTTAAAAAAAGACTTGACTGCCGAGTTAACTTGTTTGTTCAAGCTCGTTAAGAATATGTGAATGGGCATCCACATTGGTGGTAGGTTATCTCTTTCTCGGACCATGAGGAATAATATGAGAAAGGATCCCTCTCTTTTCTACTGAATTGAGAAGAGTATTCTCAGGCATAGGTTTATCAGTTTTCCGGACCTGAGGGACTAAATTAACAGAAAAGGAATTCCTGGTATGAGCTTAGTTTTCTCTTTTTTGTGCTCTAGACCTAAACATGAAAAATATTTTGAGTGTACTTCATGTCTTTCTCATGCTCGTTAAAAACTAAAGAACAAAGAATCAAGTTTATTGTTGTAAGCCCCATTTCTCGTACTCAAATGGATCTTTCCGAGTGATCTTGCTTTCCTTCACACTCATAAAACTCAAGCTATTTGTTGTTTTTGAAGGAGCGTTGGGTAGGTGGTAATTTAACCTTTTTTGGACCTCCCTGACTAAGTACAAAAAAGGTTCACATTTTCTTTTACGGAAGTTAAGAGAGTTCTTCTGTGGTATGTTTTATACTTTTCCGGCCTCAGGAGACTAAATTGGACGAAAAAGGACCCCCCTAGAGTCTTCTTTGGAGTTTTCAGACTCTCTAAATGTGAAAACATCAACTGAGCATGTACTAGTTCGGGATCATTAAATCCATGAATCAGTGACACTATCAAGCATTATTTTCTCTTCTCTTCAAGCTTGTTAAAAAATGAAGAGAGATCCGAGTTGACTTTCCTAGACTCGTTAAAATATAACAAGGAAGGTAAGGAAGAAGTTTTCTCTTGTTTTAAGTTAGTGGCATCATGTCATCCTTGAACATAGTACTCTCTAATTTTTCTAATACCCATGTCTCAGTGTTCACTTTCAGTTTAGCTATTATTTCAAGTTTACTACTCCTCCTCTTGTCTGTTATACCTAGGGAATCTGATCATGTCTCCTACATGACAAATAAGTCTAGTTGTTCTATCTATAAAGTTAAAATCTGCCTTGGGTCATCTCTGTGTCGTGCTCAATGTTCAAGGACTCAACTCAATGTCTGATCTCTATCCTGATCCCATCATTGTTGTATCTGTTATCATTTGTGTCTACCTTCTTTTACCCAGTTCCTAGTCACTCTTATGATCCGTTAGAGGATATATTGCCTTCCGTATCAGAGTATGGTTCCGCATCAGTACTTCCTGATGACGAAGACCTAGATTTTTGACGATAGTACCTCAGGATTCACTTCCATCATTGGTGAATTCCTTTTCTTCAGTTGTCGATTATCACCTATTGATTGACAAACTATTGAATCCACTCCATGTTTGACTTCAACCTACATTTATTCACATGGCTTGGATCGCACTGGTTCTTTGGGATTGTTTATGAAGACCTTAGTTCCTCATCTATGGACTAAGTTGCACAAGATTATGTTCCACTTATGTACACAGCTTCCAGATCTTTGAAGACTCATCATTATTGTATATTTTGGTTTCGATCCACCTTTGTAATATACGTGGTCTTGTACCCATATTATATGATGTACTCAATATTGTAAATGAGCTAGTGTTTCGGTATATTGAACATAGCATCCTTAGATATGACTTTGTATATGACATTATTATATTTGTTTCAGGTACTACCTCTGCTCCATTGGATTTCTGAGTTCTCCAAAGATAAATATTATAATGTATTTCGGCCATCGCTTCCCTCTGACCTCACACCTTAGGGGGCATCTGTTATCAACCCAAATGGCACTTCTCCGTCCGAGTGCCGACACTTCACTTGTTGGCACACAGAAGGACATTTATGGATTGAAGGTTTCCTAAAACACTATAGATGGGCGTGTTATGAAATACATTCAATATCCATCCAGCTTGCCATTTTTACCTTTTGATATGTCAATTGCTATACGTGAATTTTCCTATAAGCAACCCGTGTACATACGCGACTTTTCCTACAGCATATCGCGTACGATACGCGAGTATTGTCATTGCAACCTGCGTACAGATTTGTACATGGGTTTCCCTTATAGCAACTCACATGTCATACACAGGTTTCCAGTATCAATACTCAGGTACGCCTTCCTTTGACATTAAAAATAATAAATCATGATTAATGGAGATGTGTTAATCCCTAATCAATAACTATCTTAATTGTCTTAGCCTTCGAAACTACTCTATTTTACTAATTATAAATAGAGGCCTTGGGGAGGGCATTAATAAATCATACTTGGAGAGCAAAGTTATGCTGGTGGTACCTATTCAGAAGTCTTTGGAGCAGCAGAACTCAGAATCCTTTGGTTGCAGAGGAGTCCTTGTTTCAAGCGTTGGGTTGTAACCTTAACTCATTTACTATTGTTAATAAAGAGAATCCTTATTCCAAATGTGTGTTGAATATCTTTCATGTATCATGGTTTGATGAATATTTATGATTAAGCACTCTATATATTATTTATCTAACTTTTCATATATACATGTATAAGTTTGCACTTGGAGGATTTTCTCTTTGCAGGTGAAGGAGGTGCATCCCTGAAAGCTTTGGAGGAGAAGTAGAGTGGGAGAAGACAAAGTTTGGATCAACCGTCATGAATCGGTTGAGTACATTCTATCTTCCTATTTCCTTTCTATACTTTAAAGCTAATTGTCTGCAAGTTTTAAGAGTACGTTGGTAACCCCATGCCTTCGGTTATAAGTTGTTTATTCATGAACAACACTTGTGGATCTCTTGTATTTTCCCCCATAGCATATTTCCTATGTCCAAAGAGATCCTGTGCATCATCCATGATGTTAATTTTCTTGGTACTGATATTCTTTAACCTTCTTGGTCGAACCAAGATCAACTTTTCAATCTGTGCTATGACTCTACAAAATGTGTTAACATCATCATTTCTTAGACAATCTCAGAAATTCAAAAATTACTTACCAATTTTTCCTTGTAGGAATGAACGGTCAAGGTGCATTTCATCGAGTTGGATAATCTTAGAAATTATACTAATTAGCACTCTTTCTTACTACATTTTTCTTTCTGCAATCTGGCGCATAAGTTCACTTCCATTTTTCAACTTTCTGGCACCTGTAAATCCCACTGAAAAATTGCTGAAATTATCTTTTTCGTTGAACTCATCTTTTCTACCCAATTGGTGAAACTCAGGTTTTCCCCATGACGTGTCAACAAAACTCCAATTTTTCTCCCAACACACTATCAAAACTCGTCATTTTCTGCCGGCAGGAAATTTCAATACTTGGAAAAAAACTCATCTTTTTCTTCTTTTCTTCACTGGTGAAATTCATCAAAATTTTCCATTGTGTCAGCAAAACTCTGCTTTTGTTCCCGACGTGTCAGGAAAACTCACCAAGTTCACCCAACACATATCGGCAAAACTCACTGATTCACCCGAAACGTATCAGAAAAACTCAGCTTTTCTTGCCGACAAGGGAAATTTTGACACTTAGAAAAATTTTGGAAATTTTTCTTCATTTTCATCGATGACACTAATATTTTTCTCCCAGCACGCATCAGCAAAAACACACCTTTTTCGCCTAACACATATTGGCAAAACTCATCTTTTTTTCCCGACGCGCATCGGCGAAAATGCACCTTTTTCTCCCGATACATATCGACGAAACTCATTGAGTTCATCCAACATGCATCAGAAAAACTCTCCAATTTTTTCCATCATGCCCATACTTAGAAAAATTTTGGAAATTTTTATTTCTTTCTTACTTCCTCGGAAAACTTATCAGTTTATTCTGATAGGCTTGAAAAACCTTTGCCAATATGTATTGGCAAAACTCACCAAGTGAGCTCGACACATATCAGCACAACTCAACCAAATCAGTCGATGTGTATCAGCGAAACTCGGAAGACTCAGCCGACACTGCAACTTTAAATTCTTAGAAAAACTTTTGAAAATTTTCTTTCTTCCTCTTTCTCGCCAGCTCACCTTATCCTTTCATGCCGACACGGTCGTTGCAATCTTGTGGGTGAAACTTAACTTTTCCATCTGACACGCATCGGCAAGAGTTAACTTTTCCACCCCACACGCATCGGTGAAACGTAACTTTTCCACTCGACATGTATCGTCTAAACTCCCCAAGTTTGGCCGACATGTCCATACTCAGAAAAATTCTGAAATGTTTTCTATCTTTTCTTTGTCGCCAGAGAAACTCGCCAAGTCCTTCCAATGTGTGTCAGCGAAACTCAACCAACACAACTGACGTATTAGAAAAAATCATCGAGTTTTTTCGATTCTTCAAACACTTGGAAATTTTTCTTTCTATTCCTTCTTTGTCGTCTCAACTCATCTTTTTGTGCCGACGCCATCAGCACAACTCATCCAGTTTTCCAGCTGAGTTGACATGCCAGTTTTCCCAACACTTAAGAAAATTTCTTGGAAATTTTTCTCTGACATTGGCTGAAACCAGCCTCTCTCGGCATTTCCATCGGCCCAACTCATCCAGTTCAGCCGACATGTATTGGCGAAACTCAGAAAACTGAGCCGACACAGAAAAATTCCAACACTTAGATTTATTTCTGAAAATTTTTCTGCTAGCATGTGCTCAACAAAGGGTAATCCTACCTTTGTCAACTTCTCTTCTTGGCCCATTGAGGCCCAAAGCTACAACCACTACTTTGATACCACATTGTCATGTACCCTCCCCTCTACTCGATGGAGAGGACATGACCAAACTATTGTTGCTCTATTAGATTGGGAAATATAACCCCATGTACATAATATAAAATGAATTGAAATGAATAACATGCACAAATGCATAACAAATGTAATTACATAGTGGAAGCAATCATCGTTCATGCAACCATTCAACATGTTCATAATTCATTAAACAAGCAATTACAATTTCAGAGATTAAATACACAAGAAAATACTTATCTTGAGAATAATCCTCCCTACAACTAGCTATGTCACTGCAACGTTTCACCCAACCATATGCCAGTGTGCTCCTCAATCTCTCAACATCACTCCCACCCCTGAGCTGGGCATGATTTCCACGAGGAACTAGCGAACACAGACTTACACACAACAAGACCAGACACCCATAGTCAAGCCAATAATATCATCCAAACACAGTCATCCCACTAACATATGGTTTCCTTTGACTTACTCAGCCAAGCCAACAAAAAAATGCACTACATACAAAAATTCAAGTTCTGGGTATGGACAAAAATGTCCTGGGAACCAAAATCGAGAATGGCTAATGGGGAAAAATTACCTAAGTGATCAAAACATTTTAGGAAATGTTTAATGGCTTCATAGAGGAAAAAATGGCCTCTATTCATACCCAAAATGTGTATCTACCTTCCCAACCACTAAGCTTTACAAAAACAAGTTTCTGGGTATGGATAAAATTAGGGAAAATGCAGAAAAATGTGAGGGAGATGCATAGCAACTCCAGCTGCGTGAGGGAGGAAAAAATGACCTCTGAAAATCCCCAAAATTTGAATCTCTACTGCAAATTCACTCAGAAACACCAAAAACGGGTTTTCCCAGCTGCACATACACTCAACAACCCATAACGACTTCCTAGTCATGGAGAAAAATGGAAAGACTATAGCTAACATGAAGGAGGGAGCTCAACAAGCTTAAGTCATGTGAGGAAAATGAAGGACGTCCCTGCCTAATGGGTTGGGAAAACATTTTTTGGGTGTTTGATTACCCCATAATCCAAACATGTTTTTTCAAAATGGGTGATCTTCCCCATTCGAAGTTTACCTCCATACCCTTCCCATCCCAAGGAAATAAATTCCTCAACCAATTTCTGGCAGAAATAAATGATTGACATAAAAAGACAAGAATGGGTAGTTGATATATTTATGGGTCCCCCCTTTTAAATTTGTCTTTTCCCCATTGGCTCAAGGGTTTGGATATCCCACCCTATTTCTTGTGAAATCATGCCCCCATCTCTTTAATGTTTGCAGTCCCATAGCTAGTTGTGGTTTTATATTAATTTGTACATTTACATGATATATCAAAATATGTCTATCGTGCTTGACTAAGGACTATCACCATAGGTATCAGTCTTGGTCACCTATCCACAAAACATTCATCAATGGCAGGGACTTGGCCTTGAGCTCCATGCCATGATCTCAATACAATATTTACATTATGTACAATTAAATACCAAGGGGTCAAAACTGGGGTTTACAGGCAGGAAGTGTGGATGATCGAAATATTACTGGTGGAGCATTGTTCTTTTTAGGAAATTATTTGGTTTCATGGTTAAGTAAAAAACAATATTCCATTTCACTCTCCACAGCAGAGGCCGAATACATTGTTGTTGCGTCATGTTGCACCCAAGTCATTTGGATGAAGGAGACACTAGAAGAATTACTTGTGAAGTATTGGCACCCAATAATAATAAATTGTGATAATACCAATGCCATAAGTATGTCTAAAAACCATGTCATGCACTCCAGGAAAAAACACATACCAATAAAATATCATTTCCTAAGAGAACAAGTGTCCTAGAAGGTTGTCAAACTGGAGTATGTTGACACAAAAGAACAGGTTGCTGATATTTTCACCAAGACACTACCTAAGGAATCCTTTGAGCATATTAGACAGAAGATGGGAGTAACTCCCTTAGAAAAATTGTAGAGGAGGAAGCGCAATCTCAGGGGGATTGGTCAGAAAAGAAGAAAGACGGGAAATCCTCAATAGCATAACAGGTTATCCTTTGTCATTGTTGTCAAAGGGGGGTAATTATTTATAAGTTTCTATCAATGCCAAAGGGGGGGATTTTGTTAAGAATATAGTTGTCATTGATGTCAAAGGTTTTCCTGAATGACAAAGGAATAACCTGTAGATATGGTATCATGATGAGTTCATCAATGACAAAGGAAAATCAGTAACAAGGTTGATGACAAGGGAAAATCAGTAACAGGGTTGATGAAAAGGATTGATTGAATCCCTAATCAATCTACATGAAAGAGAGGGCATGAATTAATCAATTATATCATTGAGTTTTCATGAATGGAATATGTTTCATAATAACCTTGTTGCAGATTTCTGGATCAACGATCGATCACTGTAAGGATCGATAATAATGAAACTCCATAATCATTCACCATTAGACATTAGACCCTATTAGACATTTTATTCATCTTCATAACTGAACTCCATAATCATTCACTATTTTCACTTTGTAATCTTGCGAAAAATTATATATTCCATCAATATTAAAATTTATTTATCCTTGACACTCCACAATCCCTCACCATTACCATTCTTCATGTTCTATCATTTCACAAAGAAATATGTATTCCATACATGATTAAAGAAGATGCATCATATACACAATACTTTTGATGCCTATACTAATTTTATGAATCCAAGGGAGTATAATCCACGTGCATGAAAAATGTTTGTCAACTTAGACATTTTTTATATTTAGAAGCACATTGAATTTTTGTATAAAAAAACAATGAAATAATATGTTTAGGTCTTTTAATGAAGGAGGGAAATACAAAAACTTCAATTTGGTTCTAACCCATTTCAGCATTTTCTTAGCCATTCAAAACCATTATCAAGTTACTCACCCACCATGAAATACTAATTCATGGACTGCCAACCTCCTTAGTCACCAGATTCATAGTCAGTGAAAATAGGTTTCAAATTAATTTTCATGGCTTCCATTTACAAGCATATTTAGGGTACAATTTGTCCGAAAATGGTCCTCTGTTTGGGATCACAATCCCTTAGTGAGGATGGAAATTTTATTGTAAGGGGTTCTCTACATTAATATTCTAACACACAATCACACATGAGTCATGCTCACCACCATCACCATGGAGAAGATGATAATGAGGGTAGATGATTAGCAAGGGATCGCATATCCAAATTGGGGCTTGCAACTGAAATTACAATCGTTGGTGGAAAGGGGTTATTATTTATATATTGTTCAACACCATCACCATGGAAAAGATGATAATTAGGGTGGGTGATTAGCAGGGGATCGCATATCCAAATTGGGGCTTGCAGCTGAAATTGCAATCGCTGGTGGAAAGGGGTTGTTATTTCTCTACTGTAATGTATGTTTTCATGCTTGATTTTGATTGTTTTAAGTGTTATTAAACTTTTTTGTTGATATTTTACCATTGAATATTAATGTTTAGCAATATGGTTATGTTTATCAATGTTTATTGATGGTTATGTTCTTATTTTTCCATTTTTCTCATCATGATATCAGACACTTTAAACATACGTACCATGACATCTTTTTGTCAGGCAATGACCATCAGGATAAGAGTTTATCAATGGTACAAAATGCCTCTGGATTTTTTCAAACCATATCTGATTTGGTTGGATCTTATCCTCGGCACTCATAGTCCCTGTTTTTATATTATTTAAAGTCATGGCTACTTGCACAAATGGATTGGTGTCGATTCAAGTAAGTTGCGGAGTAATGAATCAATTGAATTTAGTTAAGTTTTGAAAATACATCTTTGATTCACCTACATGATAATATGATAATTGGGGAAATATTTCTATTGCAGGTTATTCTGATTTTGAATATTCCCAGACGTTACATAAGGCTTTATCTTGAAGATTGCACACACTTTGGTAATTTCTTATTGATTTGGACAACTCTTTATTTATTTATTTATTTATTTTTGTTTATTTTTTGATTGTTTGGATGATCACTGAATGAAACTCCTAAATTCCTCATAATATTTATCATAAATCACTACTTTCTTTCCTTCTAAAACATGTATCAAATATTCCAAGTGGGGGTTCTCTAGCTCAGACTTTGCCTGCACCAAAAATTCAAAACTAACCCATACTCATATTTGAAATAAACTAATGTTAATAATGTCCATAAAAAACAAGATCCAAGTGGTAATTACCTGCTCCCTCATAAATTTAGTTGTTCCCTTGAAGCGCTTGTGTTTTCCCTGCTTTGACATTTCCACCAAATTCTTTGCACAAGTGCATCCAAGGCTATTGTATCCCAGTTAATGAACCTATTTTCCAAACTAATTTTCCTTTGACATCAACTATTTTATCATATAGTACCTCCATTTCAGAAATTAAAGAACATAACTTCCTATCCACTAGGAGGGTGCACTCTTCCAACAATCCTAAAGTAAGACCAGAAAAATTATCCAATTGACCCAAATTCTCATTTTTTTGGATATGGATGTGCTCAGGAAACTTTTTCCCCCACATATAACCTTTCCAGTTCCATACTCAAAGTATTTGTGTTCAATGATTTCTTCTTGATCAATTTTCATCTCAAAGCTGACAAAAATTCAGGCCCAAGGAAGGCCAAAAGCCACCTAAATCATGCACTAACGCCTCAAGTCAAATACAATCCGTGAAATTGGGGATGGGGGAGTGCATGATGGTTGACTGTAATCAATGTGGGCTCCTAGGTTGTTAGAATGATCAACCTAGATCACCTCAACTATGTAGAATTATCAACCTGGAGCACCTCAACTATGTAGAATGATCAACCAGGAGCACCTCAACTATCAATAAATGTTCAATATCCGTAATTCTAGACCATAGAACATTGCGTGGAAGAATATGAAATGTTCCTAAGGTATATGACCATGGTAATAAGGTGTATTATTTCTCTAACCCCCCCCCCCCTTAAGCCTAACTTAGTACAGCTTAACCAAAATATCATGGAGGCCTTGGAAATAAAGGCTCAAGTCACCTCATACAACATAATTTTTTATTTGTCCATAAAAACAGGGTAAGGAGGAAAACCACATGAGAACAAAACCTCCCCTCAAAATGGACATGCATCCAAAAATCTAGAATTGAATGGTGTAAATTACCATGTATCACCCACTCCAAGAAGGGATCTTAGATAGCTGAAGGTATTCTCTGTGAAGCACTTGGTGAAAATGTTAGCAGTTTGCTCTGCAAATGGGCAATACTGCAAGGCTATCACCTGATCATGCACTAAGCTCTGGATGTAGTGCATGTGTATCTCAATGTGTTTGTTCCTCTATCTCAACACTGGATCTGTGGAAACCTTGACTGCACTTTGATTGTCACACCAAATTACTGTGGGTGAATCAAATGAAACTCCAAGTTCCCAAAGAATACCTTGCAACCACACACATTGTGTAGTTGCGTTCAATGCTCCTCTATACTCGGCCTCAGCTGAAGATACGGATATGGTGTGTTTTTTTCTTGTTTTAACAATATATGGCACCATGTGTAAGCATGAAGACATAACCTGAATTGGATTTCATGTCAATGGGATCGTCATCCCAATCAGAATTAGTAAATCCAACTAGTTCTAGTGGAGAACCAGCAGCATAGTGTACCCTGAAGTGTCTGGTTCCTTGCACATAGTGAAGGACCCTCTTGGCTTCCTTCCAATGGATCTCATGAGGCTGCTACATATATATAGATACAACACCTACAACATATTCCAAATCATATCGAGAGTGTGTAAGATATAACAAACTCTAGGCTAGTTGTCTATACAACAAGTTGTCCACCAATGGAGACTCACCACTTCACCTAGTTTGATACCAGAAAGGAATGGGAACTTAGCTTCCTTACATTCATTCATTTTAAACTTCAATAATAGGTCTTCAGCATACTTTTTTTGTCTGAACTTGATTCCTCTTTCATATTGCTCAATTTCCAAACCAAGAAATTGCTTCAACAATCCAAGTTCAGTCATGGAAAACTCATTGTGCAATGAAGACTTGATTGACCCAATTTCTTTGGTGCATCTACCTATAATCAAAACATCATCAACATAGAGTACAATTAGCTAAAATAAATCACTAATATGCTATAAATAAACATTAGGATAATACTTGCATCTTTCAAATCCAAGTGAAAGCAAAAAATTGTCCATCTTGGCATACCAAGCCCTTGGGGGCTTGCTTGAGGCCATAGAGTGACTTATTTAAACTGCATACAAATGAAGGATCCTCAATGAAACCTTCAGGTTGCTTCATATATATCTCCTCTTGAATTTCACCATGAATAAATTCACTCTTCACATCCATGTGGTGAACATCCCAGCACTTAGATGTAGCAATGGCTAAAACTAGCTTGATAAAGTCCATCTTTGCAACTGGTGCAAATGTATCTATATATTCTATTTCTTGGACTTGATAGAAGCCTTTGAAAACCAACCTAGACTTATACTTTATATCATACCCATAAGCAACAAATTTGTTCCTATGTACCCACTTTCATTACACTAGCTTCCTCTTTGAGGGCAAGGGAACCAATTCCCATGTCTCATTGTATTACAATGAGTTGAACTCTTCTTGCATGATTATTTTCCATATTGGGTCAATGTAGGAATATATTAAACCCACTCACAACTTAGGATAAAATAATTAATCATCATTTGATTAATTATTCACCCACTAGCTTAATTAGTTGGCACCTTAAAGTCAATGCATGCCATCTATATCCTAGGAATGATTTATTTCTGATTCTGGGTTCATCTACAATTAGTATACAGGACCTTATAGCAGATTCTGCTTTTTTCTGCTTTTTCTACTCTTTCTGCTTTTTCCTGCTTTTCTATGGATAAGATAAAAGCTAGTCAACTAGGAAACTGGGAGCTTTTGTTTCCAACCCATCCTCCATTATTTTTTCTCCATTTTCTAGGATTATCATGTTACTTCCATCTCCTTGACAACTCACTCATGATTTTTCCAACTCGTGAGGTCCTTGATAGATTTAGCAAGTGCTTTATCCACCTATGGGGGTTTGCTATATTTTGGTAAGTCAGCCTTTTTGAGTTTTATGAGTTGTTTCCATAAAATTCGACTTCCCCATGAGGGATGTAATATTTATGTACTCTATTATTCATAATTATTCAATGGAAGGATACACACCAATATTCATCTCTTCATTCATGTGATTCAGTCTCTTTTCTTCTCTCTAGTTTTCCTGTGTATGCTTGTGAGAATTCTTAGTAGCAAGATCTATTTCCTTTGATTATTCTTAGCATCATTTCATATAGCATTTATCTATTATTTCTACATGGTATCAGAGCTAAAAGGTTGATCTATTATTTCTACATAGTTGAGGAGTGCTTCCAGTCTCCTATCCCTCTCTGAAGAAGAGCTTCAAGATTTTCTCCTAGTTTGTTTTGCAGGTTGCAGAGATTTTATTCTTGAGCACATCAATTCAGCAATATGGATTCTTCATCAGCTATAATTCTTACTTCCTTCAACTACCACGAATGGAAAGAAAAAATATCCATTCTATTGCGCAGTAGAGGATTATATAGAGTTACACTAGCTTTGGAGAATGACCCCAATGCTGTGATTGAGAAAGCTAAGTGGCATAATAGGTTGGATGAAGCCTATGGATTGCTTTGCCTCTCTATTTCTCTTGATCTACTCTTTCATCTACATGGTTTGACCACTCCAAACCAAGTATGGACTCAATTGGAGTCTCTCTTTGGAGTTCAAGATGAGCTAAGAGCGCATCAATTGGAGATTGAGTTATTCTCACTGAGTCCAAGCAATTTTGAATATCTTGAGGGTTTCTTCACCAATTTCAAGTCACTTGTTCTAATGCTCAAGAAATTTGGGATTGAGAAAGTATATGATCAATTAATCCTTTCCATTCTTTCAAAATTGGGTCCTGATTACTCAGTTTTTGTGTCTACTTTTCATGCAACTAGGCTTGTTGTTCCTAAGTGGAAAATGCCTTCTTTAAATTATTTTCTTTATTCACTGACAAAGGAGAAAGATAAATTGATCCATATGGGTGTCCTTAATTCTCCAAAGGGCAAGGATCATTCTCTCTTGGTTCAAGGAAGCAATAAATTCAAATCAAAAGAGAAGCAAATTGTGAAGAAGCCAAAGTCAGAAAGTGAAGATGAAGATTCATATGAAGATTTAATGAAGAAAGTTAAGAAGAAAGGGAGCACATCCAAGTGTTCTTATTGCAGCAAGGGTTTTCATTCAGAGAAGAATTGTTTCAATAAGAATATGGAAATCATGTCTCAGCTTCTTGAGAAGCACAAGATTGAAGTTTCAGATGAACTAGAGAAGCCTGTTGATTCCTCAGAACAATGTCATACTGCGCAGTTCCAAGGTGATATAAATTATGCTTTGAGTGCCAGAGTTCTCTCCTTTTCTCATGTCTCTGATATATATTTATCCTCTGATATATCAGAATCAGAAATATCAGAACCTTTCTTTGATGATCCTTCTCTCAGTCTACTAGATTCATCTCCCAAAAATTGTGATTTTTCACTAGATATTGACTTACCTTTGAGAAGCTCTTCCTCACAAGCTTGTATATCTGATTTAGAAGATTGTTTGCAGGATGATATGCATGTAATGACACATATAATACCACAATCCATACCATCTACCATACCTCTGAATAATCCAAAGACTATACAAATCCCAAGATCACCTGTTGATTCCTCATTGGTCTCTTATGCAGTGATATTTATCTTGCATGGTTTGAAGTATTTCCTACCTTTCATTGGCTGGTTATCCATGTCCTTAGTCATATTTGGACTGATATTAAACATGTTTGGATCTGTTCTAAACACTTATGGTTCAGATCTTATGCCCATCCATCATTCATATTTTTACACCTATCAATTTTCCCCAGTTGTTCATAATTTTCCTAGTCTAGCCCTATATCCTCATGGAGCCACTGAAGCCTTTGTATTTGCTGTTCCATATGATAATGTTTGTGATATATCAGTGTTTTATCAGCCTCACATCATATCTATATAGGTGCTACAGCATATTGGAAGATTTACATGTGATTCACATCGCAATTTTGCAGCTATTCAGGGAATTGGGTGTGAAATAAATTGCCTTATTTTTTGTACTCTTTGGGAAGGAGTATGCACAGATATCTTTTCCATTTTAGGTTATGTTTGAAGATCAGAGTTTGACAGCAGCAAGAATCATTCATATAATGCTCCCACTTCATCATATGATGAGATACAAGGAGTCTCTCCTCTTCCTTCTTGCAGGTTCTACACTCCAGCACATGATCATGGAGTTCATGATTTCTTCAACAAGTCTTCCATCCAGAAGAAGTTCACTCAGCTGATTCAAGTGAATATAAGGATATGTTGAATACATACATATTTCAAATTTTTTGCCTTGTCCTATCTTGAGGGAGGATTTTCCCCATGTGGTTTTTCCTCTTTCCTCACTTTTCTGGACATAATAATTGTAAAAGGGTGACCATAGCCTTGTTGTTGGGCCCTATATGCATCTATATTTTTTGTCATACCATCATAAAGTCAGACTTATAGGGGGGTGTAGGAATATATTAAACCCACTCACAACTTAGGATAAAATAATTAATCATTATTTGATTAATTATTCACCCACTAGCTTAATTAGTTGGCACCTTAAAGTCAATGCATGCCATCTATATCCTAGGAATGATTTATTTCTGATTCTGGATTCATCTACAATTAGTATACAGGACCTTATAGTAGATTCTGATTTTTTTATACTTTTTCTATTTTTTATGTTTTTTTTGCTTTTCTATGGATAAGATAAAAGCTAGTCAACTAGGAAACTGGGAGCTTTTGTTTCCAACCCATCCTCCATTAGTTTTTCTCCATTTTATAGGATTAGCATGTTATTTCCATCTCCTTGACAACTCACTCATGCGTTTTCCAACTCGTGAGGTCCTTGATAGATTTAGCAAGTGCTTTATCCACCTATGGGGGTTTGCTATATTTTGGTAAGTCATCCTTTTTGAGCTTTATGAGTTGTTTCCATACAATTCAACTTCCCCATGAGGGATGTAATATTTATGTACTCTATTATTCATAATTATTCAATGGAAGGATACACACCAATATTCATCTCTTCATTCATGTGATTCAGTCTCTTTTCTTCTCTCTAGTTTTCCTGTGTATGCTTGTGAGAATTCTTAGTAGCAAGATCTATTTCCTGTGCTTCTTCTTAGCATCATTGCACATAGCATTGATATATTATTTCTACAGTCAAATGATGCTTCCTGATATGAATTAGGATCATATATAACCATCATGAATCATTTCTCATCAAGAATCACGTCACATGCAAACAAAAATAGTGTGAAATTGTGATCTAGTCTTCCTAGGATCTAGTGGATTTCCAGCTAAATCCCCAGCTGCTTGAATGGTTTTCTTAGCCCATTTAGTCCAAATGGGTGAGCCATGATATTAATTTTCATCTTCATCACTTGAATCATCTTGTATTGGGGTGTGATATTGTTCCCAAGGGGCTAGTTCGAGCTCTGGCATGAGCTCCTCTTCAAAGTATACACTCCTTTCAATGAATGTCTTCTGTAATGAGGAATAAAAGAGCTTGTATCCCTTTGCATATTCAGCATATCCAACCATGATGCTCTCATTTCTTTGAGGTTTCAAGTCCTTTATCTTCTCTGGAGGAATCCTATCCCAATCCTTTGAGCAGAAGACCCTGAAATGAAAAACATTTTGCTTGTGACCAAACCAAAGCCTCATATTGCTAGAATAATCAACCCATAGTTAGCTACCTTAGACATTAATTAATTTATTTTTTGTCTTATTTTCCTAGTTTCCATATTCCACCTTATGCAAGTTGTCCTCCACATGTCCAAAGTGGTCAAACTTGCTAAAATTGAGTCATGGAGCGCTTGGGAAACCACTTGGAATCAAATCTACTTTATTCTTGGCCTTCCTAGCACATCTCTACTTCTTCTACTTTATTGCCTGCTTTTGCTGAGTTTTAAGGCAATTGGGAAAGTTTGACTAGGTGAAGTTAACTTGTTTTTTGTCCTCATCATCCTCAACTCTTTTTTCCTAAGAAAAGCATGTATGATTTGTCCTCCCATCATCTATTAGCTTGTCTAATTTATTTTTCCAATTCGTGAGCTCATAGACAGATTTGGAAACTGCTTTATGCACCTATGGGGGATTTGCTTAGATTTAGTAAGCCTGCTTTTGACCAAATTCGAATGGCATCCCAATGCATTCGAATCCCTCATGTAATTATTTATTGTGGTAGCCTATGACTTCACATGGTTGGCTATTGTACACTCATTCAATATAGATTAGTGTTCTGCTCCATATTCAATCTACTTTGTGTGTAATTTGCATGTGTAATTGGCAATTTTTGTGAGTGTAATTGTTCTAACACCTGGGTTCAATTTCCACATGGTATCAGAGCCTTTTTACATTGATTTCTCTCCTTCCAATTTTTTATTGCAGGTTCGACATCATTGACTGGGAGCATTCTGCTGATTGAAGGGATAGTTTCTGAGCTATGGATCAATCTCAGAAGATCATCTTGACTCCATTTAACTTCTTTGAATGGAAATAAAAGATGGAGATACTGTTGAGAGAGAAAGGCCTCTATAGAGTGACTATGGAAATAGAATCAGATCCCAATGTAGCTACAGAGAAAATTAAATGGCACAATAGGACGGATGAGGCCTATGGTGTCCTGTGTCTGAGCATATCCAGAGACCTCCTTTTCCATCTTGATGGATTAACATCACCAAATGAAGTATGGGAGAAGATTGTTGAGATTTTTGGTAATATATATGAGATGAGGGGACATCAAATTGAAAATGAATTGATCTCCTTGAGTCCCAACAGCTTCGAATCCTTGCAACTCTACTTTTCCAAGTTCAAAGCCCTTGTTTTGTAGCTAAAACAATGTGGAATCAAAAAGAAGGAGGAGCAACTAGTTTTGGCCATACTCTCGAAGCTTGGCCCTGACTATTTAGTGTTTTTCTTGACCTTCCATGCTACAAAGTTGACAGCTCGAGCCTGGAAAATGCCTAGCCTTGTAGATTTCATGGAATCTCTCACACAAGAACAAGATAAATTGGTGATGATGGGCACCATCAAACCTTCCAAAGACTAAGCTCTGGTTGCTGGAGATTCGAGGGTGGATTCAAAAGGAAAGAAGAAAGCTAAGAAGCCACCTGAGCAAAAGAGAGATAAGAACAAGTCTCCAAAGGAGCCCCAAGGTTCCAAGAAGAACTTCCAGAAGAATAAGAACAAAGGAGAAATGAGCAAGTGTGCATACTATAGTAAGGGAAATCATCTTGAAAGCTCCTGCATGAAGAATCAAATTGACATGCTGACCCAACACCTAGAGAAGAATGGCATCTCCCTTCTTGATAGCTCAAAGAATAGGGAAGGAGGATCAAATTCAGAAGACAGAGAGAGAGTTCATGCATTGGTTGCTGGCACAACAAGCTCACCTAGTTTCATCATTGATTCTGGAGCTTCAAGAAATATGGTTTCGACCAAGGAGGAATTCACCTCACTTGACATGTTGAAAGGTCCACCAATAGTACTGGGAGATGACTCTCTCACTGAAAGTTTGGGCAAAGGGAGGATTGATCTTGACCATGGTAAGTTCAGCAATGTATTGTATGTTCCAGGTCTTGCCTCTAACCTATTATCAGTGTATCAAATGACCCACGCAGGGTCTCCAAATAAGTTCATATTCTCCCCTAATGAATTTGAGATCATAGAGATCTCAAGTGGTAAAGTCGTTGCAAAAGGAATTGCAAATCACACTTCGAAGGTATACATGTTCTCACACTTCCTACCCTACTCAAACCCCTCTGCTCTTCTGATTCATGCTAATGAGGCAAGCAAGCTTTGGCATGAAATATTTGGCCACCTTAACTATAAGTATCTTTCTGATCTTAGTGAAAAGTAAATGGTCATAGGTTTACCAAAGATTAAGTTTTCCAAAAGATTCTGTCAAGGTTGCATCTTAGGAAAACACCCAGAGAAAAAATTTGAGAAAGCTAGTCATGAGAGAACCTCTGCACCTGTTGACTTGATCCACAGTGATGTTGCTGGAACATTTCCTCATATGTCAATGAGTGAGGCCAAATATGCATTGACATTCATAGATGAATTTTCCAGGTATTGTTGGGTTTACTTCCTGAAACACAAGTCTGAAGTTTTTGGCCTCTTCAAAGTCTTTAAGGCTTTGGTTGAAAACCAGTCTAGGAGGAAACTCAAGGTCCTCAGATCTGACAATGGTGGTGAGTATGTCAAGTCTGAGTTCATTCAATATTGTGCAAATGTAGGTATTCAGATGCAGCATTCTATCCCTTACACACCACAGCAAAATGGTGTTGCTGAGAGGAAGAACAGATCACTGAAAGAGATGGCAACCTGCATGATGGAGGCTAAGACTTTGCTACAAACTTTTTGGGCCGAAGCTATAAACTGTGCAGCCTATATCCAGAATAGGGTGCCTCATAAACAGCTTGATGGCATGACTCCTTTCGAAGCATGGAGTGGGCACAAGCCAGATGTGACCCATTTCAGGATTTTTAGCTCAAGGGCTTGGGCTAGAATTCCAACAGAAAAGAGGAAGGATTTGCATCCCCAAAGCCAAGAGTGTCTATTTGTTGGGTACTCTGAAGATTCAAAAGGGTACAAGCTGATTAATTTGAGCTCAAATAAAAACTTCATTGAAAGGAGTGTTCAGTTCCAAGAAGAGCATTTAGCAGCAATAGAAGTTGGAGAATCCTCTTCACCACCAGTACCATTGAATGTAAGTGAAGAGATAGTTGAGTTTGCTGATTCTGATATGTCTAATAATGATGGTTTAATTGCAGATCCTAACAGTCCTACAAGACAAAAATGGGCAGCAAATACCATTCATGCGGCAGGAGAACTAGCTGGAAATCCTAATGATCCTAGGAGGACTAGATCTCAATCTGAGAGTGCTCTGTGTATGAAAGACCCTTTGTTTGCAGAGAAATGCTATCTGATGGTTGAATCAGACCCATAGACATATTAATAT
Source organism: Pseudotsuga menziesii (assembly GCA_001517045.1). Lineage (NCBI taxonomy): Eukaryota > Viridiplantae > Streptophyta > Pinopsida > Pinales > Pinaceae > Pseudotsuga > Pseudotsuga menziesii. The sequence continues at coordinate 117,339 of LPNX010726740.1, forward strand.
GCAGCACATGATCCAATATGGCAAACATCCATGAAAGAAGAGTTCAGCTCACTCCATAAGAACAACACTTGGGAGTTGGTTGATCTTCCCCCAGGGAGGAAGCTAGTTCAGTGTAAGTGGGTTTACAAAACCAAGTTTGCTGCTGATGGTTCACCTTTGAAATATAATGCAATATTGGTATCCAAGGGCTACTCACATGTACATGGCATAGACTACAATGAGACCTTTTCACCAGTGGCAAAGATGGACTCCATCAAGCTAGCCTTAGCCATTGCAGCTTCGAAGCAGTGGGACGTACACCACATGGATGTGAAGTGTGCTTTCTTGAATGGAGATCTTACTGAATATATTTACATGCATCAGCCTCAATTCTTTTCTACTAATCCATCTCTTGTGTGGAGGCTAAAGAAATCATTGTATGGGCTTAAGCAAGCCCCCAGGGCTTGGTATGCCAAGATTGATGGCTTTTTGCTATCATTGAATTTTGTTCGATGCAAGTCAGATCCTAATGTTTATTTAAACCTGATTCATGGTTCTTTTATGATTATTTTCTTGTATTTAGATTACCTTCTCATTACAGGAAGCTCAAAGGATGAAATTACCTCCTTCGAGGATGCAATGAACCATGCATTCTCTATGACTGATTTGGGGTTATTGAGCTAATTATTGGGGCTTGATATTGCTCAAACCAAAAATGGAATCAAAGTACATCAGTCCAAGTATGCCTTGGATTTTCTGAACAAGTTCAACATGAAGGAATGCAATCCAAGCAAGACTCCCTTCCTTTCAGGAGTTAAGCTTGAAGAAGCAGATTCTTCACCTATGGTAAATAATACACTGTATAGGAAACTGATTGGGTGTTTGTTGTACCTTACACATAATTGACCTGATATTTCTTATGCAGTAAGTGTGGCTTCAAGATACATGGATCAGCCTCATGAGATCCATTGGAGGGCAACCAAAAGGATCCTTAACTTTGTTCAGGGAACAAGGACTCATGGGATCTTCTACAAAGCTAAATATGATCTTGATTTGATTGGGTTTACTGACAGTGATTGGGTAGGTGACAACATAGATCGAAAGTCAACTTTAGGATATTTGTTCATGATTTCTGAAGGACCAATCAGCTAGTCAAGCAAGAAACAGAGTGCCATTGCACTCTCATCTACAGAAGCAGAGTACAGAGGATTTGTAAATGCAACAACTCAATGTTTATGGTTGCAGGGGTTACTTGGTGAGTGTGGCTTTGAATCAGAATACTCAACTACTATCTATTGTGATAATAAGAGTACCATTTGAATCTACAATGAACCAGTTCAGAGACAAAGAACCAAACACATTGAGATCCATATGCACTACATCAGATAGCTTGTGCATGATGGCACCATTCACCTACTCTTCTATTCATCTTCAGAACAAGTAGCAGATATCTTCACCAAAGTTTTTTGTGAGAAGAAATTCAGCAATCTCAAATCACTGTTGGGGATTGCTGATCATGCTGTGAAGCATGAGTGATGAAAATATTTTCAAATTTTGTTTTACTGTCCATGTTTAAGGGAGGATTTTTCCCACTGGGTTTTTGCCTCTTTCCTTGGTTAAATGGACATGCAGTATGTAAAGGGTGACTAAGCCTTGTTGCTAGGACCTATAATTTTCTGATATTTTACTCATAAGTCGGGCTTAAGGGGGGGTGTTAGTATAATCAACCCATAGTTAGCTACCTTAGACATTAATTAATTCATTTTTTGTCTTATTTTCCTAGTTTCCATATTCCACCTTATGCAAGTTGTCCTCCACATGTCCAAAGTGGTAAAAATTGCTAAAATTGAGTCATGGAGTGCTTGGGAAACCACTTGGAATCAAATCTGCTTTATTCCTAGCCTTCCTAGCGTATGTCTGTTTTTTCTGCTTTATTGCCTGCTTTTGCTGAGTTTTAAGGCAATTGGGAAAGTTTGACTAGGTGAAGTTAACTTGTTTTTTGTCCTCATCATCCTCCACTCTTTTCTCCTAAGAAAAGCATCTATGAGTTGTCCTTCCATCATCTATTAGCTTTCCTAATTGATTTTTCCAATTCGTGAGCTCCTAGACAGATTTGGAAATTGCTTTATGCACCTATGGGGGATTTGCTTAGATTTAGTAAGCCTACTTTTGACCAAATTCAAATGGCATCCTAATGCATTCAAATATCTCATTTAATTATTTATTGTGGCATCCTATGACTTCACAGGGTTGGCTATTGTACACTTTTCAATACATATTAGTGTTCTGCTCCATATTCAGTCTCCTTTGTGTGTAATTTGCAAGTGTAATTGGCAATTTTTGTGAGTGTAATTGTTCTAACACCTGGGTTCAATGTCCACACATATGGTGTTTTTCCATCCACTGATTTATGAGGAGCTCTTTTTTGAACATATTCATCATATTTAATGGCTTCATCCCATAGCTTAGGATTCAAATCCTTTGCTTAAATCATATAGGTTTCCATATCCTTGAGATCCCTGTTCTTACGCTGGACCACACCATTTTGCTGTGGTGTGTAGGGGAACGAATGCTGCATTTGGATGCCACATTATTCACAGATCTCAGTGTCAAATCTTGTTCTCATAATACTTTCCCTTTTCATCCCTAAGGACCTTGATCTTGTTCCCATGTGAATTCTCAACCATGGATTTCCAAACCTTGAGAATCTCAAAGACTTCAGATTTGATTTTGAGAAAGTAAACCTAGAAAAACCTTGAGAAGTCATCTATGAAGGTCAACACATACCTTGATCCTCCATATGAGGGTGTGGGAAGAGGCCCAATGAGGTCTAAATGAACTAAACCAATTTCTTGTACATCTCTCCTCTCTTTCGCTTTCTCATAGTTACGCTATGCATGCTTTCCCACCACACATCCTATGTATGGGCCATTGGAGATCTTGATAGAAGGAAGCCCTTCCACCATGCATTCTTTTCTCAATGCTTAGAGGTTTCTGTAGTTTAGATGGTCGAACCTCTCATGCCACAACTTGGTTTTCTCATTGGCATGATTTAGCAGCACATTCCCTCTTGATTAGGGAAGGAAATGAGAGAAATTATATATTATAGCTTGATGATAAGAAAACCCCAATACTACCAACTTGTTGGTAGAGGTTTCAGCTATCTCCACTATGTCTGGAGTAAATGTTACTCTCTTGGCTTCACCAGTGTGATTCATTTGGTACACTGAGAGTAGGTTCATTGCCAAGTATGGTACAAACAAAACATTGTTAAAATACCCATCATCAAGATCGATCATCCCAATCCCTTTATCTTGGATCTCTGAATCATCACCCATTCGAACAGTTGGGCCACTGTTAGAATACATGGATGAGAAGAAATATTTTACAAAGGCCATATGCCTTGAAGCTCTTGAATAAATGATGAAGGAAGAGATTTTGAAGAACCAGCAACCAATGCATGACACCTCTCCTTGTTGTCTAGGCCTAAACCTCTATCCTTCTTCCTTGCTCCCTTAAACACTCGGATGTTGTTCTTCTCAAGCAGTTGTTCCATCATGTCTATGGTATTCTTCATACATGCACTCTCTAGATTCCATCCCTTGTGACTGTAGGTGCATTTGGTCTTCTTCTGCTTCTTCTTGTTCTTGTCCTTGCAAGGATTCAAACCCCCATCTAAATATTTGGGTCTTTCTTGCTCTTCTTATCTTGTTGCCTCGAATCCTTAGCTTTCTTCTTTCATTTGGATGGATTCGAAACTCTTGCAACAAGATCTTGATATTTACTAGATTTAATAGTTCCCACTGCACTAGCTTATCTTTATCTTAAGTCAGTGAATCGAGGAAATTAGCTAGTGATGGAATTTTTCAATTTTGAGTTGTGAGATTGATAGAGTGAAATGTTCTTACAAACACAGAATACTCTAGACCTAGCTTCGAAATTATGGACAGTATGAGTTGTTCTCTATGCCACATTGCTTGAGATGAAGCGCCAATGACGTGAACTTGGTGAAGAAGTCTTGTATTGTCTCAAAATGAGCTAGACTCAAGGAGATGAGCTAATTTTCACGCTGGTGACCTCTCATTTCATTAGTATTCCTGAAAAATGCCTCAATATTGAGCCATGCTTCATTGGGATTTGATAGACTATCTACATGAAAGAGTAAGCCTCTTGAAATTTTGAGACAAAGCATTCCAAACGCTTCATCAATCCTATTGAAGAACTTCGATTTCTCAAGAACAGAGTTTGGTTCAACTTCTGTCCCCATGGTGACCCTGTACAAGCCATTCGACCTCAGTTGGATCACCATTTCATCCTTCCATTCGAAATAGTTAAATGGGGTCAACAAAACATGGGTATACTTCATTTCTACTTGCACTCTTGGTGACAAATTGTTGATTGTACCTAGAATGCAAACACTCAAATCTATCTGGAAAATCCCTCTAACAACTACTCTAACAATATAGATTTGATTTGCAGCTCCAAAGAGCTCTGATACCATGTGAGAATTGATTCACAGCTGGATCCAGGGGCTAAGGAAACTCTCACAATTCGATATTGTTCACAAAATATGCACAAAATAGTTGAAAGAATGAAAATTGCATACACACATGAGGTCAATAACATATATTATTCTGATTGTCCAACATGTAACTGTGTCTGGATCAGATATATATTACAATAGGGAAACATTGTGAGGCCTTGGAGGGAATCTGGATGAATCAGGGTAATCCATCGATTTATTTTTTAAAATAAGAAAACAACTGGAATCAAGGTAATCCATCGATTTAGCTCATTATTTACAGGAATCAAACCACAGGTAGTTTATTGACACAATAATAATTACCATATTAATTTATTTTTTAAAATAAGAAAACAACTGGAATCAGTGTAATCCATCTATTTAGCTCGTTCTATACAGGAAGAAAACCACAAGAATTTTAATTGACACATAGGCAAGAATTACCAAATTAATTTATTTTTTAAAATAAGAGAACAATTGGAATCGTCGTCATCCATCGATTGAGATCGTTTTGTATAGGAAGAAAACCATAGGCAGTTTATTGACACACGTGCAAGAATTACCAATTTTTTTTATTTTTTTAAGTAAGAAAACAACTGGAATCAGTGTCATCCATCGATTTAGCTCGTTCTATATAGGAAGCAAACCACAGACAATTTATTGACACACATGCAAGAATTACCAAATTAATTTCTTTTTTAAAATTAAAAAACAACTAGAATCAGCGTCATCCATCGATTTAGCTTGTTCTGTATAGGAAGCAAACCACAGGCAATTTATTGACACACAGCAAGAATTACCAAATTAATTTCTTTTTTAAAATAAGAAAACAACTAGAATCAACATAATCCATTGATTTAGCTCGTTTTGTTCAAGAAGCTTATTGACACACATGCAAGAATTACAGCCGCTGATAAGATTAAATTATGGTCGTTGATAGGATTGCAACGCAGAGGAATCCAAGCACAGAATTAAAGAAGTTGACGCTAGTCAACACATGGATAGGAAAATAAATGAAAACAAACTATATTACCCTCACCATCAATAGCAACACACAGAGAGGAAAAAGGATAAAACATCATCTGGGTGTTTAAACCCTGCGCCTCAATAATGCATGTTTCTTTCTCAGACCCTTTTGTTCACTAACTGTGCTACTTATAAGCATGGAAAAAGAAACATAGCCAGCCCCTAGCTCGAAAATTTTAGTGGAAATAAATTAAAAAATCCCTAACCTTGAACAAATTTTATGATCGACAAATTAGAGGAACCCAAAGACTCAAAATTGCATGACCACATACGAAAATACCAATATAATTCACTCATTAAAATTATTCAGGCATTAGAGACCTCCCAACTGTAAATTCATGTGGGAAAACTAAATGTTAAAAGGGAAAAAGAAAGATGCAACGATATTCAAAACCTGGACTCATGGAGTTACCAGCTCGTCCTAAACCCTGTGAGGCGAAGGGATTGCCTTTCGATCATGTTTCCAGCAACTCATTCTGGACAAAATCATATGGGATTGAACGATATATGTAGCGCAGAGTTCTGAAATCTCACTTTTTAATTATGGGTTTCAAAATTTTATATTTGGATTTATTTGTGAGAACAACATATGTCACTCTTGGACGGTTTAGCTTTCGCAATAGATTTTGGATAACTCAGGAGGGGCGACCGGGTAAATGAAATGGTAGAAAATCAATTCAGTGCTATCATCAACAAATTTGTATCTTTATTTGTTGGGTAAAAATGTTTCCCCATCGGCCTTCAGGACTCATGGTTGGTAGAGCAAGTGGGATATGAATTACACCTTACAACATGAGTCCTAGGAAATCGTTCACCGGCTGCCTTGGGATAATTTCATTACCCTGAAATATAAGCTTACCCATCAAGGTACAATCAACATGGGACAACATCTTAAGGCTTGATGTGTGTTTCCTTGAACAACAGTGACGTATTTTTTCTGATGTTAGAGTCGGAGTCTATGAGGGCATTTAATCGTCGTATATATTGACATAGTATAACGTGGAAAGGAATTAACTTACCACCCAATAAAGCCTTTGGATAACTCTTTTCATGGCTAATCCTTCATCTATCAACACAACTCATAATATCCTTTTGAGGGTGTTTATTTGTTGTATATATTTACTTAGTATAATGTGGAAAGGGAATTAACTTACCACCCAATAAAGCCTACCTTTGGCTAACTCTTTTCATGGCTAATCTTTCATCTATCAACACAACTCATAACATCCTTTTGAGGGTTTTTAATTGTCATATATATTGACTTAGTATAATGTAGAAATGGAATTAACTTACCACCCAATAAATCTTTTGGCTAACTCTTTTCATGGTTGATCCTTCATCTATCAACACAACTCATAAGATCCTTTTGGAAGGGTGGGTCTTCGATTAACTTGGCCAAGAAGGTCCTAATAAACACTTTAAGGTCTTGTCTAAATAAAAACTCATTTAAATCTATGGTCTAAAAAGGATTTCTTTGGTCGAGTGGTGAGTTGTGGTCTAAAAAGGCTTTCTTTGGTCTAGCGGTGATAATGAAAGGGTTGAGAGTTTGATAAAGCATAATTGATTGATCGAATTGACGAGAGAGACTCATTAATCATTTGTTTAAGCACTCACTTGTGGATTTGGTTGTTGTCTTTGATATGCATGTTAGTATAAAGGTATTTGTGCTCAATGCACATTACAATGGCGAATATTTTTCACAAATTAAAATTGGAAGTAATGTTGTGGTGTAAACACACTAGTATTCTTTGCCAGACACTCGTGGTGTTGTGACCTAGTTACATAGGCATAAATTTCAATCATGTGATATGCATTACACAACATAGTGCAGTGACTCTTGTTGTGGAAATTATGTATTGATGTAGTTGGGGAGATCAACAATTTACATGGAAGGCCAATAGTTAAGACAAATCATCTTCCTTGTTTGTCTCTTCCAATTTGTAAATTTTTGTACTTTGTTCATTATACACAATACTGAATAGACTAGAAGACTTTGAAATGTTTGTGTCCCGATGATAAATGACATATCATGAGATTGTGAATACTTGAATAGTTGGTTACTTGGATATTTTTCTCATTTTCAAGTTTTCCATACCTTGTAACACATTGTCACAAACTTAATGGTAATTTGGAGTTGCTTAGCTGTCAATATAAGCATGCTAGTGTTTGTGTGAATGAATATATTATCTTTTTTATCAGTTCACTAATTAATTTGAACAAGATAATGAATAAGAAATATATTTATGGGTGTATGTCATGATCCCTACTTATTGGTTGGCTCAACAAGAACAAATATTTTGGTCTTAGGAAAGTGAAACAGGGAGTTGTATAAGACCTTATTGGCCAAGTTAATCAAAGACCCGCGCTTCCAAAAGTATCCTTATGAGTTGTGTTAATAGATGAAGGATCAATTCTAGAAAGAGTTAGCCAAGAACTTTATTAGGTGGTACCATAAACTTATATTATCTACACACACAACTTTCTCTCATGTTTACAACATATCGAAGTTCTCTTTGGTGTTTCATTTCCCCCGCTTTGGGGGTATGCTAGTTAAGTTTATTTTGAGTGTGTTTCATGGGGGATTCACTTGTTGACCAATATCCTAACACGTTAGTTCATATTGTGGGTTTTAAATTTCTTAAAAATCAGGCCAATATATTGCAGGTATTGGGGTATGATGGGTTTAGGGTGGGGGGCTAGGGAGGTTTATAAGGATTAGGGTATAAAAAAGGGTGGTGGGGACGTTTCATATATTGGGAGGGGGTTTCAACAAAAGGAGTTTGGTCCAATATCTACAGAAATTAATGGTATTCTTTAATACTCCATGATTGCATGTGATATGTGAGAGGTTCACTGAGTGAAGCCCCCGTGGTGTGTTTTTGAAAATTTTAAATTTTTTTTAGTACAAATTTGTTAAAAAATTATTTTTATTTTTTTATAATTTGTATGTTTTGAAAATTTAAAATTTATGTATAATTTTGATTTTTTTTTCTACAATTTCTTTTTATACATTTTTTTTATATTTATCTTTAAATTTTTCATTAATAAATTTTCTTATAATGTTTTTTATTTTTTTTAATTTGAATTTTGAATATTTTTTATAAATTTTGGATTTTTGGATTTTTGCTTTTTTGAATTTTATTTTTAATATTTTTTTTAAAGCTATAGTTTTTATAAATTTTAACCTTAAATAAAACTAGCACTTATTTTAAGAGGTCCACTTTTGAATTCAGGGGTCGATTTAGGGTTTCAATTACAATGATACCACCCATAGTTTATTTTGGGGTTTTTTTTTGTGTTTTTGAAGCAAAATTATGAATTTTATGGATTAATATACAATTTTATTATGAATTATATCGTAAATTCTTTTATTTTATATGGAAAGAGTGGTGAAATAATTTCTTGAATAATTTGTGTTTAACTAAGTGCTAGTTATATATAGTGTTAGTGAGAGATTTAATAGATCCAAACATGCTCGCATTCTAATAGATCCAACAGTGGATGAGTCCTCTCCTTGGGAATTTGTGGATGGTGCTTCTCAAGGAAGGCCTCAAACTAGTGGTGCCAGTGGGATCCTACACCTCTCTAGATCTCACTCTATCCATTTTTCTACAGGTCTTGGAGATGTTCCAAAACATTTTTTCTAAATTTGCAGCATTTAAACTTCTTCTGAGACTTTCACACTCCATTGGTATCACACATTTACATATTTTTGGCAATTTTAAGTTGGTCATTGATAGTCTCAAATTGGGCAAGACTCCTTGGAATATTTCCCTTCTTTGTCTTTATGAGGACATTGACATGATCAAATTATACTTCCAATGGATTATTTTCACGCATATATTCTAAGAAAGAAATTTCAAGGTCGACCTGCTCTCGAAAAAAGGTCTTATGCTGCCGACCTGTTACATGGACAAATGGGAGAGCGATGGCTCCTTTCTTTTTATGGGAAGACGCAACTTTTTGGACATTACTTGAACTATTGAACAACAATACACTTGTATGAGTTTTTATATGATATGTAGATGTTATTTTTTACTGATATGCCATCTGGGCATATATTTGCATAAAGAACTTTCCTACTTCGAATTGTACGGCCTAAAGGTCATATACACAATGCACTTTTACAATAATAAAGGTGTGATGTTTTTCTATGGAAAAAATGAATTTAAAGCTACCTTCATATCAAGTTCATTTACGATGAGTCCTATACACGAGACCAGTAGAAAATATAGTATATACCAAGTTATAAGATTGAACCCATGCTGAAGGCAATCATAAAAATCAAGTCAATCACAACTAATAATCCATACCAAGTTGCCACCACATAAATGAGATGTGACAAAAACCTATCCAATCTATGCATTACTTATGACATGAATTGCATATAGGTATTCTCTCATTGCTCTGACAACCATGGTCTTGTGCTAATAATTATCTACCTTCTTTATTCTCTCTATGGTCTTTTGAAGGAATAAATCGCATGCTTGGATTTTGGAGTGATATACCACTTAGTAGAGACCACTTGAATCCTTTGACAACAAACAAATGTTCACATGGAAGGTATTGAACTTCAATTCCACAATGACATTTTTTTTCCATTGTATCAAACTTACAATATAACTGGAAAGGACTTCCAATATAAATAGAGTTGTTACGTTTCATGTCATGAAATGTAACAACTCTATTTGTCAATCATCCGTATATTTCAGTATAAAGTTACATGCCATCATCCATATATTTCTCAAGCTCGCCGAGAGACTGGGACGAATTTTAGGTTTTGAGAGTCAAGGAGAAGAACCATTGCCTGGCGGCTAGGGTTTCATCCCTAGTTGCCCCCCTTATTTTCGCAGTGAGGCTTGGGACCTTTGCAGTTTGAGCGGATGGAGATGAATCTTTTCTTCCTAGTGCGTTGTAGGTGTCCTTGCACGGTGACCCTTTCTGTGGCGGAGGCGGCGGCGATTTTGCTAAGAGACGACAGACCTTTTGAGTGGTGGTTCCCTCTCCTCAACGGTGGGGTTCTATTTTGATGGGGGTTTGCCATAGTCTGTGATGGCGGCAGGAGCCATTCCTTGTGGCTTTGTTGCGAGATGGTTTCTAGCGGTGTCTGCGGAGTGGAGGGGCCCTTGTTGTGTTCCTTGGTGAAGGGGATTTTTTCTTCTTCTGACGGTGCCTTTTCTTGCAGCGGAGTCGTTTTTTCTGTGGAGGGTTGGAGTGCCTCTTGTCTTGAAGGCAAAGGATCATGTGAAACTANGTGAAGGGTATTTTTTCTTCTTCTGACGGTGCCTTTTCTTGCAGCGGAGTCGTTTTTTCTGTGGAGGGTTGGAGTGCCTCTTGTCTTGAAGGCAAAGGATCATGTGAAACTACTTGTTTACTCTGTCGATGGACGAGTATCTTTCCCCCTTTTGGTGGTAGTGACTGTTGCGGGTTTCCTTTGTCATTTTTTCTGCTACTTTGCTCTCTTGAGCAGTCTTTGTATGGGTGTCTTTTTTGCCCCTTTTTGTAAGCTTTGTTATAGGGTGTTATTCGCTGAAGTTTTTGGCTTTGAGCAGTTAGTTCTGGTGATTTGCACTTGCCGTATGGTGGTATGGTCTTTTCTTGAAGGTTGTATGGTTTTCATTGACGGGGAGCTTGATTCTAGATCACGCTCAGTCTATTGAACAATGTTTATGTGTTTTGGCTAGATATAATTCCTAGCATCAAAGAAATGTATATTGTTACCTTAATTCTATTGAATATCAAAATACTACTATTTCAAAAAAAATTATTACGTTTCACGAGTGTTGAAATTTAAACTTTGTTCAAGTGGGACCAACCTCCAAAACCTAATGCTACATTACAAAGTAACAATGAATTATAACTTTACTTTGTTCGTTATTACAATTAGAAAAATGTAACGGCCGTGGGACCCTCGACCGAACCAACGATACCTTAACTCATCCCTTATCAGCGACATGCAACCCCAACCTTACCTCCAATTTTACCAGCAATTATTTGGTATTCCTATACCAAATAATGAACGTATAATATTCGGCTGTCACTGCCACGTAGATAAACTATCCGTAAATTGTTTGAACAGAATTTGTGAAAATAATGCCATGTCATCCTATCCCTGCGAAATTGACCATACGTATTCCTCTATAACTTTCAGTCAGCGCCGAGTCTACGCGACATTTGATTTGGCAATCCCTTTGGCCGTGAATGGCCAGTCTTCTAATCCGACGGCTCACGAGTCATCCCAGAGTGTGTTCGACGAGACCAACCACAAGTCCGGTCGTGTAGGCCCTATGTAGTCACGCGGTGAGCAACCGCCGATAATGTTATTGGTCCCCCTGTCTCATATAATCCTAAAACCAATGGTTTATTGACAAGTGTAGCGAGCATGACGAGGAGATGAGTTTTTTTTAATATAAGCTCGTCGCGAGGCTTGCTGAACTGGGAATTTGAGCGATTTTCCTCTGTTCTGCCCTCGGAGGATTTTAGGTTCTCAGTTTATTGAATTTTGGTGATAGAATGGAGATGATGGTCTAATGGTGTTGGCTATGAATTTAGTTGATAGAATAGAGATGATGGTCTAATGGTGTTGACTATGGCCATGGCTATGGCTAGGGTTGGACGTTACAAACTGAGATCCATTTTCAAGTAGGCCAACATCCCACCCTTGTGTGGTTCTTTCAGTTGAAAAAACCACCATGTCTACATACAGTGGAGCAATGGTTCCCTGTTTAAGTAACGAATCCAGAGGTATCGATACTAATTATGTTACAGTCGGCGTAGGTCGGGCTTCTTTATCGTCAAATCGACAAACTGCTTCCCGGCTTGTGTTTTCTGATCGGAATCACGTCCTAGCTTATGGTGGAACGGCTCAGCCTTGTTGCGGAATGAAAAATAAATTAGAGAAGCAGAAATCGAATAATCTCTCTGCTGTCTCTGATGGGTGTTTATCAGAGAAAAAGAGGATAAAGCTACTACAATCGTTATCCAAAGATCTTTCTGTTCTGTCTACGATCCCGGCAGATGCGAAAGTATCCCTCACAGAGCAAGTCAGAGGAGAAATTCTCTCGGTAATTTTATTGTTTTCATCTTCTTGAAGTATTAATCTGTCACTAAAATAGTTCATTATGATGAATGGTATTAGATTTACTAAAAATCAATATGACCGGGGATTCAACAGGATGCTGTGAATGTGCTCCTGAGGCAATTAGGACAAACCAAAGCGGAGCGCAAGGAAAGGAAACAGCGGTTGAAAGCCCAGAAAAAGGCTTTCAAATTACTTGAAAAGCAGAGGAAAAACAACGGCTGCTGTCAAGGCTCGTTGTTCTCATCATGCTCGTCCGACCATGAAGCTCTGCTGCACCCGACACAGCAAGTCGGACGGATTTTAGAGGCTTCTGAACAAAACCCGTCGGTGTTTGTGGAAAGTTCTCCAAATTTATCGGAGGTTAACGGAGATGAGAANGCCCCCGACACAGCAAGTCGGACGGATTTTAGAGGCTTCTGAACAAAACCCGTCGGTGTTTGTGGAAAGTTCTCCAAATTTATCGGAGGTTAACGGAGATGAGAAGGCTCTACATGTGGAATTTGCAGAGACTAGTGATAGAATGGGGTTGAATTCAGGGGTGAGCGTTCCAGTGCAGGAGGCGAACAGTGTGATAAAAGTTTGTATGGGTGGCAAGTGCAAGAAGTTGGGGTCTCAGATGTTGTTAGAGGCGTTTCAACAGAGAATCAGTAAAGCGGGGATGGGTGGTTGTGAGGTGGAGGTGGTGGGATGCAAGTGCATGGGTAACTGCCGAAATGCTCCCAATATTGGACTGCATAATGAGGGAGTAGTACTGCATACGGGCGTCGGCATAGAGGATGTCGATCGGATTTTTGCCAAAGTGTTGATTGAATTTGCAAGAACCTCAACCATCAATTAAAGAAGGCCCTGGCCTAGTCCGCAGCACCTAATTGCTTGTATATATTACTATCCCGTGTCTCTAAAATGGAGATCAGGGAAGCCTAAAGGTTAGGAGCCTCGGGGATTGTATAGTTATTTTACCACCGTGTAAATAGGTTTGTTTTGAGCTATTGTTCTGATTCTTTCATGCGTCAAGCGCTGGCAGCTGGCTTGGAAGATTATCAGTCATCCGCTCCGCTCAAATAGCAAAACAGTGAAGTTTTAATTAATTGTGGAGTTCACTTTATCACAGGAAAGAGTCCTCTAAATATGTTATGTCAATCAAGGGTAACTTTTTGAATTTTGTTTCAATTCGGTGCTTTTACACATCTCCCTCGTGTTATTTATTCTGTTTGACTAAGACCTCCCATGATTGCTCATCCGATATGGTGATATAAATTGTAATGTGGATCTGTTTTTCCACTAAAGTGATGTGCAACAAATCCCTGTATTCATTATTCACGAATCTGTGGTGGTCACTATTTACATTAATTTAACTTTTATTTTATTTGACACATTCTTCTTCACTCTATATTTGGTTGATAAATTAGAAGTTCTCTTCATTCTATATCTGGTTCTGGTTGATACATCATAAAATCAAATCAAAATCGACTATCAACATATGGTTAGATTTTATTGTTGTTTCACGTTATATTCATGGTAGAATTATTCAATGTTAGAATAACTCAATGTATGAGAACAATGAGATATATTTAATTGAACAATTTAATTTTTAAAATGTGAATTATTTGGTTTCTTTATAGTTATTTAAAATAAAAATATATTTTTAGTTATTTTTAATTATTAAATCAAAATAAAACTTTAAATTAAAATAATCTTGTAAATTAAAAGTCTATTACCCAAGTATCTAAATAGACCAACATCTTTTTTTAAATTATAAATTATATACTTCATTTTCAATTAATATAAAATTAAAAATAATATACTAATTTTAATAAATTTTTAAATCAAATTCAATAATGAAGCTAAGATTGTTATCCTAGAACATGTATTAATTTGAGTGTGGGTTTAGAAATAATTATACATATTGGGTTCTTTTAAAGTTTAAAAGATGTTGTTAAGTAATGTAGTTAAAAATTGTCATATATATTTTTTTTTAAAGTTTTGTAGTTAAAAATTGTCATTATATATATTTCTGTTTTTCTAAAGTTGTTAAAAATATGGTTATATATATTGTTTTTTATATTATTAAAAAGAATATATTTTTAAATAAGAATATTTTTTATAATTAAATAATCAAAATTATTAAAATTTAATGATAATATTAAATTTAAATTTATTTATTTTAACTAATAAAATTTGATGATAAAATTGTTAACCAAATTATAACCCAATTAAAAACAATTGCTATTTTATCCATTATTAACTTACTTTAGTTAATAAAGATTGTAAAAGTGGGAGGGAGAGAAATTAAGGAAGCTCTTGATGAGTCTCTTAAAATTGTTAAGATAAAAGTATACAAAGCCCTAACTAAAAGGAAAAAAATGCAATATATTCTTAAAAGACAAGAAAATATCTTACACCTCTCTAAGGTGGCTCCTAAGAAATTATGGAGACAGATTCTAACTAGAAAAACTAAAGATAATAATAGAATTGCTTTACACAATTGGAATTCCTATCTTAAAAAGCTTTATGAATCCCCAAATGTCATAGATAACTTTGAAACTCCGCTCACAACGGAAGAAGTTTTCTCATTAGAAGACATAGATTTTGGGGTTAAGTGTCTAGCAAATGGAAAAGCTAAGGACATTGAAGGTTACCAGGCAGAAATCTTAAAAATTGGAGGCCATGTCTTCATCCCTCACATCCACAAACTATTCAATCAAGTGGTAAAGCAAGGGTTCCCTAAACCATGGACTCGAAGCCTCATTATCCTTATTTTTAAAATTGGGGATACAAATAACCCCTATAATTATCGAACAATTATGATTAGCCCTCTCTTAGCCAAGTTATATGGTATTATTTTTTAAAAGAAGATCAACGTATTCCTTGAAAGTGAAGGTAAGCGGGCTAAGGGCCAAGCGCATTTTAGAAGACAACACTCAACAACGGACCACTTCGTTATGCTTAGGATCATTGTGGAGGAATGTCGTAATGATAAATCCAATCTATTTTTTTGCTTTGTGGACTTTAGAAAGACTTTCGATACAGTACCTAGAAATAACCTATGGAATATATAGAAGAGCTAAAGGTTCCTTTCGAGTTGAGAGTTGCCGTAACAAGGTTATACGAGAATGGCATTGCCAAGTTTAAGAGCAGCGAAGGGTGGTCAAAAGATATTACGTGTAATATCAGAGTTAAACAAGGTTTCCCCCTCTCCCCTACCCTATTTGGCATTTACATCGATAAGCTAGAAGGTTGTTTAGAGGAAGCAGGCTGTGCTGGCACAATCTTAGCTGGAATAGTCATCGTCCCTCTTCTCTATGCGGGCGATATTGTTCTTATGGAAAGGTGTCCATCTGATCTTGATAAACAACTAAGACTTCTTAAGGATTTTTTCTCTACCATGGGTATGACTGTAAACACTGACAAAACAAAAGTTATGATTATCAAATCCAAGAAGGACACTTACGCTAATTTTGTGTATGACAATAGCAACTTGAAGGAAGTGTCTTTTTACAAATACCTAGGAATTGATGTTCATTACAAGCCCAACTGGAACTATAGCATTGAGAAAAGGATTAAAGGAGGGTGGAAAGCTTATTTTGGTCTTGAAAATAATTGTAAAGCAACAAACCTTGTGATGTGGGATAAAAAGAAGCTCCTATTTGAAACTTTAGTCGCTCCTGTTATCTTGAATGGATGTGAGGTTTGGGGTTGCAGTATCTCTAGAGAATCCCGGAGAAAGATTGAGCAAATTCAGAAGCGTTTTATAATGTATAACCTCAAAATTAAAAGCAATACACCCTATCATATTCTCCTTAAAGAAGTTGGTCTTTCCCCTATCGAGATCCTAGCTATGACTAGGCTCCTGTTGTACAAGCACAAAATCAATAACATGGGAGACCATAAACTTCCTAAGCTAGCTTTAAACTCCAACCAAAACAACCTAAGGCTCAAGCGAGGTTGGTATAAAGATACCAGGTCCTGGTTAAACCATTGGGAGATCGACGAAAATGTTGCATTGCAAAATATTAATAACATTAAAAATATTGCTACTTCTAAGTTTAAAGAGAAAATGTGGTGTGAGAAAGATTTAGAGGAAAAAAGAAAATTAAGATATTATAAGGAGGTCATCAACCCTACTCTAGAAGATCAAAAGTATCTCTTTGTTTTAACCAATTCAAAGAAAAAAATTAATATAGCCAAGATAAGAACGAACTCTCATGAACTCCATAGTGAGACAAGTCGTTGGGCAGTTCCTAAAACATTATGGGTGGAAAGGATCTGTCATCTCTGTGAGAGTACGAACATTGAGGATGAACATCACTTCTTTTTTGAGTGCCTTGCGTACACCCACATTAGATCTCAGTTTCATAACCTTTATTGCAATACCGACCTTCCTAGCCTTTTAACATTCCAAAATTATAGTGAGCTCAGGATGCCTCTCTCCAAGCTCTTTGAGCATAAGAACACAATTTTAAAACAAGTAAATAATTCGTTTATTTTGGTTCGATAGACCAAAATTTGGTCTCTATAAACATTAACCACCATCACCACCATCATCATCATCACCAATAAGTAAATGTATTTAGGTAATGAAGACCATATATAATTCATATCTTGTTTGTACGTGTCTCAATGTTTAGCTCTTAATTGGCAATGGATTTTCTTTTTTCTTCCCCAAGAAAAAAAAGGGACAACTTAATTTTCAAAGAAAAAAAGTGAAATTTATTTTCCAAGAAAGTTAGATTCTTTAGTTTTTTTTTTCCAGGAAGAAAAAGCCTGTCCTTGTTATTCTTATTAAGAATCAAAGGGCATTGGTAACACCCACCCAAAGAGGGTTACATCACAAAGAATACAACTAGACAATAAAGTATCACATCCAGTCGCAGCCGAGGGGAATGACGTGCAATAGTAAGTGTTGTTCCCATCAGAAAACTGTCTCATCATGCAAATGATCTATCTCAATCAGTCCATCCATTGTGAACCAAAAGGACCAGATCTGCGGTCCAAAAGAGTCACTCAAAAAAGTACATAGTAAGTGTCCAAAAGGAGAGAAGGTCCCCAAAACATGGCTCAAAGGAGCTAATAAGAGTCACAAGTGACCAAATGGACATCTATAAATTCAGTAAAACATCCAAAACCCAGAGAGAAGGTAAGTGCTGTTTTTGAAAGTCGGTAAACCAATTGATGGACGTTATTGATATGTATATTGTTTGATCAACTTTCTTTTGTGAAGGACGTTAATATTGATATGTATACTGTTTTTAATTGGTCGGAGCATTCAAACAATAATAATGTGATGTTGACTCTCGTTGGTATAGCTCTTGCTTCATACTTGGATTTTGGTTACATAAACCAAAAACTATGATTATTATTGTACTCAAGGTTACGTTACGTGGCGTTGTATGATTAATCAAAAATTGTATATTCAAAAGATGCCTTTGCGTATGTGATAAGTGAAGGGCGACAACAAAGCATCATGCTTTCGTTCTCATGGTTGAAAATTGAGACATGGTTGAAAATTGAGTCATGGTGCGTGTATGGTTAGCTTTTCAAGGAAAGTTTTTACGAGCCTTTTTCTTGGACGCGACAGATTCTTAGCGTAAATACATTGGCATACGTTAAAGGGCGTTGGTATATTCCAGAGAGGCATAATAATATTCCTTTTCAATTTGTGAAAATAAAATCATTTGTCTAATGAATAGATGTGAGTTGTATAATTTATTGCGATGAATGATTTATGATGATTATCTTTTTTTGAAAATAAAAAATAAAACATTATAATATTTTATTAAAATAATTAATATTATATATAAAATAATAAGATGAATAAATATAAATATATTTAAATTAAATATTAAAAGATTGTGTTATAAGTTTTTAATGAAATTTTTTTATGTTGAAATGAATATAAAGAGATGTAAAGAGTTGAAGGATAAGAGAAAATCAAGATTTTTCCATTAAATAAAGTTATGTATTATTTCTCATTTTGAAAAAACATATACATTTTGTATTATGATGTTTGGTCACACATGCCAAACTGTTACAAGTTTCTTGAGTGATCCAAAATTACATAATTTTTATGTCAAAAAATCACCTTCTCACATAAGAGATACATTTTCTTACATTTAACTTCATTGAAGACATTTTAAAACTGATATCTACGATTCCATTATCTCAGAACGAGACCCAATCAAAATTCCCGCAAAATAAATCTTTAGCAAAATGCGGATCAATGGGATCTCTCCCAACGTCTCAAGTCTGTTGACAAATTAAACTTAAAAAACACATGTTCATACAAAAACTATATTTAGCAATTGAATCAACGAGGTTTTCCCCTCCTAGAGCCTTTAGTGTGATGGCTATAAAACTTCAAAAACATCCTATAACTGCGAACTCACTTAATGTCCAAAATCCCTTGAGTTTCCTGAGTGGTTCCATTGATGGATTTAGAGACTATGATTGTACTAACTGGTAATCTCAGCCCTTCCTTCGACACCGAGTCCGTTGATTCATTTTTTTCTTTGAAAGTATGGCATATTCGAAATGAGTTGAAAGCTTCAACAAACTATTTAAGATTATTACCAATTCCATGAAGATTGATGTCTCAAATCATTTTTTCCCTTTCCATAAACTCAACCCAAAGTTCATGAAGATTGATGTCTCAAATCATTTTTTCCCTTTCCATAAACTCAACCCAAAGTTCGGAGTCCGCACATCCATTGAAGTCTTTTATATTTTCAACTAAGACAAGCTTCAAAAGTTCTCTTAATGCTAAACTTTCAGCCTTGTGATTGGTTCCTTTTCCATTGCTAGCCATAAAAATTACAAAAAAAAAAGACTCAGAAACAAATAGATTACCTCCCGATCCACAAATCTAGTCTATACATCCTCCATCAATAAACCCCTGCTCCCTTGACTAAAACTGATACCTTTTGGAACCCTCAACTCTACATTGTCTCTAAAAGTGTTGATCAAAGCAATAACTTGGCTAATCATCACAAAGTATGGAATATGTCTATCTTCAAAAAGCTTTATGTTTCTTGCTTTCCAAATACCCCAAATAGTATGATAAATAATGTATTTAATAGATTTTAATTCAGGCTTTTCGAACAACATTTTGAGATTTCTTTCAGTTTTCCCAAAGATTATCTATTTTGATCCCTTCACTTATGTCATCCCAAACCTTTTTAGAGAGTTCACACTCATCAGAAAGATATTATAAATAAGTGATTAACAATAATATCAAAATATCTTTTTAGTATAAAAAAGAAAATCAACATTGTTGAAATAAAAGTGGGTTGAAGATGAAAATCATTCTCATAAAATGCCATACTTACTTACACTCAATATATTTACTATAATAATTAATAATATTTTTATCAAAACTTTTTAAAATATAATTAAAATTTTAAAAAATTCGAAATAACCTTTTAACTTTTTAAAATATGATAAAATAAAATTAATAACTATTATAATCATCTTATTAGTCACATATTTAAATATTAAATAATGTCCCATAATAATAAAGAATTTCTATTATAAATCATTTTATTAATTATATATTTAAATATTAAATAATGTCAAATAAATCATAAAAAAATTGTTATTATAAATATTTATTCCATTAAGAAAAAAAGGTTAATGACAATACTCGCAGAACATAAAGTTATTTTCTTTTCTGTACCTCTATAAATATGGCATTTACTTTTAAGACTATTTATCCTCGTCATAAAGATAATGGCACAACCTATCATCTTTGCTAAACCGACGTGGAGGTTGATGATAAGCATCTACATCAACATTATTCTTTTTTTTTTTCATTTATTTTCCAGAACCAAGAACCTGCACCTGTACACGGCGGCGTTAGAGTTGGAGTAGATCACCAAGTCACACGAATAGTAGTAGGAAACCTGGGCCGGGGCCAGCCTTCGTTTGAATGTGAGAACGATCTGTCCAATGGCAAGTAGAACTGTCATCGTGGTTGCACAAGGCATTAAAAGACAGCGACACCTTCCGCAAGAGGCCAGCCTTAGTTTGAAGGTAAGATCAATCTGTACAACGGCAAGTAGAATTGTCATCGTGGTTGCACAAGGAATTATAGGACAGCAACACCTCTCGCAAGAGAATATTATGCCCCCCCACAAGGAAAGTAACCTGGGCTTCCATCGGGTCAGCCAAAGGCCCCACCGCTGGCTCACAAACTCAACCCCTCACCCTGAGGTTTGAACACGAGACCTCATGAAGACCAAATACCACAAAGGCCAACTTATCTACACCTCATGGCTTCATCAACATTATTCTACGTGGTAGTGGGAAAATGGTGCCATAAACAATTATCCATAGGTTGTCGCTAACTTGCTCTAAATTGACAACCTCGTGCGATGGTCTTTATCCTCGCCCTAATAACGAGCACATGGATAATACTTTGCTCCAACATTTAAGAGTATAAACTTAATGCCATTCCATGCTTTTGTAATATATATATATATATCTTTTCATTGACACTTTAAAATAATTTTATAAATCCATCTCCATATATTATTAACTAGCATTTGCACCAAGAGGTGCAAACAAACGCCGAGAGGGTAAAAATATTGTGTCTTTCTGCAACTGAATCTTTTTGACCTAGCTTGGAAGATTGGAAATTACTATTTAATAATGGTTATTTTTTATATTTTACCTCAAGACATTTATGACTAAATTTGATTTTCGGAACAAATGTTAACTGTTTTTCCAAGCTGTGTTTCTTGATTGCAATTTCCGATTTCCAAAATTGGGAAGCAGAAATGCATTTGTTGTATGTTTGTCTAAGTTTGTTTTATGTTTGGATCACAAAATATTATCATTTTCAACAAGTAAATGTCCTTTCCGATTTCGGTTTTGTTAAAATGGTATGTTGTTTACTTGATTTTCGATTTCCGACTGTTCGCTTTTCGGATATCGCTGAGATTGCTTTCGATTTATTTTGTATCTACTTTGCCAATTTTGGAGAATCGGAAATCAAAACTTTCACCTTATGTAAAATTGAAGGTCTCGTTGTCGTCCTATTAGTTCCATATAAGTCAACAATGGTAATAAATATTTTTTTAATAATTTTAATAAAAATCATACAAAAAGATGCAGAAAGTATAGATATGTGATTATGTCTGAATAAACAAAATGACAAGCCAAGTTCCAAAATAACAAGCCCCTTAAAGAAAGGGTGACATTTGAATATGGCCAAACATTGCTGAATATTTATATTTAAAGTGATGCCATTGAATCATTCAACTTAAATTAAATTACATAAAGTAGGGTTTTATGCAAGTCGCGATTATAAAAAACTCAAGAACAATTTGTTCAAGAGCAAAATATATACACCCAAGGGATCGAATCGACTTCATGGGAACTATCAATTTTCGGTTTGGATTGTGGATTGTAAGTATCCCTCTCTCTCTCTCTCCGTCCCTCTTCTTCCCCCCCCTCTCTCTCTCTCTTCCCCCCCTCTCTCTCTCGTTGTCGTCCTATTAGTTTCATATAAGTCAACAATGTTAATATATATTTTTTTAATAATTTTCCAATTTGCCCGTTTGGAACACCAATATTCTATTTTCCGATTAGCGCATTTTCGGATATTCTATGTGTTCAAATTAGGAAAAGTTGAAGATAGTATTTCTGAGTTTCGATGTTGGGGTATGCAAAACCAGAAACCGTCGATTTTGAGGTTTTATTTTAACTATTCGTATTGTTTTCGCATAATTTATTTCTCCACTAAGTTCATGCTTATTATAATCTCGGTCTATGTTATGTTTAATCATTGTGGCTCAAAATTTGGCGAAGATTTTGGCCTCTAAATTGTTACAATTTGTGGAGACTGATGCTAGCTTGCATATTTGTATGTTAAGAAAGAAACCCGTTTTACCTATGTATTTTTCAATTATCCAAATTACATATTTAATTACTCTGGTTGTCACTTATTCATTAACATATTTGATTACTCTGGTTTGTATCTATTTGAACTATAAACGTTTCGAAATTGCGTGAGAAAACCGCAAGTCGTCATTTCCATATTCATAATCCAAAATCCAACATTTCCATATTCGGAAATCTATGTTCTATGTTTTCCAATAAGGAACACCAATTGTTTCGATTTTCGATTCCCCAATTTTTGATTTGCCACATTTAGGATGCGGATTTTCAATTTCCGACATTTCGGAATCTAGAAATGCTATGTGTTGAAATAAATAACTAATGATATCCCTATTTCATATTTCTGACATTTCAGATCTCAAAAGTTTTCTATTTTCAAATAAAGAAATGTTGAAGTTCCTATTTCCTATTTCCGTATTTTGGTTGAATTTATGGCTATATGTTCATGAAAAATGTAAATAGTATGAATTAATAGTGAAGTAAATCATAAAGTCAGAATTAGAGAGAAAATGCGGTCTATTGCATGGAGGAATATTGAAATACAATATTGACAAAGGTAACTGCCAAAGGTTGACAACACTGTGTAGCAATAGAGGAAAACAATCTTCAATTACTAGTCTCCAAATCGTGATCGTTATTTTTTCCTGTGGAATGAAACAGGGCATGCAAAAAAAAATTGCAATGTAACATAATCATGTGACCAGACTAAAATGGATATGTAAAAAACATAATAATTCGAAATAACATATTTCATTACTCTAGTTGTTGTTATTCATTAACATATATTCTCATAAATATATTTCATTAATCCGATTTTCGACATGTCGGATTTTGTTGTTATTTATTAACATATATCATTATAAATATCTTCTCATAAATATATTTCAATAATCTGATTTTCGAGATATCGGATTTCGGAAAATAATATGTTTAGGAATAAGGAAAACCAATATTCCAATTTTCGATTTGTGCATTTTTCGATTCTGACAATTCGGATTTCGAATATTGTATGTGTTCAAATCAAAAACTGTGCATGTTCCGATTTTCTATTTCCAATATTTGGGATTATGAAAATCCTATGTCCTATTTTTTTCATCAAGGAACAAAATATTTCCGATATTTTAGATTCTGAAATCTCGAATTTTACATTTTATTTTCATTGTTCGTATTATTTTCGTATAACTTATTCCTCCGCTAAGTTCATGCCTATTTTAAATTTTCTCTGTGTGATTTTTTATCAGTCTCCCCATAAATTTGGGGGAGATTTGGTCTCTAAACTTGGTTTAAACCACAGGAAGGGAGTAAGAATCAATTGAAACACAGGAAGGGTGTTTCACCATCTCATAAGCAACATTTTCAATTAGCCAATATAAGCAATACATGCCACAATATTTTTGCAACAAAGAAAGAGTCGCATTCAATTAAAGCACATCAACGCTGTTTCACCATCTAATAAGCAGACTAAATGAAGAACTAAGGAATACATGCAAATTTACCAAGGTTCAAAATATTCTGATTGAAACTTGAAGTGTAAACAAAGTACAACAAAATCAATATAAGAAAAACAAAGGCAAAGTTAGTTACTTGAAGACCTGTTTATATGTGTAAAGTAAAGGTGGTGTATCAGCGAATGGGAGATCATCATAAGATGAGAAAAATTGAAGATATATTCCCATGCTTATATCAAATTACAAACTTTATTGCATTAATCAAGCAACAATGCATTGATGAAGCATTAATGTGAATGAAGAGACATGTCCAAAATGTCTTTTATCGCCTAAACAAGCAGTCAAACAAAAGCATGACCAAATTGACCCCAAACTGAGATTCTAAACGCATAAAAGATGATGCAGAAAATCATAGGCTAAACCCAAATAAACTGAAACTCACAAAATCTTCACAAGGGCTATGCCAAATTGAGAGAAATGAACTGCAAAATTGTCTGAAAGCCTCTAAAAAAATATCACTATAAATATATTCTCATAAATATATATCATTAATCCGATTTTTGACATGTCGGGATCGGGAAAATACTATGATTTGGAATAAGCAAAATCAATATTCCAATTTCTGATTTGCGCAATTTAAGATTCCGAAAATCCTATGTCCTATGTCCGATTGTAAATTTTGCAAGAACCGAGTTTCGTATTTATTTTCACAAATCGGAAATGCCAAGTGTTCTAATAAAGAAGTGTGCATGTATCGATTTCCTATTTCCGACATTTCGATCTCGAAAGTTTCATATTTTCAAATAAAGAAATGTCGAAGTTCCTATTTCATTATTAAATATATTCTCATAAATAAGGTACTTTGTAAATATATTATCATAAATATATTTCATTAATCCAATTTTTGACATATCGGATTCCAGAAAATATTATGATTTGGAATAAGGAACACCAATATTTCAATTGTAGATTTGCGCATTTTCGATTTCCAACAATGAGGTTTCCAAATATTGTACGTGTTCAAATCATAAACTACATATGTTCCGACTTTCAATTTCTGTTTTTTGGGATTCTTATTTTGCATTAAGAAACAAGATTCTGAAAATCCTATGTCCTATGTCCGATTGTAAATTCCGCAAGAACCGAGTTTCTAATTTTCGACATTTCACAAATAAAAAATGCTAAGTGTTCAAATAAAGAAGTGCGCATTTACCGATTTTCTATTTCTGACATTTCGATCTCTAAAGTTTTCTATTTTCAAATAAATAAATGTTGAACTTCCTATTTCTATATTGAGATGCTCGTTTATCGGAAACCAGAAAACTTCGATTTTCAGGCTTTATTTTGAGTGTTTGTATTCTACACGATCATTGTATATAATTGGAAGCAGTAGCTCATGCTTGTGAAAACTATTATTTTGAACTCGATTTGCGTTATGTTTAATTGCTCAACCTCAAAATTTGGCCTAGCTGTGCATGTTCTGACTTCCTATTTCTGATATTTTTACAACAAAATCCTGTAAAAAGGAAAAATCCCTGAACCCGCGGTGAATGAGTGTAGTGAAAACACTCAAGCTAGCTGTCGAAAGAACACCAACTGGGAACAAGGACCCAGTTGAAGTGCACAAAAGTTAAGGACAATCAATCAATCATGAACAATAACACCTGTAACAGGCTTTCAGAACATGTACTTAAGCGATCAACACCATGCCGCCCTGTTCCGTCATTGCCGAATCACGGGGTAGAAGAACCAAGAAATTTAACCACGGTGTGATGTACCTAATATCGCCAAATAAAATTAAGTGGATTCTGGTGTATATCAAACAAAAGGTTTGAGCTCTGCAAATAAAATTAAGTGGATATTGGTGCATATCTTTAAAACAATGTCATTTCATAGTATCCAATATTCCTTTCGTGTAGTTAATGATGAAATTTTTTTATGAGTCTCGAAAATAGGAAATCGCAGGTACACCAAATATCCTTAACAAAAACTCCAATTTGCGATTTTCGATATGCAATTTCAGAAATTGGGAGGGCGCATTACCTGTAAAACATCACATATAACTACTATTAAATACTAATTTACAGTCCTCGAAGCTAGATAAAAAAGGTCAATTGTAGAAGGACACAATATTTTTAACCTCTCGACGTTTCTTTGCACCTCTTGGAAATTGGGTATTCTGTTTGGGAAGGTCCCTCGGTTAGTGTCTATTTCAAAGAGAAGTTTCAGTTTTCTCTCTCTTTTGCTTTACTCACAAGTTTGTTGAATGATTTTCTTCTTGTTTTGTGCGTGATTGTTTGAAGTTCTAGATCTTACTTTCATTGAGAAGAAACATCTATTTTCAACTTTGCATGCATTAGAGTTAGATTTGTTTGGAAACGTTAGTGAAATAATCTTTCCATTAAGTTTTTATGCATCTTTTTCAAGCATGAAAAGATAGGAAACATTTTTTATTTATGTTATATGTTCTCTAGATCTCTTTTTTATTTGCTTCGAAGATTGTTTGGGGTGCATTGATATTTCACTTTTCGTTTGAAAAGATAGAATTGCATTTGCATTTGGGTGTGCATTTTTTGGAAAGAAAAGTAGATCTCTCTCTCTCTCTTAGGTAGAATTTCACTGAAGAGGAAAACTTGCATTATCATATAGATCAATGTGCATCTTCTTTAATTTCAAGTTTTCACTCCATGGTTCCACCTAAACGCACAAGATAAAATTAACGATAGTACTAGGTTAAAACTTTTAGCAATTTGAGTGATACATTAAAGATGTGTTTGAGCGTTGTTAAGCGTAGGAGCTTTTGTTACTTTGTCTGCATTACATCCCAAGATTCGTGCGGTTCTTCCACGTATCGTCGGTATATCGAACGGCCTTTAGAAATGTACTTCAGATACTCGATTGTATATCGGAAGGCCCCTTGTGTATGATTATGCATTAGACAACACTACAACCGATTTGAGCTCCCATGTACCTTGAGTAGATCGGGAGACCCTTTTAGGAATCCTCAAACCATTTGAGTTATCCTTTTGGCATGTCCTGTGAGGTTCTTGACTCTTATCCACTCCTTTCACATGTTTTCTTGTTGCTTTTAGTTTGAGTAGTACTTGCTTGTGCATGGTAGTTAGGGGGTTATTAGAGAGTTTATAGATGGCATCCCCATCTGGGACTACCAATCAAGAGGTCCCTTTCCAAGGTTTCCCTCCAAGTGAAGGTATTGGTCCTCCCTTTATTGCCACTCTAAATCTTACTGGATTAACTATAGGATTACCGGTCTAGCTTTTTAATCCGGTAATTCCTGTTACACCTAATGTCTCAAATGTCACCTCTCCTCTGGGAGAGGATCGACCTCAAGCTAATCCCTCTCCTTCTTCGTCGATTATCGCTTCATCCCTTCCTTCTTCTTTGCTTGACCAAAGCTCTATGGTTAGTAGTCATGTGGATAAGAAGAAGAAGAAAGGGAAGGATAAAAGGAAGAAGGATAAGAAAGAGAAAAAGCAACAACCATCTGCTCTTGATGGTGCTCGTTCTAAGAGAACACTTGGAAAAACCAAGTTCCCTTGTAAGCTTTGCAAGGGGGGCCACCTTCTTAAGGAGTGTCCCGGTCTCTCTCGTGTACAAGAAGAGTGGTATAAAAGGTCCAAACCATCTATGTTGTCAACGTTTGATCATCATGTTGATGATACTCCCTCAACCAGTGACCCATTGGTAAAAGGTCGTAAGGGTAAATTCTTGTATCCTTGTTTGATATGCAAGGCTATGCATCGTACTTTTCTTTTTCCAAGCATGGATGAAGCTTTGCGTTGGTTGGAAAATATTACTAATCATCAACACGTGATTCCAAAAAGTGATAGTAAGTTATCGCTCGATCACCGACTGGTTGACCAAGTGATCAATTCAGTTTCATCTATAATTGATCCCACTCCTCCTTCGAAGAGTGAAGTGGTCGAGTCGATGTCATTTCCACCCGATCCCGCTCTTTCATCAGAGAGTGTTAAGACTGAAGTAGTCATTTTGACCAAATCTTCATCTTGTTCTTCTCTTCCAATAGAGAATGAACCAAAACCTACTGAAGTTTTTATGCTTCGTTCTAATTGTTCTCGACAAGAGGAAATTTTGTCTGTTTTGACAGAACCCTTCCCCTTATTCTAGTTAGCTTCTTCCCATCATAGGTAAAATGCGGGGCATGGATCTAGTCTATGGACATCATAATGGATCTAAGCCACTAGCTTTTAAGTAATGGGGGAAACCTACCAACCTCTTGATATCATGTTGGATAGGAGCAGGTTTGAGAGCATAGTTTACTTTTGGTTTAAATCTCGTTAAAAAATAAAACCACTCCTCAAGCATAGTTTACCTTTTGGTTTCAAGCTTGCATAAAAATAAAACCATGTCGCGAGCATAGTTCCCATTCTGTGTCAAGCTCGTTAAAAAATGAAACAGATGCCTTTGAGAAAAGTTCCCATTCTATGTCAAGCTCGTTAAAAAATGAAATGGATTTCCTCAAGCATAGTTTACCTTTTGGTTTCAAGCTTGTATAAAAATGAAATCATTCTTGAGCATAGTTCATTTTCTATTTCAAGCGCGTTAAAAAAGGAAGTAGGTTTCCTTAAGCATAGTTTAGCTTTTGGTTTCAAGCTTGCATAAAAATGAAACCATGTTCCAACCATACTTACCTTCTGTTTCAACTTGCGTAAAAATGAAACAGATCCCCTTCCCTTGATTCGAGTCTTCCCTTTAGTGTTAGAACTTGAACCTTCTTTTCACCTTCCCGATTCTCGTTCTTCCTACCCCCCTGGTGAACATTTTCACATTAATAACTAGGTTTTTAGGTGGGGTATGGAAGAAGAATCGACATTAAATGAAACAAAGCTTGGTGGCATGTCGAGCCATTAGCAACCATGCTAGGGGCGGGCTTCGCTAGAAATCATGCTGGGGGCAAGATTCCAACCTCTCTATATCATGTTAATGGGATTTTTCAAGCATAGTTTACCCTTTTGGTTTCAAGCTTGCATAAAAATGAAACCATGTTATGAGCAAAGTTCCCATTCTATGTCAAGCTCAATAAAAAATGAAATGGATCTCCTCAAGCATAGTTTACCTTTTGGTTTCAATCTTGCATAAAAATGAAATCATTCCTGAGCATAGTTCATTTTCTATTTCAAACTCATTAAAAAATGAAGTAGGATTCCTTAAGCATAGTTTACCTTTTGGTTTCAAGCTTGCATAAAAATGAAATCATTCTTGAGCATAGTTCATCTTCTATTTCAAGCTCGTTAAAAAACAAAGTAGGTTTCCTTAAGCATAGTTTACCCTTTGGTTTCAAGCTTGCATAAAAATGAAACCATGTTCCAACCATAGTTACCTTCCATTTCAAGCTTGTGTAAAAATTCTCTCAAGGTTTGAGAGCATAGTTTACTTTTGGTTTCAAGCTCGTTAAAAAATAAAACCACTCCTTAAGCATAGTTTACCCTTTTGGTTTCAGGCGTGCATAAAAATGAAACCATGTTATGAGAAAAGTTCCCATTCTATGTCAAGCTCGTTAAAATGAAATGGATCTCCTCAAGCATAGTTTACCTTTTGGTTTCAAGCTTGCATAAAAATGAAATCATTATTGAGCATAGTTTATCTTCTATTTCAAGCTCGTTAAAAAATGAAGTAGGTTTCCTTAAGCATAGTTTACCCTTTGGTTTCAAGCTTGCATAAAAATGAAACCATGTTCCAAGCATAGTTACCTTCCGTTTCAAGCTTGTGTAAAAATGAAACAGATCCCCTTACCTTGAGTTGAGTCTTCACTTTAGTGTTAGAACTTGAACCTTCTTTTCACATGCCCAGTTCTCGTTCTTCCTAACCCCCTGGTGAACATTTTCACATTAGTAACCAGGTTTTTTAGGTTTGTTATGGAAGAAGAATCGTCAGACGAAACAAAGCTTGGGGGGCATGTCGAGCCCCTAGCAACCATGTTAGGGGTAGGCTTCGCTAGAAATCATGCTGGGGGCAAGATTCCAACCTCTATATATCATGTTAATGGGATTTTTTCAAGCATAGTTTACCCATTGGTTTCAAGCTTGTGTAAAAATTGAATCAATCTTCGAGCATTCTTTCAACTGATCTTCGATCTCGTTAAAAACAGTAAGATGGGGTTGAGCTTACTTTTCATTTTTCGTGCTTTGGTTAAAACATGTAAAGTAGTTTGAGCTTAGTTTATTACTTTTCCGTGCTCTAGATTCAAACATGAAAAAGGTTAATGGAGTCATCTTTAAACTCTTTTTAGGCTCCCTAAATACAAAAAGGTTGTCGAGTGATCTTGTCTTATTCACACTCGTTAAAGAATTTGAAGAGTCGTCTCTCCGATGGTAGGTTATCTCTTTTTCGGTTTGGATAGACTATTTACAAAAAAGGAACACTCTAGCCAACAATGACTGGAAGAGTTATCTAAGGTATGATTTTATACCTTTTTGGGCCTGTTGCTGCTGCAACTTTTCTCCCCAAATCTCTTAAATTTTTTGGCCCCTCCTCATAACTGAATAGCGCTGCGGGTTGTTTCATCCTTGATGTTTCTTCGTTTATGATTTAAGTCTGGATGTTTCGAACATTTTACTTTCAGCTTGTCCCCAGACTTTGTCTGTGTTTGATTTTTTGTAGTGGGTCACATAGTTGGGTTTAGTTTTGTAAATTGTCTTTGATGGGCCGTCGTTTTGAAAATGAAATTGACTGTTGTTGAAGGCTTTCGAATGCTTAATTTTTTTGTTAAATCAGCTGTTTTTGTTCTTTCTCCCTCCGCCGTTGCGGCTCTCAAATCGGTTTAGCATCCGAAGTCCAAATCGCTCCGACGTCCGACTCGTATTGGTCTTAAAATCGTTGGCCCGTAGCTTTTACCCTTCCGCCGTTGCGCCTGGGAAAGCTATTGAGCTTCCGATTCGAATATCTTCCGACGTCCAACTTAGCCCTCTCCCACCCGTGCTTCGCTTGTGTCTTCAGTCCTTGTCTCGCCCGCCGTTGCGGATGGAAAATCCGTTCAACCTCCGATGTAACATCTCTCCGACGTCCAATTAATAACCTTCCCGC
The DNA here is from genome assembly GCA_001517045.1 of Pseudotsuga menziesii. Classification (NCBI taxonomy): domain Eukaryota; kingdom Viridiplantae; phylum Streptophyta; class Pinopsida; order Pinales; family Pinaceae; genus Pseudotsuga; species Pseudotsuga menziesii. Next base: position 148,357 of record LPNX010726740.1, read on the forward strand.
CTGCTAAGTGGTCCACCCTTCCGATGTTAGTGTTGTTGGAGCCTCCAGTAAGTTTCCCGCCGACGGTAATATTCGTTAAGCCTGTGGGAGGGCGAGGTCATATGGCTAGCATTTGTAAGACAACAATGATGCCCCAGTCTTCTTCGTGGTTTAGTCGTTTCAATAGTATAATACGCTGCTTTGTTTGTAACGCAAATCCAATGAATGATGCATTCTGTTTTTTTTGTGCAGATGGACCTAAGGAATTGGTGGGACTACGGCGGCGCAAAGGTGTAGCTAAGCATTTCAGCGTGGATCGAACCGAGTCTAGAAGGACAAGCAAAAGAAAAGACAACATGAATGGCAACGAAGAGATGGAACCAGAAGATCTGTCAGTTACTCAATAGTTCGTAAAAGAATCTGAAGCGTTGGGAAACTGAAGGGAGAAACTTTGGGAGAGAGCCCAAGGGGTCTGCTGGGGGGTAGTTTAAATATGGGGAAGTAGGAATTAGAAGGGGCTTTTTCCCTGGAAAAATTTGTAAACTCTTTTTCTTGTAAGAGGAACTACTTTGTTTTACAGTCAGAAAGGGCAACTTTTGCCTACTGGAGAGAGCGAAATGTGGAATGTATCAATGCGACTAAATGAATAATGTTGAAGAGGAACTATTTTTTTTTCAGCTATGTTTCATTTACTGTGAGAGTATTTAACTTCCTGAACCTATGTTCTTATTGAGTGTTCTTCAGTATCTTCTCAGATGTCTTCCACTGTGAGTAATAAATGTGGTTCGTAAAATAATCGGCTATCTGGTTTTTTAAATATCTGCAATTGTTCATGTGTCTTGAATGAAGTATCAGCTATCTGTAACTCTTCACAATGCACGTACAAAATGTATTACTCACCAATGAATGATAACTCTGCTCCCTAGGGATAGTTTAGCTAGTTAGTTTAATTTTTGTGTTGTACGTGTTTTGGGTGCTTGTGAACCTTAAGACGAGAGGTAAGAACCTGCGCATCACATTGTGACTGTTCCTTGCATCTTTAGCACCCTGCATTGTTAGTTAGGCACTTGCATATCATACATTAAGTCAAAAAATACCAAATTCACGGTGGACTGGGCCGCAACCGGTAAATCCTTTGTTTGTTACTTTGACTTACGGTAGCCGGACCGTAAACCGGATGGATTCCCTATACCAAACAATCAACGGGCTAGTTGGGAACGTTGATTGGGGAGAATCCCTTCCTGTTGTCACCTGCGAATTTCCAGGCCCCAACAGTTTTGGCGCTAGAAGGAGGGCCGCCAGTGCATGGCTGGCCGAGGAAACCCGTTTTCCCGAGAATATTCCACCGGTAACAGTTCTGAAAGTAGTGGGTTCCGTAATCCAATTCTGGAAGAAAGAGAACATCTATATTCTGTCGGTAACGAAATTGTTAATGATCTGAGAAGGCATACCAGGGCATACGTAAAAAGGATTGGAGGATTTCCAATCATCCCTGAATTGCTCAGAAGAGAGTATAAAAATAAAGATCGTCCTGTAACAGAAGACTGAGTGTTGGTGGGAGACTGGGAAGAGCTTGTAGAATTTGATTTACAAGAGGTTTTACTACCTTTGAACCAAGAAGGCCCAGAGACCCCTCACAGTTCTCCTGCTCATACTCCAGTTGGTTCACCTCCTCACTCCCCACCCAGACTCATGGCAGGAGTAAATGCTAACCCACCACCTAACCCACCTAATCCACCACCCGCATGGAGAGCCAGATCACCATTAAACCTTACCCCTCCTTTACATGACCTACCTCAAGCCTTTGACAAGATGCTGCCCAAGTTTGATCCCAATGAGAAAATACTAGTAGATGATCACCTACAAAGATTTTACTTGGCAATTGAGGGATTAAGGGCCGGGGAACATGAAGACGTGGTATGCAGACTGTTCCTGCATACCCTCAAAGGAGTCACAGCATCATGGTACTTTGGATTGCCTGCTAACTCTATCCCTGATTGGGATACCTTCGAAATGATGTTCAGAAGTAAGTATGCAACTCAGAAAACTCATGCAGCTCTCATGAAAGGGCTATGTGCGTTGAAGAAAGAAAGAAAAGAAAAAGTGCACAGTTTCACGCAAAGGTTTGCAGCATATCTAAAGAACTTCTCTGAAATAGATAAGCCTTCAGACAAAGTTCTTATTGAATACTATACTTCAGCTTTAGGCCTTGATTTGGCCATGTTTGCTAAAGGTAGGGCCAAGCCTACTCTGACAGAAACCTATGAAGAGGCAGAAGTGGTGGAAGCTGAAAGAGAGAGCATTGAAGACTATCCAGAATAGTTTGGAGAGAAAGGTACAAGAAGAAAAACCTTATTGTTTACCAATCCTAAGGAAGAAAAGTCTCCATATTTGGAAAATATGGCCAAAATGATGCAGAAGCTTTCCAATAAAATCATAGATATGGAGAAAGAAAAGGAAGCACAAAAGTTTTATAATCCATATTATAAGAAAAGAGAGGATAACCACCAGTCTCAAACTCCTCCTCACAGTACTCCATCTATGAACTTAACAGAGGTAGGCTTGGATAATTTTTTCACATTCCACCAACAGCCACATTCTGAGCAGAATTGTCCGCAGTGGATAAATTCGATGACGTTGGTCATGAATCAGCTGTTAGATTCTAGATTGACAGAAGAGGGAAATGAAGAAGGAAAGGAAAATTCTACCTCTACGTCTACTAAAGAGCAAGAAGAGGAAACCATGGCTTTATCGAATTTTGTCTCACTATTTGATGCTGAAGAAGAAAAGACTCAGGGGTGTAAATACATTATGGAAACCAACGTAGCCACGAGGAGCCAAGGGACGGTTAAGGAAGACAGTATTATACTTCCAAAGATTAAGAGGCTGCAGAGAAATGTTAAGAAGAGATTTCAAGACAAATCTTTGGCTGATACATTTCCAGAATTCACTATTACCAGCCAAAATCCTAGACAGAATGATACAACGACCAAGCCCAATGAAGATAAGGAAAATGCTGATAGGCCTCATCCCACGGAACCGCAGATGGATTATGACATCATGGAATATTTAAAGAAGATAAAGGCGAATGTTCCACTATTTGAGATGTGCAAAGTGCCGCTGCAAAAATAAAGGCTGTTGAGAGCCCTTGAAACATCGGATGAGAAGACGCCCACTAACAATCAACCAGAAGAAGAAGAAGAGATTGGAGAGAACATCAGTGGAGGTAAGTCCAAGCACAAGCATCCACCTTTCCTTCTTACGTTTGAAATCTTGAAATACAATGTACATAATTGCTTGGTAGATTCAGGGGAAACTGTTAATGTCATGCCGATATCTATCTATAAAAGAATCAATGGGTAGCCTAAGCCATCCCCGTGGAGGGTAGTCCATTTGGACAGGATAGATGTGAAGGTAATTGGTGAGATGGAAGATGTCCTAGTTCATCTGGCTTCAAATGATAAAGTATGCCAGGTCATTAATATCGTGGTGGCTGATATACCAGATGTGTACAGCCTTATCCTGAGAAGAGATTGGTCGGCCAAACTTAATGGATATTTCGCTTCTGATTGGTCACATCTGTGGTTGCCATACAAAGGAAGTCTGAACCAGATTAAGATTTTAAGGGAGCCTCACATGAAGTACAATGCTACCCGACTTGAAGAGAAGAATGAACCTGTGGATTTTGTATTGGGAAACTATTTTATTGAGTTGAAACCAGGTAATTACCAAGCAAAAGAATCCATCAACACATCTTATACCCATCCTAATCTCCTTAGATTCTCACAGGCTGATGAGATTGACTGTAAAATAGTAGACTTAGCTGTAGGAGTAGATTCATTTTCAGTAATTAATAATGTTTGGACTTTATTTTTCGATGGCTCTAAGACATTAGAAGGGTCAGGGGCTGGCTATGTCCTAATTGACCCATAGAAGAATAAACATTTCCTTTCATGTAGATTAGAGTTTGAGTGTACTAATAATACAGCTGAGTACGAAGCACTGGTGCAGGGACTAAAGAAGGCAATTGAATTAAAGGTAAGTAGAAAACCAGAGGAGCTGGCACTCAGCATTACCAAACGCCCTTTGGGCTGATAGATTCACCCCCAAGTCTGCAATTGGAGTGTCTCCTTATACCCTGGTCTATGGTAAAGAAGCCATCCTTCCTCCCAATATCATGCTACCATCTTCCATACTAGCTCAAGAGTCTAGGGGGTCGGATGATGAAGTTTTACAAATAAGAATATAGAATCTCCTGAAAGCAGAGGAGGCTAGGTCTAAAGCCAAAGAACGCTTTAAGAAACAACAAGAGTCAGTTAAGAGATGGTTTGACAAGAATAAAGCTGGGACAAAAGACTTTGAAGTAGGAGACTTAGTTCTCAAATGGGACCACCCCCATGATGAGAAAGGAAAGAATACCAAATTCCAGTAGTTGTGGGTAGGCCCTTTTCAGATTGCAGCCAAGCTTGGTCCTTCTACCTACAAGTTGCAATATCTGCAGGGGTGGGAGGAGAACCTACCAGTAAATGGTTTGGTTCTCAAGCCTTATTTTTCCTAAATCTGCTTGTTTTCTCCTGTCGTGTATATAAATAATTTGTCTGGCTGTCTTTTGAGTCATTTTCAGTTTGTTTAGTTGGATTGTCTTAATTTCAATAAAGGGGACGAACCCGCAGTTACATGGGGAACATCAAAATTTTTGGGAGTGATGATAATTTTAGTGATCAGACTGTGGGTTGTTGTTTATACAAAATAATTTCTTCCAGTTTAGTCGTTTTCTTGAATAATTCTATGTGCATTGAAGTCCTGCTTAATCCATGTGTAATAATCCAGACTCAAAGAGTCTGGAATATTATGTTAAGGTGCCATCCACTTCACACTTAAATTGTTCTAAGGGGCGGCAGCGGAGGACCCATGGAAAGGAGCAAGGTAAGTAGTATATTAATATAAATGATCCCATGCCATGAAATGAATACCAAAAGGCAAATAAGAGTCAGAAAACTCCTCTAAAACATCATACATTAAAGCAAATGCTGAATCATAAGAACTAAATTGCCAAAATATCCTCTCCGTCCGTGAGCTGAAGCCTGAAGTACACCACTCACACAAAAGGACACTATGGGATAGAGGATCCTGAATTAAAATTCAGTAAGAAAGGCATGCAGGAGGACTCATTTAAAAGGGACAAAAGTCCAAAGGCAAAAAAAAATGCTAAAATGGCATGGGAATGAGGAGCAAATGAATATTTTCTGTTTACCATATCATTAGAGGAAATATGAGGTCTAAAATGGGCCTCCTAAGGAAAATAATAAAATAATAGTTAAAATATTAAAATAATAGTTATTAATTTTGGAGGAAGAATGAAATAAACTACATTTTTTGTTTGTATTTTCAACATATCTCCTTGTGTTTTTACTCAAATTATGAGCGAGAGAGCTTGTTGGATGCATAATTTAATTATGCATCCAATGAGTACCCACACTGCATACTTTTAATGGATCACGCTACCCCAAAAAAAGAAACACCTGAAAAAATGTGATGATGACATCATCATCATGTTTTTTCAAGTATTTCTTGTTTTTGGGGTAGCGGGATCTATCAAAAGTATGTAGTGTGGGCATTGGTTGGATGCAGAATTAAATTTCGTATCCAACAAGCTCTCCCGCTTGAAATTTGAGTAAAAGCACATGGAGATATGTCGAAAATACGAACAAAAAATGTAGTTTTCTTTTATGACAAATATGTCAATTCAACCATTATGGTTGACTTGTTTTATTGAAATTCTATTGGTTCTTGAATTCCAACTCACAAAATTTATTGTTGGCGCATTTTCTTATAAGGCCCATTTTAGACCCCAAATTTCCTCTAATGGCTACAATCCTATGGTGTCCAAGGCTATCAGCTACCTGAAGACAAAGGTAATACTGAAACTCATCTTCTCGCCTCGATAGAGTTATCTGGACTTGAGAATATTGGTTTTCACTTTCCCAAATTGGACTAGTATCAATGATTTAAGGTACACACTTCCGGCAATCGAGAAATCCCAATAGCTGGAAGAATTCAAAAGGATGCATTTGTTGTTAAACAGTCTGTCACTCAAAGATTAATTACCCAGAGATCTAGGTTCACCAGGTAATCGCCAGTTGTTGCTACTGCAACTTTTCTCCCCAAATCTCTTAAATTTCGGCCCCCTCCTCATAACTGAATAGTGCTGCGGGTTGTTTCATCCTTGATGTTTCTTCATTTATGCTTTAAGTCTGGATGTTTCGAACATTTTACTTTCAGCCTGTCCCCAGAATTTGTCTGTGTTTGATTTTTTGCAGCGGGTCGCATAGTTGGGTTTAGTTTTGTAAATTGTCTTTGATGGGCCATCATTTTGAAAATGAAATTGACTGTTGTTGAAGGCTTTCGAACACTTAATTTTTCTGTTAAATCGACTATTTTTGTTCTTTCTCCCTCCGCCGTTGCAGCTCTCAAATCAGTTTAGCGTCCGAAGTCCAAATCGCTCCGACGTCCAATTCGTATTGGCCTTAAAATCGCTGGCCCGTAGCTTTTACCCTTCCGCCGTTGTGGCTGGGAAAGATATTGAGCTTCCGATTCGAATATCTTCCGACGTCCGACTTATCCCTCTCCCACCCGCGCTTCCCTTGTTTCTTCAGTCCTTGTCTCTCCCGCCATTGTGGATGGAAAATCTGTTCAACCTCTGATGTAACATCTCTCCGACGTCCGATTAATAACCTTCCCACCTGCTAAGTGGTCCACCCTTCCGATGTTAGTGTTGTTGGAGCCTCCAGTAAGTTTCTTGCCGACGGTAATATTCGTTAAGCCTGTGGGAGGGCGAGGTCATATGGTTAGCATTTGTAAGACAACAATGATGCCCCAGTCTTCTTCGTGGTTTAGTCATTTCAATAGTATAATACGCTGCTTTGTTTGTAACGCAAATCCAATGAATGATGCATTCTGTTTTTTTTGTGCAGATGGACCTAAGGGATTGGTGGGACTACAGTAGTGTAAAGGTGTAGCTGAGCATTTTGGCGTGGATTGAACCGAGTCTAGAAGGACAAGCGAAAGAAAATACAACATGAATGGAAATGAAGAGATGGAACCAGAAGATCTATCAGTTACTCAATAGTTCGTAAAAGAATCTGAAGCGTTGGGAAACTGAAGGGAGAAACATTGGGAGAGAGCCCAAGGGGTTTGCTGGGGGGTAGTTTAAATATGGGGAAGTAGGAATTAGAAGGGGCTTTTTCCCTTGAAAAATTTGTAAACTCTTTTGCTTGTAAGAGGAACTACTTTGTTTTACAGTCAGAAAGGGCAACTTTTTCCTGCTGGAGAGAGCGAAATGTGGAATGTATCAATGCGACTAAATGAATAATGTTGAAGAGGAACTATTTCGTTTTCATCTTTGTTTCATTTACTATTAGAGTATTTAACTTCCTGAACCTATGTTCTTGTTGAGTGTTCTTCAGTATCTTCTGGGATGTCTTCCACTGTGAGTAATAAATGTGGTTTGTAAAATAATCGGCTATCTGGTTGTTTAAATATCTGTAATTGTTCATGTGTCTTGAATGAAGTATCAGCTATCTGTAACTCTTCACAATGCACGTACAAAATGTATTACTCACCAATGAATGATAACTTTGCTCCCTAGGGATAGTTTAGCTAGTTAGTTTAATTTTTGTGTTGTACGTGTTTTGGGTGCTTGTGAACCTTAAGACGAGAGGTAAGAACCTGTGCATCACATTGTGACTGTTCCTTGCATCTTTAGCACCCTGCATTGTTAGTTAGGAACTTGCATATCATACATTAAGTCAAAAAATACCAAATTCACGGTGGACCGGGCTGCAACTGGTAAATCCTTTGTTTGTTACTTTGACTTACGGTAGCCGGACCATAAACTGGACGGATTCCCTATACCAAAAAGTCAACGGGCTAGTTGGGAACGTTGATTGGGGAGAATCCCTTTCTGTTATCGCCTGCGAATTTCCAGGACCCAACAGGGCTTTAGAGACTAAATCATACAAAAAAGGACCCCTGTGGAGTCTTCTTCTATATTCGTTCAGACTCTCTAAACATGAACGATACCGAGTTTTCTTTTAGTGGACTCGTTAAATTAAACATTGAGAGACCTGTTTTGGGAACGAACCCATCCTCTATCAAGTTTGTAAAACATATGATTTTGGACTTGTCTTTTGACAAGGTATATCGAGTGTTTGTTACCCTCTTTGAACTCATAAAACTGAAAAGATGCACTCATCAACCATGATGGGGGAAATGGGAAGGGAATCATTTTGTAAATAATGGCAGTTGTTTGTCATTACCCTTGAACATGGCACTTGTCTACATATCATGTCAGTCAATTCGATATTCAGCTGATCTCTGTGATGATCCAATTTCATGAGTCATGTCACTCCTTTGAGTATTTCAAAATAATGCATTTTCCACTATCGCATTGTGTGTTTGTCCCATTCAGTTATGTTGCCAAGTCCTTTTGTCATGCCTCCTGATGTTCAAAGGGTATTTGAAGAAGTTTTACCTCTGTAGTCCACAAAGTCTTTTGTGTCAGTATTTTTGAGTTAGTCTTGTGGTTACTACATTCACAACATTCTAGAACTATGTTCCGAGTTTCGTGTCCTCGATGTGGGACTCATAATAGCCCTCCTTTGACAAGACTATTCCCGTCGACATCAGCTCATCATCTGGGAAATAGTCTTAGAAACAATATTTGGTACCTTGAGATCTGTATGCCTTAATGACAGATTCTCTCGCTCTCAACATAGGTTCACATCATTGACCTTTGATCGATAGAATCGACTGGGTGTTTGACATCAGGACATCTATTCACAGCTAGTAGATTGTACTAGGGTACCTTGGGAATTATTGACATTAATGGTGATCTCCCTTGCACTTGTTAACGGTTCACATCATTGGTCGGTAATCAAGTGGTTTCTACCATGTTCGACTTCAAATCATTGTAATCACATGGATAGAATCGCACTTTGTGGAAGATGAGACGAATACCGTGGTTGTTTGTTTAAAGCGTTCATTGCTTTCGCCAGGTTGCGATGGAGTTTTGTATATCTAGCATGGATCCACATTTGTATGGTAGTGGCTATGCTCAAATTTGCGTCTGTATGACATAGATATACATTTTTATGTCTGGTAGCTATGTCCAAGTTTGAGTCCTCTATCACATGGATCTATGCTGTATTCTAGTAGCCATGCTTGTTTATTCCTCTCATGGATCTGCCTTGTATTGGTATGCAGCCATGAGTTGGTTACTTGTGTCTATGAGTCAACATACTGATGTACTACAGATTCCTACTTGACAACATGCTCTGATCGAGCCGACATTTTCACCTCGTAGCAACGACTTGTTCTCTCAAAGCTCTTGTTTATTGTATCCCTCTAAGACTCATGCTTTGGGGGGAATATTGTTATACCAAAATATTTTCATCATCATGTGATAATACCTTTGACATAACTATTTTCCCTTAATACCAGCACTTGGAGTGGAAACCCATGCTAATTGTCAATCTTTCATGAAAATTCCCAGCACCGCGCTTTCCCTGTTATCCAGGAGCGGTACCTTGTTCGCACTTCCTATCCCTTGTTGTCCACAAGTGGTGCCACTGCTTATGGCCCTTATTCCATAATCATTTCTTACCAGAACCGCTCTTTCATTGAAGGAGAAACGCGGTACCCTGGGTAAAAAGGGAAAAATAGAAATTTCTCGAGGCTTCTATATCACGAGCCTCGTGTCCTCCCTTATCCCTATCATTGTGTGTCAGTTGAGCTCGGGATCCCTCATTATAGGATCTTAGAGGCCACCTCATCCACTAATATCTCAACCATACCTATCCATTGAGCTTTATTAATACAAGCTCATATCTATGGTTGAGAAGGAGAACTCTTAAGGTATTGTTATGCTGTTGTATTGATCACTTGGCCCAAGCCATTGGAGAGCATAGAGAGATAAAGTCAAAGCTTATGGGGATGAGAGTGCTTGGTTTCATAGAGATGCATATCAACACTAAGGCTTGATTGGTTGTAAAATTCTCCATTTTTATATTAATACAAATCTGATTTCCATCCCACATTATTGTTGTTGTTTGATTTGACATGTATGTTGTTAGATTCCTTAGTCACTAACATGGATTAGTAGATCATATTCTGGCTGCTTTGATGTGTTTGCATGTTTAAGATGATTGTAGGTACACAGGGTTACTATCGAAGCATTACATTCCAGGTATCTATGGCGTCCAGGGAGGTTCTTCAACCTTTGTCCTTCATTTGTTCTAGATCTAGACCATTTATACTAGTGGAAGACCTTACTGTCCATAGAAGGTGAAATATTCCTGCTAACAGACAACTCTTGGAAAACCCCCATAACAAGCTCTACCTTAATATATTTTACGCTTAAAATCACTAATGAGTCACTTGGTTTTCCTTTTTCGTTTTACAACGTTTTTACCACAAGTCACAGCCCCGCTCTAGTAATAGTTCTACACATGAGGATATCCCATTGGAGGGTACAGTACCACATTTGCACATGCACACAGTATGTCACACGTATGAACTAGCTACCACCATGCTAGCATACCATCATGTCCCTAGACCTATCCTGGGGGTCTAGTCCTCTCCATATCTCCCTAGTTGCACAATGCTCCCGGGGCAAGAAATGACCTTTAGACTGCCTCCCTCCACATCGATTCCTTGGGCCATTACCCAGAGTCACATCAATTTTCGTACCACCATGGGAATCACACATTGTACATTGAGCTATCTCCGCACCCATAGGCCCCCATTTGGTTTAGTTTTTCCCTGTGCATCACTACACTAGGGGCAACACCATTAGCTGCTAGTTCAGAGTCACCTGGATCTTGTTTGAGACATCGCTCACACCTCTAGGCTGAAATTTCTATCTTCTAATGAGACCATTATCTCATGTTTAACAAGTAATTTTTGGGACCACTTCCCAGAAGTTACCTCAGTTTATGTACCACATTATGATACAAGTGTCTCTGAACCTGTACTTGCATCACACTTGCCTACTGCCACTCATGCGGGTTCCCGGACCATCTCCTCGGAAGGCACATAATTACATTTCGGTATATAGCTTCCTAATCCGTCCACCACATCTTACATGGGTTTCCAGACCATCACCTGGAGGGCTGATCATTTCTACTGCATGCATTTGGGATATAAATGCCTCTAGACTTGCACTCACATCACATGTAGTCAAGTCCATCCACCACAACTCACACACAACTCTCTTGAACTTTGTCCAAGAACCACCTCATTTTGTGTGCCTCTGCTGCATCGATTCATGTGCCTCTGCTGTGATCTATCCCATGTATGTTCAAGAGCCACCTCCTCAATCTATATTGCATGGATGACCTTTGGACCACTATCCACTATCCCAACATGCAGGCACCATCAGTGCCCCCTGGATCGGTTGACCATATTGGAGTTTCTTTTAAGCTCTTTTCTTACTCCTAAAAGAATGAAAATATTTCCGACTGAAGTTGCTTCCTTTCCCGGTCATTAAAATATAGGAAAGAGCATCTACATCCTCTCATTTATCTCCTTTTGTGGACTATGTAGACCACCACCTAAAAAGGACCACCTTGGCACATTCAAGCCTAGACCATTCCCCTCTGCATCCTTTTATGCTTTCTTGGGTAGAGGGGCCAAACTTTATGAAAAAGATCACCATGGGTTGTCGTTAAGCTCTTTTCCAACCTTCTCATCAAGAAAATATCGTCGAGAAAACTTGGTTTCATTCATGCTCACAAAAGTATTTGAATGAATGTCCAGTAAGTACATTTTTAACCTTTCCCGGCCTAATTGGACTACCAACGGTAAAGAAATCTCTTATCCCCTAAAATATGGGTGAGCTCTCCTATGTATACTTTTATCCTTTTTTGGGCACAGGAGACAACCAGCAAAAAAGAGCCCCCACTAGAGTCTTCTTCACACTTTCATACTCTCTAAAATTGAAAGCACCAACGAGCATTTACTTTATTGGTCTTGCCAAAAATCCACAAGATCATACCACAACAGTGTCTCTAGACACCACCCCACAGATAACAGTTTGACAGCATTCCCACTTTGGGTCACCTTTGTTCGAAGTACTCTACGACGTGTCTTCCTCGGATCCCATCAATACTAAAAATGTCTACCTCTTTGACAGCATTCCCACTTTGGGTCACCTTTGTTCGAAGTACTCTACGATGTGTCTTCCTCAGATCCCATCAATACTAAAAATGTCTACCTCTTCCAAGTATTTCCCATTTGTAGTTACATTCCCAGTATTACAACTATGATCCCTTTCCCTTGAGTTAGTTTCATTTGCTACCTCATCCGCACTGCCGTCATACTCTAAACAAAGGAATTTTGAGTCCACTACACTCCCCCTGCCCTTGTTCTTAGCCTCCCTCCCATTTAGTGGGTCATTCCTCATATTGTATCACATCTTTCAGTTATCTCCCTCACACTTCTGGTCAAGGAAACACCATTGCCTTGATCAGTTACAGGTCTCCCTCTGTCGAGGACAACACACATATTCCAGAGGATAGACCCATAGGTCTCTATATCTTGGTTTCATTAACCTCATTGATGAGTTCCTTGGACCACTTGAGAGGAGTCCTTAGTGCCTCTCGGGATGGTTTTGTATCACGTGCTTGACTCCAGCTACATCATCGCACCATTGAGATTTGTACAGGGTATTGGTCTGTGTAGTATTTGGTCGAAGAATCTGGATGTCACCTGACTCTAACACATTGATGAGTCTATTGGAGGGACCTAAACAGGTTCATGTCCCTTGTGATTTTTGGGTTGCATTGGAGACAGTGTTCAAAAGTCCCAGCAGTGCTTCTATATATATTTATGATTGATGCAACATATTTGTACCACAGAGACTCTGACTCTTCATCAGTAGGTCCCTATAGCTATATACCATTCTAGATCCAGCAAACCATCAATAATGAAATATAGCATTCCATGAGAATGCCATGGGTCCAATGTAGCAGTTCTTCAGATCAATATTGTATTCATCCTCTCATTGAGGCAACCACTATTGCAACAATAGTTGTACATGATCGACTCTTGAATATAGATCTTAGATCATATTATTCTTTTGACAATGTTATGAGCATGGGGATGCCCTCCTCATCCAAATACATGTCACACATTATTTGTATCTCACCCATTGATGGGAACCATATTAATACAAAAACCAAAATCCACCATGCCCCAGCCCAGGAAGCACCACCTCTCCCTAGAAAATCCTATGATGTTCGTCGGCCATACGATGAGCTCCTTCCCTCACACATCAGGGGGCTATCTGTTAACCCAAAAAATCCCTCAGTAATCTCTACATGACCTACACCACCCAAATACATCTATGTACGACCCTCATTTGACCCCCACACCCTCAAAAAGAGTCAAAAATATGAAAAAGGGCTTAAAACCCCCTAAAAAGAGCCAAAACAGTTCTCATAGGGGCTAAAACCCCCAAAAAGGGGCTAAAACCTTTCAAAGGAGCTTAAAACCCCCAAAGGAGCTAAGAATTGGGTGAAAGGGGCTTAAATCCCAAAAAAGGGGCTAAAGCCCTAACTAGGGGCTTAAAACCCTAAATCTCTAAGAAAAAGTATAAATAGAGGGGTGGGGGTGACTCTCAAAACACTCCTTCTCTCGCTATCGTTATGTTACCCGTGGGAGTGCCTTAAGACCATTTTCCTCTCAAGCAATTCATCCTCCCTCTCCTCCATTTATCCATTGAGCCAAAGCTCCCATTCCATTGAGAGGTGCTCCCAAGGCTAGGGCATGGTGGCCCATTTCCACCCAGAGAAGGCATATTTGTGTTTTGTTTCATTTACATTGCAGTTTTCTAACATATTGTGCTTGCAGGTTTCTTGTTTAATGTTTTATTGCAGGTTTCCATTGATTGCTTGTAGCTATTTTGTTTTCTAATAGTTTTTGCAGGGTTTCTACTGCTTGGCCCTAACCTTGTTTGCATGTTTTTCTTCCACACACCTCACAGGAACCTTACCCTTCCGTCCTATAGACAGAAGGTAGTTGTTCCTGCCTATAGCAAGGGCGAAAGCCCTACTAGACATTTGATCAAAGATGTGAGTTGATGTGGTTTGTCGAAGCAAGGTCATAAGGTTTGTACTTGTTTCATATCAGATTGGAAATTGAAAGTGTGTTAAAAATTCCATTGCTAAGGCATTGAAATCCCAAAAAGAGTGATGTGGTAACTCGATGTACCAGTTTGCGACAATGCCAGTGAGGGTTCGTTGAAAAATCCGTAGAAGGATTGAGCCGTCCATCAAAGAATTGGATGAACACCATAAGTGAAATTTCATCACATGGTTTTTTGGATCTTCACCAGGTTTACCATCAAACTTGGGTATATTGGAAGGCAGGTTTATAGGAATGGTAGGCCAAGAGGGGTCATGATGGATGGGGTCATTTATCAATCTGGACAAGTCTGGCAGATCTAAAGTAGCTAGAAATGGCAGTTGTTGACTTGGTTGTGGATATTGGTAGTACTGGTATGGCATTTGATGACCAGTAGGACCAAATACATATTGATAAATGGGTATGGATGATGCCCTCGAAGCTTGTTGAAAAGGTTGTTGATTTCTAGAATTTCCATGAGAAGATGGGCCACCTGAGGGAGGGGGTCCTCTGGAAGGTGGTGGTGGTGGTCCTCCAAATGGTTCACTAGGTCCTCTAGGACCTCTAAGAGCTCCAGGTCCTCCGGGTCCTCACGGTGGTGCTCTAGGTGGTGGTTTACCATATCCTCCATCAGTATTAACAAAAGCTCCTCCATATGATGGAACATTGGACCAATTGGGTTTTCCCAAAGGTACAGAAGCAATCCCAAGGTAGGGAATTCTAGGATAAATAGCCATTGGAACTGGTTGTTGATACACTTGATTAACCATAGGTGGGTGAGTTCCTGGATAAGTATATCCCCAAGAAGCTAGATTATTGACAGGTTGCACCTCGAAGGGTTGGCCTGAATTGGATGGGGGGGGAGCAACATTGGTATTGGTAGGATGGATAACTACTACAGGTTGTGCTATAGCTGTAACTTGTCTTGAACTAGTAATAATTCCACTAAGAGATGACCTAACTCACGTCGGGGGTTGCTCCCCGATGTTAGAATGTGCTGACATTACTTGATTTGTGGATTTCCCCCCAACCATGACTGGTATGGAAGGAATAGTAATGGGGATAGAATGTGAGACTATAGGATTGTCATTTGGACCTGGATTACCTTGAAATGGAACTTCTTCAATAGGACCTAAAACTTGAGCTATTGAATGATATCCTTTAGGCCATGGGTTGCGAGAAGTATCACCATAGGTTGGATGACCTGTATAAGAAGGTTTAATTTCAGAGAAAGGACAAAGGTCTCTATTATGTTGTAGACGAGCTGACATAGTTTCATAATGAGACACAGGTGGAGGAATGATTCTTTCTACTCTCTATGAAAAATTATGAGCTCGATCGAGAGATACATTAATTATTCTCTGTTCCTCTTCTCCTAAAGGAGGGTTCCCTAGTGAAGGTCTAATAACCCCAAAATTAGCAATAGCTTGGCCCATATAATTCCTCCAAAAAGGAGCATCCAGGCCATAATATGATGGAGTAGGACTATTGACACAGTCTTCCAACAATGAATGCACAAAAGTATTAGCCGCAGGAGGCAGTTGAACCAAAGGATTTGTAAAAACAGTGAATTCGTCTCTGGTTTCACTAGCTAAGCCAGTCCTTACGAGAACATTAGGAGAAGCTGGTTCTTCCATGGTTACCCCTTCTTATCCTTCCACGATAGGAGGAGAGTCAGGAGTTAAACCCTGCAATCTACAAGATTGATGTCTCGAAAGTTGCTCAGCCATGCTGGTGGCCAAAGTTACCTAATCTAGGTCAAAAAAGGAGAAAATCACACAAACAAAACCTACGCAGATCTAAAGGTCTCAAGCAGACTTAGGTGATAGGATGGGTTCAAAATAACCGGTCTCTCTCTTGGATTGTCAAGTAGGTGCAACTCGCGATATACCTCAGGGGTACATGCATAGTAATCTCCCTGAATGTTGTTTTTGGTGTATTTCTCCACACAATACGACTGAAGGGTTTTTCTCACATGGTCAGGGTATCCTAGTGGGGTCTCCCGATATAAGCAAGGTATGTGAGAGATCAAATTAGTAGTAGTGATGTCTAATGCACAACCGTTCACAAGTGGCCTGTTGGAGACATTTACCACCATACACACTCTTTTTGGTCAAATTGGCCTAGTTAAACCAATATATTAAGTATAATTGACATTAATTGACATCAGTGGAGCATTAATTGACATCATCCAGTCACACCCATTCTTACCTTCAGTCAAGGAGGCTAACTTAGCCTTCTCCTACATTTGGGGAGGCTAACTGGAGCACTCTGGGGGTGATCTGAGTGATATTAATGCACCTAATTGCTAACTGGTGGTTACAATCAATTAAACAAGTCAGTTAAGGTGCCTCCTCTCATTAAATATATTATTTAATGATTATTTAATGAACTGGAGTCAAAAGGGGCACCTCCACCAACTTCTGATGTGCCATTCAACTCTAGTTAACCTCATCGGGGTTCATTGGAGTTAGTGTAGGGATACCTTTTGATGGTTGGTGAGCTGTGACATGTGTCTAATATCTTTCAGTTGAGACTCAGTCATTTATTGCACTCCGACTTCATTTAGAGTTAGTTGAGTCAATTAGGGTTTTGGTCAGTGGTTAACTGAGTGTGAACCATGGCTTACAGTCAGTTAAGCTAGACTCACTCATTCAATTCGAATGACCTCCTAAGCAATTCGAATTATCTCTTCATTCATGCTTGTAGCATGTCATTGTAATTGTAATCATTCATTCTTTATGTGAATATAGAGCGGCTACTATTCCTGTAGACCGATTAAACCATTTCATAAGTTATTTGTTGATTAATATTTGATGAGATTGATGCTTTGTTCTTAGATCGATATACAAGATTAATATGGTATCAGAGGTTACAGTGGGACGAAGCTCTATCTCTCAAAAACAAGATTTTTGACAGATTTCTGCATGAAATTTGAGCAATAGCTCAAAATCCAACACTGCACCAGAAGCCAAGGATTACCACTTAATACCCGAAGTAAAGAACTTGTTGATCAAGCTTTCTTGATTGACTATGTTGGGTGTGATGAAATCCTAAAATGTGCAGGCTGTCCGACCTTACATTTCCCTTTCTATTTTTATTTTCAGGTTTCTACAAGTGAAGCATTCACTCTAGCACATCCAGATGGCCTCCTCAGTATATCTCTTGACTCCATACAATTTCCACTCATGGAAAGATGATATGGAGATTCAGCTACACTCCAGAGGACTTTTTAGAGTCACCATGCACACTAAAGTTGAGCTTAGATCCGCCATAGAAAAATCAAGATTATTGAACAAGAAGGATGAGGCCTTTGGTTTCTTGTGCCTCTCTATTTCTCGAGACCTTCTCTTCCATCTTACGGGATTGAAGACTCCAAAAGAAATATTTGGAGACTCTATATGGAAAGCATGATGACTTAAGGTTTTACTAGCTTGAAAATGAACTCATGTCTCTCCAACCCTCCAACTTCGAGATTCTAAATGATTTCTTCACAAATTTCAAGCATACTCTTTTACTCTTGAAGCAATGCAAAGTGGAGAAGGAGGATGATCAGCTCATCCTCGCCACACTCTCCAAACTTGGGGCTGATTATTCAGTTTTTGTTTCTACATTCCATGCGGGGAAGCTCACAACCCCTGGATGGAAGATGCCTGCACTCAATGCCTTCATTGAGTCCCTAACATGTGAACATGGCAAGATTATCCAGATGGGGATCATCATATCTTCCCATGATCAATCCCTTCATGTCTCAGGGCCCAAAGATCTAAAGGGTAAAGGAAAGCAGCAGAAAAATCCAAAAACTAAATTTGATGCTCCTAAACCTAGAGTTGAAAATCAGCAGCATGATGAGTCTTCCGGCTCAAGGAAGAACAAAGGAACAGGGCACCATGGCAAGGAAAAAGTCAAGTGTTCTTATTGCGGGAAGGGCTTCCACCTTGAACATGCCTACATGAAGAAGAAGCTTGATGAAGCTACCTCTCTCCTTGAGAGGAATCACATCAATCTTCCGAAAAGATTTCGAAGGAGAGATCAGCATGATCAGGAACCATAGCATGAAAAAGGTCATGCCCTCATGGCAAGCACTTTGAATTCCAAAGTACTTTTGATTGATTCAGGAGCTTTGAACCACATGATGGCTGAAAAAGACTCATTTTCATCCTTGGAGACTGGCAAATCCATCCCCATCCACATGGGAGATGACTCCACCATCATTTCAGAAGGACAAGGTACAGTTGATCTTGAAAATGGTTTATTTTCAAATGTATTGTATGTACCGTCTCAGTGGAAAAGCGGGATTCTAGTGGGTTTCAGAGCTATCGAAAGGGTGAAAAATTGCATCAATATTATGTTCCAGATTGCATGAAAATCAAGGATTTACAAAAAAAAAATGAGGGCGCTGCCTAGGGAAGCCACAAGGGGGAAATCCCCCTTGACCCCCGTCGGCAGTCGTTCTTGTGAAAGGAAAATTCTATGTTTTGGGCAAAGTAGTCAAAACCAGAATTCATAAAAGATGAATGGTGCATCGAAAACAAGATTCTTAAGTTACTAAGTGTTTCTCATTGTATGGACTAACTTCGCATGATAGAAAAGTTTTCCTGAATCTTCCTAGATTTGCTCCTACAGGTTGCTGAAGTTAGAACTCCAGACCAGAATATAGTTGTGTGTAAAAGTGCAAAAATTTGGTGAAAATCGTCATTTTAGAATCAGTGTGATTTTCACACCTGAAGTCATAATGGAGCATGTGGATAGGCATTGGAAATCTTATCTAGCAGAGAATAGTGGAGAATCACCAGAGTTTGAATGAGGAGCAGAAAAGTACTAGTGGTTGTTTTGACAAAAAAATGTTGCTGTCAATATGGACAATTCCTAGAATTGCACGCCTAGAAGTAGCAATGACCATGAAGTCAAACCAGCTATTATGTGGAAGAGGAATTCCATGAAAAGATGACGGATTTGAAAGGGAAAATTCCTTAACCCCTATCTTTCTAACTATATTTATATTTTATAAGCTTTGTGTACATAAAAATTATGGTATGGGGATGCTGAAAATGCATGGGGGTATGTTTTGCATGCATAGGATATTACATATTGGTAAGAGTAGTGGGAATTATATATTTACAATGAACCACTAATGGTAAATATTGTATTGGTGTTGGTATTGGTGGAAAAACCAACAACAACAGGAGCATGGCTAAATATGTTGATGATGTTGTTGCATGGGACCATCAACCTTATAAAAAAAAGGGATAAGGCAACAAATCCATGATCAAGAAGATGGTGAGCGAATTTTGCAATCCTCAACAAGAGACTGACTAAAATGGTAATATCAAGGGTGTAAGTAGGATCCATGCAGGTAATGGTTTAATTATGATAATTGTATAAGTGTTGGGAGGGGATTGGGTAAGAAATCCATTGAACCATATTTAGCAATCATGGAATGGTATGCATTTAGGAATGAAATTCATTCATATGAATGGCATACTGCCATAGTGTGGTGGGGCATGGAGTGGTAAAGGAAAGAGGTCTCATACCATGTGGTTGTTTAAAAATTTATACTACATTCATATAGAAATATATCATGCCTGTGAATGTTGATATGAACTTAATAACCAAAACAAGTGAGGACTGTCGGTCTTGATTATAGTAATGCATCCTATATGAGGTAGTCATGGTTAGGCCATAATATGGTTGAATGCATAGTATTATGAATCAATACAAGGTAGCATTAAGCGGATATGCATGAAGATATTTTATAAATCTTGTAATTATGCCTTGAGGGGATGCATATGAAAAGATTGAGTTGATGTTGTAAAGATGCATGTATAAGTATGGGTGCACATGTTGTGATGCATTGCATGAATACATAGGGATGGTGCGTGAGTTATTATGACTGAATAATGATGGAAATTATGAATTGATGATAATTCCAGGATCATTTCATGAATTGTTATGAATCTAGGATAGTAAATGCATGAAGAGGGTAGTCATAATCCATTGATTGCCGGAATTCTCTGTGGAAGGGAAAAGTGGTACAAGTGATATGACTATGAAATAAAGAATATCTAAAAGTTCATTTAAATTGCATAAATTATGTGGCTGCACCTTTCCATTTTAGTATGATAAATGATTCACATGAACTAAATGGGTTTTGGTGATATTAATATGCTAACAGCTGGAAGTATTTGAATTCTATAATTCTGAAAATGCTTCAGTGTTTGTTGTAGCAATGAAACGTTATATGCACTGAGACTTACAAAGTGTTTGGTTGATTGAAGTTCAGATTTCAAGTAGATTGTTTGGGGCATGGAAATGTGGGTAATACCATGATGAAGGCCGAAATATACCATGTGAAAGAGCCAAACCTCAAGAGAAGAGTGTCATGGTTGTGAAAATAGTTTGTGTGCAGGATGGATTGTCAAGCTGGACTTGTAAATTTCAGATTTGAGAACTGCTGATAATTACTAATCACCGTTGGCTTGCATGGAATTGTGTTAGGAGAACGTGTCATAAGTGGATTGTCATGTTATGCTAGTAAGCATAAAATTATAATGGGAATAGTGGTGCTGCTTACAAGAGACAGACAGATGAGGATCACCTCATTGCTAAAGAAAATCAATTTCTGTAGTAGACAAAGTTGCACATTCATGTTGAATTTAATTACTAATGACATTTTTTAGTTATGGAACAATCAAATTTGGATTGTATTAGTAGATGATGATTGCCTGTTTGGATACTTGATGAATATGCCCGGGGTACACATTGCAAGAAGACCATGTGTGATGTTTTGCAGGAGCCAAACTTGATGGGAAGGTTCCCATATATTGGAAATGGGTTTCGGGTGAAACTCCATTGGACATTTTGGGAATGTCCCATCTGCACTACATGATTGGTAAGAAACATGAGTGAGATGGTATAGATTATGCCAGTAAGATATGTGTGGGATATGGAATGCAAAAAGGATTTGGGATGGAAAATCGAGGGACTGTCAACTCAGAGAAGGGAGCCCCCATTCTTCATTAACGAAGAAATACTGCATCTGCAAATGGATAAGTGTTCTGTGACCCTAGCTAAGAATATGCATGTCTAAGTGTTAAAGTCAATATGAAAAGCATGTTTTGATTTTATTTACATTATGAAATATTGCTTGAGTATGAGTAGGGCCTACATGGCTTGCATTGGAGAAGGGTGCACACTTTCTCGATGTCAGGTCATGATAGAGTTTTCAATATTGACTACACCCTAGGGAGTGGACGCACTCCTGGTGTTTCAATACTTGATAGTGAATGATATGAAATATGGTTATAGTTTTAGAGAATAACACTAATGAGTTTTCTTATATTGCTTGTGTGGTCAGGGTAAACAGATGCAATTTGGTGTTGCACACTAAAGAGCAAAAGTAAAAGGTTGTTGTGAGTGGTTGCGATGTAAGGGTTGATGTATAAAAAAGGATGTTGTGGGGGTTTTGGGAATTTTGATGAGGATGTTGTGGAGGTTGTGGGGATTTTTGATGAGGTTTTGTGAAGGTATTTCTGAAATATGGTTGTTATATGCCTAGGGATCCATAGTAGAGCCTTGACCTAGAAATGGTCATGGTAAAGTTTCCTTCCCAGTCGGCGTGAAGCTGTACTGACTGGACATTAATTATTTGATGTTGTGGAGTAGCCTGCATGTTGACCTAACATCCAAGTCCATAGGAAATTCCAAGGCTTACAAAGAAAAGCAGGACCCTATGGACCAGAGAGGAAATGTACAATATAAATAAGTATTGGATTATCTTGCAGCTTCTTGATTACAAATATACAAGTGTATATGATTTGGTTATGATCTTCTAAACTCTTGCTTAGATATAAAACTTATGAGAATAAACTAAACATGTGAATCCATTCAATGTTTGAATATAGGTTTTTTTGGGAGAGAGGACTATGAACGCATCCTAGGGATGCATATGGACATGTGACCATCCTAAAGAGCTCAACATGAGCAATAATGAATAGAGTGCTAGTGGGAGTGTGTAGGTCCTAGCATCCAAGAGTTGTAGACAAACCATGTGGAGAGACTCAATGGTTTAGAGGTCCGGAATAGACCATAGAAGCTAAGTGTCATGGCCAAGAAGGGTTGGTCAAGAATTCATGGTGAAGTGAAAGAGGATAGGAGAATTAAAAACACATTGGCGGTGTGGGTTCCAGAATGGAACAAGACAAAGAGGAGGAAAAAAAACTCTTACTGCTCTCTCTTTCCTTTTTTTTTATTCACTCATGCATTTATAAAAACAAAAAAATTGTTGAAAGCATGTATGGCTGAAAGTAGAATGTGTTTAATTGCTTGAAATAATTTGTGAATGCTAGAATAGTTAATTCCCTGCCCAAGAAAGGACGTGAATGAGCTCATGTGCCTGTTGGGAAGGCATGAAAAGTATAAAATTTTTTTCATAAGACTTGGACTACCCATGTCAATTGGGCAATTAATTGACTGATTTTAATGCTTATATTATGCTTGGCCTAACAAAAATTACAACGATGCATTTGACAGGTGAGAAAAGTGAAAACCAGTTGTGCACATTGACCATGGTAGTAGACCGAAGGCTATTGCACTTGGCTGAAAGTATCCTTCAAACAATTTCCAAGACCCAAGAAAATCTTGGGGAGATGCTCAAGATATAGAAAAAGTAGAATGAGATGAACCACAAGGTTTTGCAGGACTCTATTTGTCTGCAAAGGGAGGTAAAAATCATTATGGGAGAAATCCGTAAGGGAAAGGAAAGTGGATCAATGATGAGGAATTCGTCCAATCGGTCCATTAAGAAACGCTCCAGGCATGAAGACTCAAAGGAAATTGAGTAGGTAAAGATGAAGCAACCAGTGAAATGTTGGAAATGTGGAGGACATCATTTCCGCTGGAACTTCCCAACAAGGGAACATCAAGAGGGTAGCAGACACAAAGTTCCTAGACTTGGGGATGAGCCGAAATCTCAAAAATAGCAGGAGAAGCTTGTGGAAGCCAAAGGGCTTGGTCCTAAAAGTTCAAAGTAAATAATTGAACGTAGGACAGATCTACAAAATTTTGAAATTTTGGACGTGTAAATTGTATATGTATTCCTAAGTATTGGAACACAGAGGATGGTGTTATTCCAAGGGGGAGGGGATTGTAATAACCTAGTTTTGACCCCATTTGCATTAAAAGGTATATGATGTAATAATGTAATTAATCATGGTGTGGAGTTAAAGGCAAAGGCTCCACCATGAATTAGCGTTTTGTGTTTCGGTGAGTGGAAGTGATGCTGATGGTATTTTGTGCTAGTCATGCACGCTAAAATGTTGGACATCATGTGTGTATGGAAAATTAATAAAAAAACCTACAACCAACTATGTCGATGCAACGATAATGAAAAGGGCATGATTTCCTAAGGTTAAGGAAGGGATTTTCTAACCCGTGGGAGCCATTGGGGAATAGCCAAGTGTCAAGAGGTGAACCCATCAAGATGTCAACCATCCTTTTTGTCTTACTCACCCTTATCCTCCTTGTCTCATCTACTAACTGAATTAATTCAGCAGGAGTTGGTTGGGGGTAGTTGTTTCCTTGGGAAGACATCTGCATGGACAACGTCAATCTGGAAAGGTTGTCAGCTCCTGGCCACATGCAATCCCAAAGGATATGTCCTTCATTTTCCATCATGGAGGGGGGGAGACCCGCATTCCATCCTCATGCAGGATCTGTTATGTTTTCCTCACGCATAGGCAGACATTCACATTTTTTTTCCTTCACGCCTGGCTCTGTTCTTTTGATCGATTTTTTCTGTGTGTTACACCCTTCACGATAGACATAGTGTTCTTTCCTCTACATAGGTTGAGAGGTTGTGGTTGTATTTTTCATGTATTTTGGTTTGCTGGGAGTTTTTGTTGAGTCATTTTGGCCACGTTAGGTGTTATAGCAGATTTCACCACTCCAGATGAATCACACTTTGTATGGCCTTCCCCTGTCCCACTGCAGACTCTTTAGACCCCATGGACCATATTTTATCCTTTGATGTTTCCTTGATCATCCCTAAAACTATATAAAAAATGATATACACATCTTTTTACCCGATAACAGCGTACATACGTGGGTTCGACCCATATAACCGCGTACATCGATATGTGTGCATAGTCCAAATCCTTTTGGAGTTTTCCTTGACATGGATTTGACTCATTCGACTCCTGGCCTTCCATATGCCTTGAGATCACTTGGATTCAACTCTTCATTATCCCTTGTGAAGCTATATAAGGAACCCCTTGGTACATTGAAGGCAGATAGAGAGATTGAAAGCAACGAAACTATAGTCCATTGTTGCCGGAATTTATGCTTGAGTCTGCATCCCTTTGTCCCTTTGGAGCACTTTTGTGTTCTTCCCAAGCTTGCCTTTTGTTAGTGAGCTTACTATCGTGAGATGGAGGATTGAGGTGGTGGAGGCCCAAGTGGGGTATTCAGTTTCTCCGGTTCGCAGACGTGCTGTCAGAGGTTGTATCTATCTTGTAATCTCTAATTTATATTAATAAGAACTATCTTTTCCTATCCAATGATGTGTATTTGATTGAATATTGTATCCATTGGAATATGTCAAATGCTTTTACATTATTGATTATATATGCTAGAATAGATCTAACACCATGATATATAGTATTCTTGTATTGTTTATTTGTTGTTGAGGAAGTATTATATCAATTCAAGCTAAAGATTGGAAAGCTCAACGAGGATCTACTTCAACCGTCCGGAATAAGGTACGAGGTCTGATCCTTTAGTGTTAGACATGTTATTTCTATTGCATATTGGGAAAGATTGATTTCTGGAGTCAAAGCTGTCTGTTGTGGTACCCCAAGCCATAGGAATTTCTCTCCGTAATAGAATTGGCGACTCCGCTAGGGAGTTCCTAGTAGTTGTCCTTTGGGGGTGATTTTCTCGGCATTCAATGTATTTGAATTGCTCTTTCTCTCTTGTTTTTGTGTCGGGTCTGGGGGCATGTATGCCTGGTAGAGTCTGATTGGAGTGAAGCTTGTCTCGGCCTATCTGTTTGCCTTGTTTTATGCACCTTTTCTTCATGTACGCGGGTTTTTGATTTATAGTCGCGTATACACACGGTTTCCTCTGTTATTTCTGTGTATACATGCGTGTTTACTGCGAACAGTCACGTATACCTTGGATTTTTTCCTTTTTGTGGAAGTTAATTGGTTGCTGGGTGAATGCTGTTAGTTTCTGAGTCTCCTTTGGCACTGCTTGAGTCTGTTTTGACCTCTGTTTCTGACTGGAAACGTTTTTTTTTAGCCTAATTTTTTTTTTTTAGGAAAGTTCTTGTCATGGCATTTTCGATTTTTTGTTTCAGATTAGTGCATTAGAGTTCTTTTACCTTAGTACTTTGCTTGGATGCTGTCTATGTGTGCTTGCAGAGTCTGGGGGTGGTAGAATCATTCTTTTGCTTTTTGCATCTCTTATATTTTCAAAAAATCCAAAAACATTTGCTTTCATAATGCATTGCATGTTGCACTTTGCATTGTACTTGCACTAGATCTAGATTTGCTTTGGAGTACTAGTTAGGACTTCATATAGGAAAAATTTGCATTCATCATTTGAAGAAAAATTGTGCATTTCATGTAGTAGCATACCCTATTTACATGGACACAATGCATTTGCATTGATTGTTATGGTGTGCATTTTACGTCACGTTGCGTCATAACACCACTAGTTGCACGACCATATCCTATTTTTGAGTAATAAAGCCAACTAAAATCAACGCTAATTAAAATGAATCACACTCTTTTCTTTTCTAGGATGCACCAACAAGCTTAGGTTTTAGGATCTTGGAATAGTTCATTGTAAGTCAATTCTCCAAGATCACTAAACAACAACATCTAGGTGTCTGTCCTGGGACTGTGTGAAATCCTTGGTATAACCATCGTTCTCAGGATCCTCCTCTCAAACAGGAGTTAAGCACGAGGCAGTGTGAGTGGTTATTGATTGGGATGACCCCTAGTCATAACTAAGTAGCACAGGAGATATTTTCAGGATTGTATTCGTATCTGGGGGCTCTTTCGAGAGTTTCGTGCTTTGCTACCCTGCCCATACGGTCAATCCCGCCTGCGACTGTCCGCCTGAGCTTTGATTATATTGAGGTGACCTTAGTGACCTTACCTAGGATATTGATGGGGTACTTGTAGAGGTTATTTTGTAGGTGTCCCGGCCAGGTTGGGGTCGGACATCACAGTCACTTTACGCATTGAAGTTGAGGGCCACAATAATTGGTTACGTACCTTCGCTTGTTGTGTATGGGAGTCTCAGGCCTCTCCTAGGCGAGACATATCTGCTTCATTCGGGAACTCACTTATCCAGCCCTTGTTTGCTTGCATTTGGATTTATATTTTATTAGTGATTGCTCTGTGCACGCTAGTTGGCCTAGGGTTTACGTAAATAGAGAGTCTTTTCTTTTTGTTGAGTCATTGTGGATTCGAGTGCAATTCCGTGCCGTTCTCATTGGTTAGTAGGACTTCTGCCTTCCACTTCTCCTCCTCCTTTGGGAGAGAGACCTAGATATTCTAGGCGGACTATGTCACACGCTGATTCACACACCATGGAGGATCATTTAGAGACTATTCCTGAGCCACCTCCTCTCCTTTGTGTTGACGATGGGGAATTTACTCCTACATACGATCCTTCACCTGACCTAGCTGAGTTCGGTCCTGTGATTTCCCAGATAGGATTTTTGCATGATAGACCTACTCACTCTAGGGCTAATTCCCCATTGACACATTACTGGTATGGAATGCCGGAATATGTCGAGACTCACTTTGAACCTGCCAGCACTAGCTACGGTAGTTATGCTACGACTGGTTTTCCTATGCACGATTTGAAATTTCATGTCGAATCCGAATTTGAGCCTAGCACTATGCCTAGGGGCAATCCCATTCCTTACCTTGTAGAGAGGTTTGGGAGTACTAGTCACATTGCACCTTCCATCCCAGTGGTGGAAGCTACATCTCATCCCCCTCCTAGGTCTAGGGTTAGTGATCCTATTAGGATACCAGGTCCGAGATGGGTGATGATAGGCGATATGACATATCTTATTACTCAAATTCCTTCATCCTTGGTTCTGAGTTCTTCAAATGTACATCCTCCACCTTATCCACGTGGTCCTTCGAGTCGATATATGGCTACGATTTAGGTCCATACTGCAGTTACTAGGCCGATTATGTCTCAAGTTCATATACCACCCACTGCTTCGAGAGGCTATATTCACGCTTATAATGGTCAGCTTGTTATGTCCGTGGCATATATACCTACTTCTGGTATGTATGTTCCCCCTTCTAGAGCTTATCTTCCTACCTACGGAGTGTGCCATGGGACATCGCATGCGATGACCTATGGACCTTATTACAGTCCGTAGTATGGACAGGTTTCTTCACCTTATGGAGGCGGGTATCAACAACCTGCTTACTCTCCTAATTATGGCTTCGTAGCTCCTACTAGTCAAGGTCCACCTTACTATGGTACTTCCACGTCACCTTATACAGGTCATACAGGAGGAGGACACTATGGCCAAGGCCATGGTGGTGCTCAAACCTATGTGAACGAGGGAGTGGTCCATCGACCTCATCATCCTAGGCTCCCTTTCCTCATGACGCTTAACGTTCCTGACTTATTGAGAATTACGAACGATCCAGTGGCTCATGACCCGGCTTGGCCGGCTGTCCCTACCAAGCTTCCTTCGGACATACCTAAGTTCAAAGGAAAACCGGGAGAGGATCCGAGCGAACACGTTACCACGTTTCACCTTTGGTGCTCTTATAATTTGTTACATCAGGACTCAGTCCACTTGTGACTATTTCAACGCACCCTCACAGGGCCTGCTGCGAAATGGTATATAGAGCTACCAAAGGGAGCTTTTACCTTGTTCGACGATCTTGCGATGACTTTTCTTAATCACTTCCAGCTACCAGTGCGCTATGACGTTGGTACTGAACTCTTGTCGAATTTCGACAAGATAAAGCCACCCATATTTCTGATCATATTCAGGAGTGGCGTAGATGGAAGAGATTAATTAAAGCTTTTATACTGCCGGAGTTCCTTCTCGAGTGGTTCCTCAAGTCTTTATTGCCATATATCGCAAAGGATGTTTCTACATCTGGAGTGCAGAATGAGGAACAAGCAATCTTTAGGGCGCAGGAACTGGACTTGATTTATGCTCAGTCCGGTTTGTTGTATGAGATTATTCCCAACGCTCCTCGTTCTAGTTTCGATCCCAAGGTCAAACCTGGACCACATGCCGATGGCATTGTGGGTTGTGCAAGTGCGAAACCTGCAGATTCGGTTGCAAAACAAGTTATTCAATTGTCGCTCAACCAGTCTGCTTCGGGACAAGCTACGACTTCATCTCAACCCACCCAAACGACGAATGTAATTTCTGTGCAATCGTTGGACCAGAAGGGTAACCAGCAACCCACACATAATAGAAAAAAGAGTAAGAATAATAATCGAAAGGGTGGGAATAGGAATGAGAATGCTTCCAATAATGACAAGTACAGTCAGAATGCTGGTGGGGACAAGCAAGTGAAACGTAAGGTTAAGTTCCCTTGCAAGATATGTAAGGATGATCACCTCACTTACTTGTGCCCTCTAATTGATGAAGCTTCGAGACTCTTAGCACAAGGCCCAGCTGTGTTAACGAACCCTTTACCGCATTACCAGAATATGAACTCAAAGTCCCAGGAGAAATCTAGTGAGAATGATCCACTAGATGCTAGTGCTCGTGGGTGCATTAACATGGTCCATGCTGCCAAGGTTGTGACTCGTGTGAAAGATTATGGATCGTCACAACCCAACCCAGGCAAAGAACCTGATCCACCAGGAACCCCTTTGTGCTTTGAGAAACCTGCGGATAAACCGGAGGCTGCACCTTGCATTCCTAAGGGGGTACTTAAGCACTCGGGGCATAATCCAAATGCCTGAGCCACCCAAAATTATTCAATTGTCAAGGATTTGGGCCATACTCCTTGTGCGATGTCTGCATTGGAAGTGCTTCAGAGTTGTCCTTCATAAAGGAAGGCTTTGCTTTATGCTCTTGGTGTGAACGGTGATGATTCTTCCTCAGTGATCAAAATTGAAACTGCAGGTCATCGGCCTCGCTTTCCCTACTATGTGTCCCTTTTGGTACACATAGAATGTATTAATATGATCGTCAAGCACACTATGATTGACGAGGGCGTTGCTACGTCTGTGATGTCTTTGTCCTGTTGGAAGGGTCTTGGTTCTCTTGATTTGTCAAAATCAGCGACTATGTTAACTGATTTTGATGGGAGATCTTTTAGGCCGCATGGCATCATTCTATCCCTTAAATTCCATTTGGGGGGGAATACCATTGCGATAGAGGTTGAGGTGGTTGATGCGCCCCTCGACTACAATCTCTTGCTGGGTCAGAACTGGATGTATAGTATGCAAGCCGTTGCTTCTTCCGTGTTTCGCATTGTATGCTTTCGACATAACAGGAAGATTGTAACGATTGATCAAATGACATTCAATAATTCCCCTATTACTGCATATTTGGGAGCTTCGGTCTTGGTCCTTGAACACTCTCAGCCGGCAACTGGGAGTGTGGGTGTAGGCATGTATCCACCCCTCATGGGAAGCTTTAGTTGTCCTTCGTCGGTCCTCATGATAGGATCTTGTTCCGATAAGGCTTCGATTTCTACGACCTCAGTGTCTTTTCATACGACCCATATGGGAGATCCTTGGATTATTCCCACACTGAGTATTTCAAGTGAGCCTGTCGAGACCAACGTGCTGCTTCCTGCAACCATGATAGCTTATCAAGCCAATCTTATGAATGTTGCAGAGCCTTGTTCTTCCTCTTCGTGGACGGAAGAGGAAGACCCCTATGTACTGCCGACATGGGCAGTACAGTCTTCTCATGCCCACGAATGCCTGGATACGGTTTTCCCTTCAGATGAAGTGATCATCGAGGCTATGTCGGGCGTTGA
The DNA here is from genome assembly GCA_001517045.1 of Pseudotsuga menziesii. Taxonomy (NCBI): domain Eukaryota; kingdom Viridiplantae; phylum Streptophyta; class Pinopsida; order Pinales; family Pinaceae; genus Pseudotsuga; species Pseudotsuga menziesii. The sequence goes on from LPNX010726740.1 coordinate 178,521, forward strand.
GCCACCATGGGAGGAACTTCATCATAGATCATATTTCCTTCCACCGCTTGACCGTTTGGAGCATGAGGATTATAGGGAGATTCTTAGTCAGAGATTTGGTAGTCCCATGATTCCATTAAGATTTCCTGATCAGATGGCTGATGGGAACATGGCGAACATATCTTCCACGATTTCTATCAACATCTCTCGAAATCCTGGAACCATTGAGAATGTCTATATTGGGGCGGATTGTTCCCATGCTGAGATTCTCGAATATACCGAGCTATTCAAGGAATTCCGTGATATTTTTGCTTGGTCTTATGATGAGATGCCAGGTATTGACCCTCGGATTGTCAAACATGAGATTAAGACTTACCCCAATGCTAAGCCTATTCGACAACGTTTACGCGCTGTGAATCCTAGGAAAGCACCTGCCATTAAGGCAGAGATAGAGAAGTTGTTGAAAGCCAATTTCATCTATCCCGTTCCCTTGATGGAGTGGGTTTCAAACCCCGTTCCGGTGGATAAGAAGCAGGGTGCGATCCGAATATGCACTGATTTTCACGATTTCAATCATGCCTGTCCTAAGGATAACTTCCCCACACCATTTATAGATCAGATTTTGGATGAGTGTGCGGGTAGCAAGGTATTCTCCTTTATGGATGGCTTTTCCAGGTATAATCAGATCCAGATTAAACCTGAGGACCAACACAAGACTGCATTTATTTGTCCTTGGGGAACATTTGCATATCAAAATATGCCTTTCGTCCTTAAAAATGCTAGAGCTACATTTCAGCGGGCAATGACCTTGATTTTCCACGATCTCAAGTCTATTATTGAAGTATTTTTGGATGACCTCGCTGCTCATTCTCGTATGAGAATGCATCATTCATATCACTTGAGATTGGTCTTCGAAAGATGCCGGCACTATTTGGTTCGATTAAATCCTCATAAGTGCATGTTTTGCGTGAATTCAGGTCGTTTATTAGGATTCATCATTTCAAAGGAGGGCATAAGAGTCGATCCCTTAAAGGTTGAGGCAATACTTCAGTTGTCGCCCTCGAAGAACATTCGTCATCTTCAGTGTTTGCAAGGTATGGAAAACTTCTTACGAATATTTGTGGTCAACTTTGCCAATTTGACTAGAGGCTTCATGTGTGTCTTGAAGAAGGATACTCCTTTGAATGGGATGAGCGAGCCTAGGAGTCCTTCGATGCACTTAAGCGAGCCCTAGCATCGGCCCCAGTGATTAGTCCTCCGGATTATAGCTGTGATTTCCTATTATATGTGGCCTCGTATTTAGAGATGATTGGTATGGTATTGGTTCAGGAGGATGAGGAGCTCCAGGATCATGTCATATATTATCTGAGCCGAAACCTTATTGATGCAGAGATTCATTATTCTCATGTCGAGAAGCTTGCTTTAGCGACCGTACATGTGGTTTATCATTTGAGACATTATATTCTCCTTCGCCAGACCTCGGTTGTGGCCCATGTCAATCCGTTTCAGTTCGTCCTCACATGAAGGATGATTGGGGGAAAGTATAATAAATGGATTGTCATTCTACAAGAGTTCAATCTCAAATTTGTTTCAGCAAAGTTGAAGAAGTCATTAATTTTTGCAGAGCTTATATCGGATTTCCTGAGTGAGGACGAGGAGTTGGTTTGTGAAGATACGTTTGTCGATGAACACATCTTCTTAATCTCAACGTCTGACCCATGGTATGGAGATATCATAGTATATCTGCAAACACAGAGGACCCCTTCTCACCTCTCGCGAGATGAACGACGATGATTACGTCACATCTCTAAAAACTACCTTATAATGGACAATACTTTGTACCTCCATGGGGTAGATTCCATTTTACGACGTTGTTTAACTCATGAGGAGGTTGAGGTTGTGCTGAATGATTTCCACAGAGGGGTGTGTGGTGGTCATTTATCTGGGCTTTCTACAGCTCAAAGGATTTTGAGAGTGGGTTATTTCTGGCTGTTGATCTTTAAATATTGTGTTGATGCGGTCAAGAGGTGCCACCCTTGCTAGGTGTTTGCACGAAATATGTGCTAGAAGCCTGCCCCGTTACATCCCATTATCACCGCCAGTCCCTTCACCAAGTGGGTGATCAATTTTATGGATTGCAGCCCAGCTTTGGCTGGGGGGCACCATCATATTATAGTGGCTGTGGATTATTTCACGAAATGGGCTGAGGAAATGCCTACAGTAAAATCCGACGGTGAGACAGCCACTCACTTTGTATTCAACCAAATCATTACTCGGTTTAGGATTCCGAAAGAGCTTGTCACTGGCCATGGCTTGCACTTTCAAAACCGTATGATGGAAGAGTTGGAATCCAAGTTAGGGTATAAGCAAGAGCACTCCTCTTCTTACTACCCCCAAGCGAATGGATAGGTTGAAGCAGTGAATAAATCACTTATGTCCATTCTCCAACGAACCATCGCACAGAGCAAGATGAATTGGCATATTATGTTATACCCTGCTTTGTGATCATATCGAATCGCGGTTAAGACTGCCACTGGTTTTTCTCCATATCAGCTTGTGCATGGAGTGGATTCGATATTGCCGGTTCAATGTGAGATTCCTTCGTTGAAGCTAGCCGTGGAGTTCTTACCAGACACTTCACCTTTGGAGGAGCGTTTGGTCCACCTTGAGCAACTTGATGAGCAGTGTCGAGATTCCTTGGTGGCTCTAGAGGTTAATAAATGTCACGTTAAGGTCCAATATGACAAGTCTGTCCATCCAAGAGTGTTTAGTGAAGGAGACTTGGTCCTTTTGTGGGATCAATCGAAAGAACCCTTGGGGGTAGGGAAATTTAATCCTATGTGGCATGGTCCTTACGTGGTCAAGCATGTCTTAGAGAAGGGTGCCTATGAGTTAGTCGATTACAAAGGCACAGCTTTGGTGGAGCCTAGAAATGGGCTCTATCTCAAAAAATACTATGCATGATCTTTAGCCAAGGCTGCTTGTTGTATATTATTGTACAGCTTTGCATAGTTAGATCTTTTTCTTATCGTGATCGGGTTTGTGATTAGTTTCTGTTTCTTTTGGCAGATGTCAATGGAATCTTCCACCTACATAGGATGGATAGATGGTGAAAGCCGTCACACTTAGCACTCAGCCTCTGCTGCTTGGGTGATTTATACTCCTATGGGTCAGGTATTCTCTTTAGGAGGTGTATGTCTACAGCCATCTTCCAACAATGTTGCTGAATATAGTGCCGTTGTCGAGCTTCTACGGGATGCCATTTCACATGGTGTTCTATCTCTTGAGGTACGTCTTGATTTAGAGTTAGTAGTGTCACAGCTCAATGGTTTGTACCATGTTAGAGATCCGACGTTATTGAGAAGATTCTTACATGTGAGATTGTTAGAACGACAATTTGACAGTATTACATATATACACATTCCAAGAAATGATAATCAAGTTGCTGACTCATATGCTAACTACGTGTTAGATTGGAATTTGTTTCATTCATAACAAATTAATCACAAACATTTTTACACATGTAAATAAATAAACCGATCACCATAAAACCTTTTCTATATATCAAAAATGTGGTAATACATAGTGTCATATACAAAAGTGGATCTTTCAAAGTTTCCATCATATAATACACGGTCGTACAAAACATATACACTCCCAGGTGTCTAATCCTGTGGAGGGGGAGGGTTGTGATCATGATACGTCACTACGGCTCTAGCTAGCCGACGGAATAAATGCACCCATGTGCGTGGCATGCCCACCACCTGTCACTGCATGGCCTTAGGAAATTCCTCGACTTGTGCCATGGGAACTCTTTGGTTTAGTCGCACGAAGTTGGTATGAATTCCCTGGAGCGTTCGCTCCGCATCTGCACCTGTGATGTCATCCCCTCTTCCCCTTCGTCTATGACATGGGAATCCCTCTGGTCGCCCTGGTCCCACATCTGCACATGAGTGGTAGATGTCACTATGTGTTGTCACGCAAAAACATGTCTTTTTGATTCCACATAATCAAGAAAATACAAAAAAATTAAATAACTCAATTTTTTTTTTAAAAGAGTGAGAGTTGAGATTCGGTACCTATCTCTCCGTATGCTGATCCTGCTGGCAATGGCATGTCCGAATCCCCTCGGAAATCTATCCCTCCATAGGGGTAGTCATCTATGGCAACAATCTATCATCGCCACCATGGAAAGAAGTCAACTGGATATGGGTTGGCCACCCTACCACCCCCCAGTCTACGCATAGCATCTGCCCAACGTCCTTGGGCCGGATCTCGAACCCCGTGAAGAGGAACGTCCACTCTAGGGCTCAATCCTAGAACACGCTTGAAGAAAAAAGTGCTCAATATGCTGTTGAACCCAAAGTTTTGTATCCTACCTGCCTTACAATCACTGAGCTAGTGTTTCATGTTGCTCAGTAGTGTAGTACTCCAGTCGTATATGGTCGGTCTCATACACTCCACTACATAGAACATCAGTGGCTGCGAGGCCTGATGGAGTGAGGCTAAGCCTGTTATCCTATCCAGCGTCAGTAGTATGGCCTTTAGGCCCAGTACCTATATAGCATTGGTGGGGACTTGACTTCCCACCTTCTCAGTATCTGGGTAGCAGTACACAGCTATGTACTCATCGATAGTAAGCCCACCGCCTGGCCCACCTTGGGGACGAAGGTTCACCACCTCCCCTCGTCTAGATAGACCTGTTATAAAGTATATGTCTTCCACCTCTATATTGAGAGACATCCCATCTATCCTGAAGGACTCTTAGTCTGGATCCTAATAGTTTACCAGCATCTCTAGCAGTCTTGGTTTGGCCCTCAAGCCACCAAGGCACCAAAACTTGTAGAGTCCGCATCTTCTAAGAGCTTGTTGAGCCATCACGTCAGCCCTTACAGCTTCCTCTACTTCACCATGCTCGTGTTCTCTCCATTCTAGTACCATGCTGCAAGAGAAATTGCCATATTGCCCATTAGATTCTTATAAATTTACTTGCGTGACGTCATACGCGACTGTTTTGCAAATAGCCGCGTATGTACGCGGGTTCTAGCCTCTTTCCCGCGTATAGCCAGCCCTATATGCAGAAAAAGATTCGATATCCATGTGGGCCACAACGCTCATGTAGAGATGGTCTAAACTACCTCATTTTACGATGAAAATCAACAAAAATTATATTGAAATGCATGAGGAGAGCATGAGTAACTACCTGGAAGAAACGGTTGTGAATTATGCCGGCTAGATCTCCTGGAATTTGCAGTTGAATATCAGAGCTCCAATGGGTAAAAGTTTCAAATGATTTATATTTTTTACTATTTATAGAAAAATTTTCAAATATTTGAAAATTTTTACCCCCTTTCCTATAGTTTTGACAGTTTCTAACCATTTTGGACCGTTTCTGACATAATTTGTGATGTAGAAGACCATTTTTAGTGCCACTTCAGCCATTGGATTGACCCGTACATACTGATCTCAGGTATAACGTCTATATTGGCATATAGGTTAGGTTCACCACCGTTTACATTTTGCATAACCTTATGACCATGTCACCATGACCTTATGTACAAACCCACTCTATTATGTCATGAAACCTTCTTGCTGCTTTAGAAGTGGCATGATGTGAGTGGTAGAGCTTCACCTTACATGGGTACCCTAGTTAGTGCCTTATTTGCATTTGGTGCCCATGCCGACGTTTTCTCCTTTAGGGTGTGGGAGTCCGTTGTATAGTACTTCCATGACATTTCGCAAGAGCCTCATACTCCTCTTGATCTTATGCTGGCCTGTTTCCCTCTGGAATCCCCTTATGTCAAGTTGTGAATGCATTATCATGAGCTTTGCCTACCCTATTGAGCTTTATGCCGGCTCCCCTGACATTGCATTTCAGCCATATAGCCCGAGCTTGTCTCATGTCTAGCCATACAGAGCCATTTTTATATCCTTCACAGCTTGATTCCCTTTTTACCGGGAGGGGATTTTCCCCTGCGTGTCGATATCCTACACATGTATCCTTGCATTGAGCATAGGTATGTTCCACTGCTTGGAACTAGTTTGTTTTCCCTTATGACACTTGTCTCCTCCTAGTTTGTAACTATAAAGCTCGTTTATTCTTTTTTCAAGCTTTTCAAATAACTGAAAAAGTCCAAAAAAATCAAAAAACCAAAAAGTCGGACAAGGAAAGATGTTATCTTTGGCAGCTGTCGAGTCGTGTCGCCTTCGAACAGAGCACTATATCACATCCATTGGTTGGGTTATAGTTTGACTTAGGAGCTGTACTCGTTTATCTGAGTTTATCTCCACCGATTGGTTAAGCTTCCACTCCCTATGGAGCCTCTGTTGATGCCTCCTGTGTCACAGAGATGTCCCATTTTGTATATCAAGTCTATGTTGCATTCATTCAGTCACCATACGCCGTTATGCTCTTGTTCGAAAGAAGTTGAAACCTGTGTCAGCCATTCCTCAGTTATCTTGACTTTGCATGTCGGCCATTCCCAGTACAGTTACTGGTTTGTGCACTTTATGATCAAGTCCTTCGACATTAGACAGCTTTGCTGAGTACCTCGTGTTGGATGATGGGGGATGCCTTAATGCCCTCCTTCTAGCGGATTTCATCCCATCGACTTCAGATCATTTATTCTGGGATTGGAATCTAGAGTCCTTTTGAGTGCCTTGATACTTGCAGTCATCAGTGGTAGGTTCTCTCGCCATCGACAGTTTCTTGGGAATACATCAATGTCCCCTGATTGATGGATTCTCTCAAGTGTTCGACCTCAACACATCTATTCATACTTGTTAGTTTGCACTCTAGTACCTTGATTCCCATTTTCATTATCAGTGGGTAATCTCGCGTCTGTTAATGGTATACATCAATGACCAGTAATCATATGATGGACTACTATGTTCGACCTCGACACCTCTATTCACATAGTAGGACATGTACTCGTAGCGGTTTGTGTAGAAGACCTTCCAGACTGGTGGCATCTCTTGACCAACGTCATCGAATTAATCCATTGAGGACAATTCTTTTCAGAGTGTGGCTGTTGGTGGAAAGTGCAAAAATTTTCCAAGCCTACCTCTGTTAAATTCATAGATGCAACATTGTGAGGAGGAGGTTGAGAATGATGGTTATCCTCTCTTTTCTTATAATATGGCTTATAAAATTTTTGTGCTTCCTTTTCTTTGTCCATATCTATGATTTTGTTGGAAAGTTTCTGCATCATTTTGGCCATATTTTCCAACTCTGGCGACTTTTCTTCCTTAGACTTAGTAAACAATAAGGCTTTTCTTCCCGCACCCTTTTCTCCTGACTGCTCTAGATAGTCTTCAATACTCTCTCTTTCAACTTCCACTACTTCAGCCTCTTCATAGGTTTCTGTCAACGTAGGATTGGCCCTGCCTTTGACAAACATGGCCAGATCAGGGCCTAAAGCTGAAGCATAATATTCAATCAAAACTTTGTTTGAAGGTCTATCAGTTTCAGAGAAATTCTTGAGATAGGCTGCAAACCTTTGTGTGAAACTGTGCACCTTTTCTTTTCTTTCTTTCTTCAATGCGCACAGCCCTTTCATGAGAGCTGCATGAGTTTTTTGAGTTGCATACTTACTTCTGAAAATTCTTTCGAAGGTATCCCAATCAGGGATAGAGTTAGCAGGCAACCCAAAGTACCATGATGCTGCAGCTCCTTTAAGGGTATGTGGGAATAGTCTGCAGACTACATCTTCATGCTCCCCAGCCCTCAATCCTTCTATTGCCAAGTAAAAACTCTGCAGATGATCATCTACTAGTATCTTCTCATTGGGGTCAAATTTAGGCAGCAATTTTTCAAAGGATTGAGGCAAATCATTTAACGGAGGGGTCAGGTTTAAAGGTGATCTGGCTCTCCATGCAGGTGGCAGATTTGGCAGGTTAGGTGGTTGGTTTGCGTTTACACCAGCCATGAGCCTGGTTGGCGAGTGAGGAGGTAAACCAACTAGAGTGTGAGCAGGAGAACTGTGAGGGGTTTCTGGGCCTTCTTGATTCAAAGGTAGCACAACTTCCTGTAAGGTTGTTTCTACAAGCTCTTCCCAGTCTCCAACCAACACTGAGCCTTCCGCTTCATGATGATCCTTCTTTTTATACTCTCTTCTGGGCAGTTCAGGGATGATTGGAAATCCTCCAATCTTCTTTACATATGCCCTGGTGTGTCTTCTCAGATCATTAACAATTTCGTTGCCAACAGAATATAGATGTTCTCTTTCTTCTGGAATTGGATTATGAAACCCACTGCTTTCAGAACTTTTACCGGTGGAATATTCTCAGGAAAATGGGTTTCCTTGGCCAGCCATACACTGGAGGCCCTCCTTCTAGCGCCAAAATTGTTGGGGCCCCGAAATTCGCAAGAAACAATAGTAAGGGATTCTCCCCAATCAATGTTCCCAACTAGCCCATTGACTGTTTGGTATAGGGAATCCGTCCGGTTTACGGTCCGGCTACCGTAGGTCAAAGTAACAAAACAAAGGCTTTACCGGTTGTGGCCCGGTCCACAGAGTTTTTTGTATTTTTTGACTTAATGTATGATGTGCAAGTTCCTAATTAACCATGCAGGGTGATAAGATGCGAGGAGCAGTCATAATGTGATGCGCAGGTTCTTACCTCTCGTCTTAGACTCACTAGCATCCCAATCACAGACAATAAGAAAAGAAACTAACTACCTAAACTATCCCTAGGCCGCAGGATTATCACTTGTAAGTGAGTAATACATTGTGTACATGCATTATGAAGAGTTACAGTTAGCTGACACTTCTTTCAAGACACATGAACAAGTACAGATATTTAAACAACTAGATAACCGATTATTTCATGAACAACATTTATTACTCACAGTGGAAAACACCCCAAACGCTACTGAAGAACATTCAACAAGAACATAGGTTCAGGAAGTTAAATACTCTCACAGTAAATGAAACAGAGTTGAAAACAAAATATTTCCTCTTCAACATTATTCATTTAGTCGCATTGATACATTCCACATTTCGCTCTCTCCATTAGGCAAAAGTTGCACTTTTTGGCTATAAGACGAAGTAGTTCCTCTTACAAGCAAAAGAGTTTACAAATTTTTTCAAGGAAAAATCCCCTTCTAAATCCTACTTTCAAATATTTATCTACAATTCCAAAATGCTTCAATTTTCCCTAGACACATGATCTTTCAGTGTCCCAAACGTTTCACATTCCTCTATCTTGTCTGTATGCAATCATGAACCACTGGGTAACTGATCAGTTTTTTGGGTCCACGTATTTATAGCTCTGGATTTCATCTTTTACTCCCCTAGCCCTCCTGGCGATTCCCCTGGTTTCAGTTATACTCCTGCCAAAACAGTCCGTCTTTCTCCACACCATGGTAGATTGACTGATCTCCTCAAAATCACCTGCAATCAAATCGACAAGCATGATTCAACAATAACAAATATTACTAATTAAAACGACTATTCCACAAAGAAATGGCAAGGCACGACGGTCAACAGGAAACTCGTTGGGGGGAAAACTTAAAGTCGGCAGTCGAAAGGGAATAACATCGGAGGCCAAAAGGATTTCCCAGCCGCAACGATGGAAAAGGCACAATTTATGGACAAGCAAAATGCAGGCAAGAGAGGCTTTAATCAGAAGTCGGATGGATTTGTTCTTCGGAAGCCAAAAGACTTTGAGAGCCGCAACAGCAAAAAAGAGAAGGCTAGAGCCACATGATGCACATCGAAAGTCGGACAGATTTACGTTTCGAAAGACAAAGGCTTTCCCATCCGCAACGGCAGACGAGAAATGGCTTCGGGTACACGGCTAAATCAGGTTAAAACGCATCGAAAGTTGGAGCTTTTCACACTTCGGATGGCAAAATAGTTTGGGAGCCGCAACGACGGACGGGAAAAGGCTACCAGCCGCCGATTTAACAAAAACAACTTAAGTGTTTCAGACAGCTCTTCAAATCAACATCAGATAGAGACTCTATCATACTTCCGCAATGGAGACCACAACAAAGACAACGGGTTTGATCAACAAGCAAAAAACAAGCTTAAAAGATGCAACTCACCATGAACTCCAACGCAATCGAAATCCGATCCTTGGTCAAGAGTTAAGCTTTTGTAGTCATTAAAAATTAAAACACAAACCAACAACTCAAAGGATTCAATGACCAAAGCAAAATCATGAGGAGGGGTCCAAAATTTAAGAAATTTGGGGAGAGTACTTGTAGCTGCAACAAGTTGCAGAAGTAAAATGGACAAAATCACTTATCTTATGATGAACTCGATCCGCAACCAGCTACGACGCTGCAAAATTCCACCCAACCATAGGCCAGTGAGCTCCTTAATCTCTCAGCAACGCTGCCACCCCCAAGCTGGGCATGATTCTCCAAGGAATAAGCAAACAAGCAGGCTTACACATAGCCAAGAATATACAAAACACACAGCCAAGCCAACACAGTTGGGTTTATCAGGCCAAAAAGGAGTTGGGAAAGGCTCAATGCTAAGCTGGTGAGCTCATTACAGAGCCAAGAACACCCACACCAGAACTAGCCTGACCTCTAAGACACCCAAACAAACCCAACACAAGGAATCAGTCCCTTCTCTGCTACACAGTCCCTCAGGCCCTGTATTCCCTTCCAGTGCTATTCAGGGGTGATGGAGAAGAAGGCCAGCCCTCTAACTCTATCTGTGTGGTTTCTGGCCACTAGGTTTATCAAGCAAATCTAAGCCAACATCCCTACTCCTCTCACAGTCCGAAGACCAACCATTTTACTCGGGCAATTAATTAGCTATCACAGCTTAAACAGGGAAAAGACTCCCCAGCAAAGTACACAGTCGCAAACACAGCAACAAACACAATTCCAATAGGGGGAAAACACCACAACCCCAAAACGCATCAGCATACATATTACCAATAATGTGGGGAACAACGACCCATTTTGCACAACCAATGCTGCTGGGGAAAAAAATGTATGCAGACCACAATGGGGACGAATTTACAGTCTCACGACTGGTGCGTGAATCCACCACAATGCAGAACCCACGAATCAGCCTGTGAGTAAAGGATACGACCACACTATTCACAAATCCACAGAAGAAAACAACTGCATGGGTAAATCCAGCAAAATCCTGTGTGTGAAGATGAAAAAAAGGGGAAAAGAATCCCTCTGCGTGAGAATGCACAGCAATGGAGGGGACACGAATTGCAAGTGCATGAGCATTTTTGCTTAGTCATGGGAAGAGTGGAAGAATGTCTGCATGAGTGATGAACAACAAAAATGGTGAGAACCCCCCAAAATTGGAAGTGCGTGAGCCTTCAGGACAGTTGTGAAGAGAAGAAGATCTGCGTGAGAGGATGAACAGCAAAATCATGGGTAGAGTGTGTGTGTGGGTGAGGACTGATAGTGCTACCACCCCACTTCCAAGACAATAACTGCCTCAACCACCACCAGCCTTTCTTAATGAAAGTGGTTGGAATAAAACAAAGGAACAAGACATATGGTTTTTTCTCTCATTGGCCAAGGTTGACAATTTCCCCCACCCCTATCCTTGTGAAAATCATGCCCCTTTCTCATTTTAGTTGCCGCAATCGTAGCTGGTCGGGTTGATTTTTAATTATAGATGCATATTTACATGATGACCATCATAATATATGCCGCATGCCCCGATATACCATCGGTGACAATTCAAATCCAAAACATAACATAACCGATCAATGGTGGGGCCTTGGCCTTTAGCTCTACACCCTGATCATTTACAATTTATACATCATATACATCTAATGTAACGGGGTCAAAACCAGGACATTACACCCCATCCAAAATCAAAATTGAGAGTATGAAAAGGAAGAGTAGGGTTTTAACTATTACCTAGAACTGACGGTGCTCGAATCCAACTGTGGAAACTCCCAATATCAGCAACTAAAGATCTGACTAGGAAAGTGCTCCAAATTCTCTCCACTATGGGTAAATAGTAAAATGATTTGAATTTTCTCTATTTACATGAATTTTATACACCTTTTTGGGTTTGACATGCTATAGTTTTGATTTAAAATCCCTTTTTACTCAAAATTTATCAGTCGTAATCCCTTAATGTTAGTTATGAGTGCATTTAACACTTGTTTTTGAGTCGAATGCAGGATAGAAGAAAGAAAACAGTAAAGTTTTGGGAGTTTGTTTATGAATTTTTTGTACTACGTAAAACAGAAAAAGTCGATGAGAGTTTGTTATGACACTTTGGTCATGCTCTTGAAACCTAGTATCAAAGGTCCGAGTCCATTTCTGATTATTTCCAGGCTGATAAAAACTAACATTGTGTAAAGAAACCTCATGGATTCTTCTTTTAACTCTTTTCAGGCTCCTTAAATATGAAAAGATCGTCGATTCCATTTTTGATTCTTTCTAGGCTCATAAAAATTAACATTGTGTAAAGAAACCTCATGGAGTCCCCTTTAAAATCTTTTTAGGCTCCCTAAATACGAAAATATTGTCTAGCGGATTTGGCTTCTTCATGCTCGTTAAAGCATTTGAAGAGTCGTCTCTCCGATGATAGGTTATCTCTTTTTTGGTTCAGATGGTGTAGAAGGAGCAAGTCGATAAGTCAACTTGAAGGATAGCCGACTAAGTCGATGGGCCGACTTAGTCGATGGGACGACTTAGTCGATCAACTGACTAAGTCGGTCGGCCGACTAAACTAGAGATTAGGTTGACCACCTAAGGTCATGTCGGTTCACTGAACCGACAGGTAGTTATTTTGTAACCATTCTATAATCATATATATTAGGCTGTTGAGCCAATTGAGAACTCAGTTCAGTTCTCTGTATTGTATGGACTCACTTGTATAATATAATCTGTTAATTCACCTATTTGTTCTTATCTATTGTCTCCGTTTTATATATATGTTTTAGTGTGTATTATTGGTAACCTTATGTGATCTATGAGATTACAACATTGGTTTCATTGCTGGTAGTACATGTCTGAAATGTATGCAAACAGATGATACCAAAGCAGGAGATTAAGGATTGGTGGGAACATAAGGTTGCAAACTATTTGTAGAATTACGCATGAAGGAACAGATTAACAATCGCACAAGCAAAAGAAATATTTTTCACAGAAACGCATGAAAATTTTGTCGAATTAGGGCCCCAACTTCTGAAGAAACTCCTAGATGAGAAAGCCAAAAGGGACTAAAGAACAACACTTGTTGGAAAAACTGATCCGAGGAGGTAGAACAAACTTGTCTAAGTGGTTTGAGAAAATCACCGACGACTTTTGTGAGGAACAAGTAGCTGAAGACAGAACTTCAGTGGAAATAGTCAAGGAGAAATTTTACACAGATCTCACCGAGCAATTTCTGTGTTCCTTACCGACCTTGCTGTTCAAATTCCTAATCGAGAAGGGAGTAGGACATATCATCGAACCTCGTCCATCACTTCACGAACTGCCATAGAACTCTAACTGGGTGAAGAAGAAAAGGAAGTGTAAAAAATTTATTACAGAAAGGGAGTGGGAATAGTTCCTAAGTGTTGTCACCTTTCACACACCTGGGTCATGTGGCAGAAATCTTCAAGCCACTCGGTGTGTCCTTGGGGGCAAGTCTCGAGTCAAGGCTGTCACCTTGTTCTTGACTCCTCCGTTTAGGCTCAACTCCTAACGAAGCCAAGGGGGGTAGACCCTATTATGTTACTAAGGACAAATTACTTAGTAAGGTGATGTTAAACTGAATGAGTTACATAGGAGTTCGAGATTTAACTATGGAAAATCAAAGATGGCAAGATACAAAAATGAACACATGAAAGCACAATGATGAGACACTATATATATATAAAGCAAGAAAATAACCAGTGCCTTAGAATGGAGTCAAAAAATAAGATCAATATACTTGCATGTGCTTGGAGTGAAAGTTTTGTGATTTCCTCTTGGTACGTTTTAAGTTAAATTTGAAGTGTGAGTTGATTAAAATTAGGCGAAGGGGGGGACTCCAGATATACCCGAGAGTACTTGGAGTATGTCCAAAACTAAACCTTCACGGCTACCCGCAAGGAATATGTGGGATGAAATGGAGTCTCTGGGGCTATTGTTCATAACACACCCGTTAGGGTGTGACAGAGATCGGCGCCCCGAGGTCACTTTTCAGAAGTTCCCGCTTCCTTTGGGTATTTTGCCACCATGATGGTTTGATCTAGGATTTGGATTTTCACCTGCTGGTTTGTTAATTTGGGAGAGTGAGTCCTAATTATACAAGTCACTCAAGTTCTTTTGATATATCTTGACTGATCAGACGAACCGTAGCCAAGTGCAGAGCATACACACTGGAGTCTTTTCAATTTTAGTAAGTTTTAAACTAGGTGTTCTTGTTTAAAAGAAAACCCTCCAGGAACCTCTTTCGATCCAAGTGGATCTCAATTGGGGAATCAAGGAGGGGTTAATTTTATAATAGCTGAAAAACAAATGATCAAAAGAAAACATATACACAATTCTAGTTTTCTAATTAGTCCTACCATGAATCTCTTTCCCCTTTCAGGTCAATCGGGAAGTCGTGGGGTAAGTATTAAGATTACTTTGAAATATAAAGTATGGAATATGAAATTAATAATAAAATAAAAGAACCTTGATTTGAACCTTGATTTGAGGTATCTCTGCAACAGGTTATTGTGGCACGATAGTTGATCGGGGTGTTAGATTAGGAAATTAAATATTTGCTTCAATATTTTCCCACTTGACACGCTCCTCTTATGTTGCTGTAACATATCTAGTTCTCCTTCATTTCACCTGCCCTAATGACTGACCTTCTTCTTTTGATATTCTCCTTCTTCTGTGTGACACTGGGGTTTCCAATTCTGATATTGGTATATAAGGAATATCCCCCAACTTATTATCTTCCCCTGTTTCAGCCACCACAATTTATTCTTCAATTATAGTTCCCCCCAACTAAGGGGAAGATTCAATGTTAAAAACCTCCAACTCTTCTTCCTTTCCTAACTCAGATTGGTGTCCCAAGATCCCACTCTGATACTGAGGGTTTGGTTTATAAATTCTTCTTCCAATGCAGCCTCTACAACCACATCTTCTTCTGCCGCAGCCTCTACAGCCACAACTTCTTCTGTCACAGCCTCTGCATCCACAACTTCTTCTGTCACAAACTCTATGGTTGCTCTAGCCTCAACTACTACTATTGCAACTTCTATTGTTAAAATTGTTTCCTTTAAATTTGTTGTTGTAACAGGTTCTTAGAGTCTTGGTTCTTGTGTAGAAGCCTCTTGTTCTTCCATCATTTTAACCTTTCCTCGAACTGAATCTGATGAACATCGTCCCTCTTCCCCTAGTGCAATACCACCTATCTCCAATACAAGTTCCCAGATTATCCTATCCCCAACAAGAAATTGTACCTAAGTGCAGTTCTGATGTGTTAGTGACCTTAATATTAATAATTTAATTAAACCATTATTGGTGACAGAAGGAATTGGGTTCCAAACTATTCTCACATAACTAGCCATATGTTGTAGGGTTTTCAATAGGTAAAATGAAATGTTAAGTAGATTACCATGGCATAAATGGGACAAAAGGGGGAATTCAGAGAGATAGACAATGTTGTACCTACCTTCACAAGTAATATATTTCTTCAGGAAGAAGGAAAATTGATCCCAGGGTCAAGGTAATGATTCCAATGCTATTCCATGGCCACTTGACTGAACATTTTCACCGGCTACAAGAAAATCCTGCACTACATTCGCATTCTATGCTTTTTGTCCAAACCATCTACTCCCAACTTGGGGAAAACCAGTAAATTCCACTATAACCTCCTCAGTAATATCTATGCAAATTCCCCTGACCATAGAATGAGTATCATTCAGGTTAAGGGAAAGCTGTAATGTTGTAACTATGTGAAAACCATTTATTTGTTGAAAATACACAGGCTACCCAGGCACTTCAAAGATGGCAAAAAATTATGTCTTTGCATGCATGGTCTCTTTGTTTTCAGGTTCATGATGGAATGGATTACCCATATCGCCTGTCCTTCATAGTTCTGATGGTGAATACAGAAATTACCAATTCAGGAGTGGAAGTTGCAGTGTACGAACAAACACAAACAATTGAGTTTGGAATTGGGTATTTTGGGAAATTTGATACAGTTATGGTAATGGAAAAAATGGGTAGAGGTGTCGGCCCTGTAATAGATACAAGTGCTAGTTCTGACATGGTCCTTGGTAGTTAAATGAGTACGAATGGTTGATGGGGACTAAATACAAAGCATAACTATTATTGCCATATTGATTAGTAATTACTGCCTAGTCATGTAAATGGTCAGAACTCATGAATTTGCAATATGAACTGAGCATTAAATTTCCAACTTCATCGTCACATTCAAAAAATAATAATTGTGCATGTGCTGTTATGAGTTGGCCATCGCCAAATGAGCGGGAAAGTACATCCACGCTGGCAGATATCCATGGGAGGCCAATGGATTTTTAACATTCTTAACGAAACTATGGTTGGAGCTGACAGAGTCACAGCCACAAAAATTAGGAAAAATAGGCAGAGTTTAGCCGAGTCGTAGCTAGAAAATAGGCAAAAATTGGTGAAGTCACAACTGTGAGAGATGGAAAAATAGGAAGAATTTGGTAGAGTTGCAGTTGGAAAACAAGACAAATTTTACAGAAAAATAGTTGCGTTAAATGGAAAAATATGCATAATTTGGTGGAGTTGTAGCTAGAAAATAGGACAAATCTGGTGGAGTAACACCTATGATCGATGGAAAAATAGGCAGAATTTGGCAGAGTCACAGCTGGAAAATAGGACAAATCTGGTGGAGTCACAACTATGAGAGATGGAAAAATATGAAAAATTTGGCGGAGTCGTAGTTGGAACATAGGACAAATCAGGCGGAGTCACAGCTATGAAAAATGGAAAAATAGGCATATTTTGGTGGAGTCATAGCTGGAAAATAGGATAAATCTGGCGGAGTCACAGCTGCAAAAAATGAAAAAATGGGCAAATATTCAACTGATTAGTTGTTGCTACTGAATTTGTTCATCTTCTTCAAGGAGTTTCTCATAATAGGAAAATAAGATAGGGATCCCACAATCATTTTGGCACAGTCACGACCACTACTCCTCAAGTAGATTCCTATACACATTGTTCAAAATAAAACCGATTAAAGCGTAAAAGAAAATAAAATAAACAAGGCAGGAAAACAATTTATTTATATACAGATTCTTATGCGGAAATTGCAATGTTCTTAAAAATTTACAAGGGCAAAAAAAAATTTCTTCCCTTGCGTTAACTGATAATATGGATCAGCTGCAATGTGCAAAATGAATGCATCCTTTGAAATTGGCTTATGATAGAGTCGCATCCTATGACCATTAGCGAATAATGGTGTCCAATTTTCATCAATAGTAATCAGACAGACTGTGCCATTATTAACCCTTGTCTATTTGGTAGGGTCCCAACCATCTTTTACACAACTTACCTTTAAAATCCCTCTTTACCTTGAATCGTATAGTAAAGCCCAATTTCCTTCACAGAATAATTTCTTGTTTATGAACCGATCATGCCACTTGGAACGTTGCTACTGAATTAACACTGCCTGATGCATAGAAGCTATGTGCTTCTCATCGAGTTCATTTAACTGATTCAATGTATTCCTCTGAGCTTCTGTCAAGTCTAAGTTTACTTCCATGGCCGTCTTTAAATTTTTATTTTCAAATTCAATGGGAAAGACAACTTTCTTACAATACCCCAATTCATATGGGGAGAAGCCCGCAATGTTGCTCCATGTGGTGCGATGTGCCCATAATGCCTCTGGAAGTTTGTCATCCCAGTCTTTGCAATGGATTCTGACTTTTTTTGTAAGGATAGCCTCAATTACCCTATTGGTACTTTCCACTTGGCCATTCACCAATGGGTGATATGGTGAGGTTATCATGTGCTAAATGTGATATTTCTGTAATAGAGCTTCCAATTTTCCAAACACAAACGGTGGTCCTCCATCTATAACTATCTCAATGGGTACTCCAAAATGGGTGAATATTTCTCCATATAAGAAATCCATTACATCTTGGTCATTGGCCTTGACCAAAGCTACAACCTCCACCCATTTGGTCATATAATTGGTGCAAACTAGAAAATAAACCTTCTACTTCGAGGGAGGGTTGATAGGCCCTACAAAATCCATATCCCATCTATCGAAAGGATCAAACACCAGTTGTGGTTGAAAAGGCATCTCATCTAGTCTATTTGGATGGCCCATTATTTGGCAGCTATCATAACCCTGAACATATTTCTTTGCATTGTCGACGTAGCCCACCAACAAATCCTCTTTGATAGGGGTTTCGACTCTATCGACGTCCTACAGCGCAATCTCCTTGAGCACCGGCCCAAATAGGTTTTACCCTGCCCAGCAATGTGTGCAAAGTAGACATTAGCCGAAATTTGGGGTCTAAAATGGGCCTCCTAAGGAAAATAATAAAATAATAGTTAAAATAATAAAATAATAGTAATTAATTTTGGAGCAAGAATGAAAAAAACTACTTTTTGTGTTCGTATTTTCGACATATCTCCTTGTGTTTTTACACAAATTCTAAGCGGGAGAGTTCGTCGGATGCGAAATTTAATTCCGCATTCAATTAGTACCCACACTACATACTTTTAGTGGACCCTACTACCCCAAAACTAAGAAAGACCTGAAAAAATGTGATGATGACATCATCATCACGTTTTTTCAGGTATTTCTTGTTTTGGGGGTAGCGGGGTCCGTCAAAAGTATGCAGTGTGGGTACTCGTTGGATGTGGAATTAAATTTTGCATTCAACAAGCTCTATCACTCAGAATTTGAGTTAAAGCACAGGGAGATGTGTTGAAAATATGAACACAAAAAGTAGTTTTCTTTTATGACAAATATGTCAGTTCAACCATTATGGTTGACTCATTTTCTTGAAATTCTATTGGTTCTTGAATTCCAACTCACAAAATTTTTTGTTGGCACGTTTTCTTACAAGGCCCATTTTAGACCCCAAATTTCCTCTAATGCAAGGTCTCACCCACGGAGTTCAAGGGAGAGCTGTCAGAACCGAGTTTCCAATAGTGGGGAAGGAGGACATGGGGATCCGAATGGGGAGAACCATGACTTATGCGATCACCCTATATTATCATAGCATTAATCATGAAGCATCATACCGCATTCAACAGTCACAGAGATTACATCAACTTATAGTTAATAGATCACATTAACATAGCAAGGAGAAACTAACTTGCGTCATTGTATCAGAAGCAGAATCATAGCATCATAACAGATCTACATAAATCACATTGCATCATTGTAACAAAAAGTGGTACTACCGCATCATAACAGAAAATAGATAAGGATAAACCATACTCAACACATCTTATATTAATCTTGCACAAATATGCCATATTACACAATCCTTTTCCAAAGCTGTAGAGTGTGTCAAAATAAACCCAGACAAAATCGCAGTCAAGACAGAACAGTCCCCAGTATAGAGTGCGCCAGATGCAATGCCAAAGTCATGTCTATTTATCGTTACAAAAATGGATGTATAAATAGGCTTATGCCTTCACCTCAAGGGTCCACTATTAACTAATTTCTAACTGCTACTGACCTATTACAACAAAATTGGGCCTATATATACATAAAATATTTAAAAAGTGGTTACTTCTCTACTCATCGTGCTAAACGGCCCTTGCATGGTACCGCATGAGCTTGCGTAGCTTCCGCAATGCTGTGCAACTCACTCACCCCAACCCCTTGCCAACAGGCCCCCAACATAGTTTTGTGCCTCGTCCTCGAGCCACGTCAAGTTGACAGGGTGTATGCGGCAGTCTTATCCTTAAAATCGGCAAATTGCTAGGCAACTTCCCGAACTTGGAGCTGCACTTTAACAGCGGTATTATGACAATTACTCACCATTTTCTGGACCGGGTGCTCCTCGGTAGCCTTACTGTTGACCATTTGTAAACTCTCCTAAATAGCCTGAAGTGTGGCAACAACTTTAACAGCCAATTGGCCACCAATATCTTGGAATTCATCAAGCGGCTTGTGGTGCTTTTGCTGGTGCTCTTGGGCATGGGCAGTGTGCTGCTGGAGATCCTTCAATTTGGTGGCCCATGTGATTTGTACCATTAGTGACATGGCCTTCAGTGTTGACTTCAAAGTTGTCAATTGACCCTCTACTTCTTGTATCTGCATAGTGATTTGATCCAGCTCCTCATCCTGAAAAATAATTTGCCAGAACCGTGTGGTTTCCTCCATAATACCTTTGGCCTCTTACTCCATGTTGTCAAATTGAGTAGCAATTTCCTCAAGGGAGGCCTTACACTCCACATTTGGCTCCGGCAGGGTAGTGGGTTGTGCTTGAGCTTGAAGCAGCCGCAAGTTATGGTCCTGAAGTTGAACCAAGGTCTTCCCCAACCATTGGGCCTTCTCGGCTGGGGTGAGCTTGGCGGTCGTGTCAAACATGTTCTGACAGGCCGCAGAGATAGCCTGCTACAATTCACTATACCATGCACACAACTGCTCTTGTTCCACAATTAGGTGATCTTGTGCCTTCTTGAGATCCATAATCTCCGCATTAGTCTTCCACTGCATCTTGGCCTGTGTCACCTTGAGCATGTTTATTTCCTATAATTTCTCTTTGGCCAATTGCACACAGACCCGGTGCAGCTCCGCGGCATCCTTCTTCAGCTACTCAGCAGAATTTCGGGCTTCGATATAACCCGCTGTCAATTCCTGTTTTCGTGTCGCTAAATCTAGTGCGACGCCATGTTGTAACTCAACCAATTTCGTAGTGGACAACTTGTTCAGGTCCATAGTCATGCTCTAGATTGGGTGCAACTACTGATGACCTTCTACATTTCCCATGTCAATCGCAGTCAGGGGAACTTACATGTTCCAAACCTGGGACTCGGTGTTAATCAATAGGTTATCCTGCAATAGAGGTTGTGCCGATGGTTGCTTGGAAACAATATCAAAAATGGATTCTAGCTTAGTTCTTACCGCACCAAATTATGCATGGTTTGATTCATAGATTTCCATAGTCGCAACTGTATATGAATCCATGACAGCCTTGATAAGACACTGTAATTGATCTTCTAATCCGAATTTAGTACCACTGCCAGCCTCGTACTCCTGTCACCATTTGGTGCGAGTCTCCTCCTGCATTCATTGTGCTGCACCTTTAGGGTTCATGGATGACTCATTATTAGAGTCATGGGCATTTAATTCTAGTGGGGCTGGGTCTTTAGGGACTTTTGAGGGTATCTCCTTATCTAAATCCTCTTGACTCACCAAAACGTGCCAATCGCCCATCCATTCTTGCACAATCGCATCCAAATGTTCTATGGTAATCTTGTAAGGCAATGGTAGCCACTACTTATTGAGATCCCGCCTAGCCTGAATATGAATGGAGTGGGGTCCAATAGAAAACCGAATGATCCTATGATACTTGGCCACGGTGTAGGGAGGAATGCTTGGAATAGCAACAGTGACCACCTAAAGTGCTTCCCAATAGATCCAAAATGAATAAGGCAATATATTTGGTGACTGGGTTCTTCAACCCACCACAAGTTTTGATAGAAAGCACCACGACAAACCTTGGTTGCCTCAGCCGTCATTAGCTGGTAGTCCTCTGGCTCCATCCAAGCAACTAGGGCAATGAGACTCAAAAGCCAACTATAAGAAAAGGGGCACCCGCTTGTGCAACGAATGCATATTCGAGCAACTGATTCAACAAAAATAATGACCAATTCATCTGAACTCCCTCCGCACATTTTTGTACACAGGAGACAACTCATGAATTGCATTGAACAGGTCAATTTCCACAAACAACTTTGCTAGCCATAATTATGGTGCCAATTCGCACCGTCTGTGAGTTGATACTGTCAATGCGAAAGGCATGATCGTCCCGTTGTAACCCGAAGCACTCCTTCAGTTTCTTCACAAGTCTTTTGTCCGTATCTCGTCCATGAATATATTGTGCTGGGTCCTCCCCGGCCTTAGGCAACCCAGTCATGCTAGAAATCAAGTCGACAGTAATAAGGATAGGTGTATTCAACCAAAGCATCCCTCCATGGAAGCATGCCAACAGTTGATTTACACATGAATTTGCTTCGTTCAAATGGCCGAAGTGGTGCATATTGATGAGCCCCAACAATCCATATTTCTCTAAGACACTAGCCCATGGCTTCAGAATTCTCTGAATGGGGCCACCAAGTGCTGTTATAACAAACTTGTAGGGATCGTCCCAGACATATTTAACCAAAATCAATTCATGGTCATTGAGCTTAAGCCTGATCAACGCAGGGATGATATCTATGGAGCATGTCATCCCTTCTGGAAGTGGTGGCAACTTGTTTTTCGACAGCTGTCATGGCTTAGCGCCTGGATGCCTGGGAGCAATGTATCCCAAAATATCATGCATCAAGACACCCCAGGGTACCATGGACTCAACCGCTCCTAAGCTCAATGACCCCATCTAGGCATTGCCTTCTCCCCACATTCACACAGAGGTGCGAGTTTGCCATTTCTTAGGGGGTGTCGGACTGGGTCTCTGAGCCTGTTGTTTCCACTTCAGAATGGACGATGAACCCACTGGCATACTCATAAATTCCTCTTATCCAACCTTGGGCCAAATAGGGGACTCATATTCACTTGAAATTTTGATAGCGTCAAGGCTGTTCAGCATCCCTTACCCCACAAAACCAAAAGATACACTCAATAATGCGAACTATACTCAACACTTAGCTTAATACTCTACACCAAATTCACCTTCTACTGTGGCTCTCACAACTGAATAATGGCAACTGATACCTCCCACGTGGTGTTTTATAGCCACCTTTAATTCCAAATCCATCATTTCCAAATCTAACTGCACCATTATTTCCAAATCAGGTATTAATGACACCAAGTCCATCGACAAACTTATGCGGCTAACGGTCGGATCACCCATTAATGCGGGTCACTTCAACAAGCGCCGCCAGCCAACTGGTTTAATTACCTGCATTTATTACATGATTCGACCACCCCGCAGCTTGGCAACTGTCACAAATGGTTGACCAACTATTGCCAACAACTTCATCCTTGTGCAGCCTCACTCTCGAGGCTCACCTCTTTATGCTGAACTCAAAAATATTGTTTTTTTCTTTTAGTACTTCAGGTGGTGTGCATCGTTGACCCCGTTCTATAGGGATTCAATTGACTCCTGTTAATGAGCTTTGGTAACATGACACCATCTAATTGCTGCAACTACATGGCGCCTCCAGAGGTAATAGACTGAACAAGATAGGGACCTAGCCAGTGCATTTGTAACTTACCTAAATGATTAATAAACTTACTGTCATATAACAGCACCAAATCTCCTACCACGAACTGTTTGTGCTTAATATGGTGATCATTCCATGCCTTCTTTCAATCTTTCACAATCTGTTGCTGGAAGCCTGCGATGAAACGATCCTCGTTGAGTTGTATCAGCTACACAACACATGCTTCTAATGCCTCTGCATCCGCCATGCCCGTTGTCGTGGCAATGTGCAAGATGGGAACGATGTACTCCATCGGTATGACTGCCTCCTACCCATAAACCAACTTAAACGGTGTCTGACCTGTGAGTCATTTGTAGGTAGTACGATAGTCCCATAATGTTATATTTTTAGCATTAAGATAGCATTATATTAGGATATTTAACTAAGAGAATAACAAGCAAAACAATCAAACACAAGAGACAATGAACATAGTGTTTTTCCTTGGGGAAACCATAAATGGAGAAAACCTTGCAACTTCCTCAGAGATAGAATCAGCACCAAAAGTAAAACCCAAAACAGTAAGATGATCTCCTGACAGCAGTAGCCTCTTTGTTTCTAGCCCCAGCAACCTCTTCTCCCTCAGCTATGCACTACAACTGAGTGTGAGCAAGTGTGTGATAAATAGAGAGACTCACTCTCTATTTATACTAATTCTTGACTTGACAATGACTCACTAGGGCTGACTTCACTAGGTGAGTCTAACAACCCTAGGGCCCTAGAACTGCGGGGACTTTAACCCTTGAACAATAGGAGGGTTACCCACATTGACTTGACATGACTTGTTTACATTATAGAAACTCCCAATCGAATCATCGGGGCATGACATGACTTAATTACATTACAAACACTTCCTGGAATAAACATCGGGGTAAATACATAAGAAGTACAAGTGAATGCATTCCGAAGTTACAGTTACATCAACACATAAAACTACAGGAATTTCCATATCCTAGTTATTACGGTTGGTGTTACATACTTTGGTCAGCGTTGTCTCCAAAATTTTGTTGAAGGCCTTAATAGTGTCATTTTCCTATGGATGGTAGGGAGTACTTCTCTTATGTTGTACTTGAAGCTCCTTGGTTAGTGCTTCTATTGTTTGGTTGACAAAGTGACTACCTTGGTTGTTCATTAGGATTCGAGGACACCCAAAGCACGTCACAATGTTCTCAAAAATAAACCATGTTGTTGTCACGACAGTAAAATCAAGGACTGGTGCACTCTCCGTCCACCGATTCAGGTAGTTAGTTGTAGTGATAATATAACGAGCGCCAGTGTGCTTACCTGGCAAATTGATAGGACCCACAAAGTCGACAGTCGATTTATCAAATGGTTGCAGAGTCACCTGTGGTACCAGCGGCATCTTGTCTCTCCGTGATGGTTTACGAACTTGTTGGCATACATCACAGCTCCTGGCATAGTCTGTGGCATCGTTATGCAACATGGGCCACCAAATCCTAGCACGCAACACCTTCCAGGCAGTGGCACGGCCTCCGTAGTGACCTCCCACAACACTTGCGTGCACTTCCTATAGAATGGGACCCTGCTCATGCGGTAAGATGCATCATCAAAATATCTCATCCGGTCCATGTTTATATATTTGTCCTGCAATGGGTGAAAAATCAAAAGCTTTGACGACCAGCTGCTTCTTCTGGGCAATCGACATATCTGCAGGGGAGATGCCAGTAGATAAAAATTGAACAATGGGAGCATAGTAATCCTCTGTGATTTCAACTTGGAATAATTGTGCATCAGGAAGCCCATTGTCAATATTAGTTGGTTCTTCACCATTCTCAATACGTGACAGATTATCCGGGCTAGCGTTCAACCGTCCTGGATTTACCACTATTTCAAAATCAAATTCTTGGAACAAAAGCAGCCACCTGCAAATTCTCCCCCCAAACACAGGCTTATTTACTAGGTATTGCAAAGCTGAATGATCAGTGAACATCTTAAAGTGTCCACCCAACAAATAGTGCCTAAAATTTTGCAGAGCATATGCCATCACCAGGCCTTCCCTTTTAGTCATGGTGTAATTCCGTTCAGCAAACGATAAATTCCTACTGGCATACGCTATGGGATGATCCAAGTCGCCTTCACCTAGTTGTGCAAGAAAAACCCCCAGTGCAGTAGAAGAGGCATCAACATGTACATGGAATTCCTTATTCCAGTCAAGAAAAACCAGTACTAGTGCATAGGCCATTGAAGTGAATAATTATTCACTTACACAAATTATATTACAAAAAGACTTGGAATATTAAATAAGCCATAATAATATATAAATTGATGATAGAATAGATATGATACATTTACAATGGTCAGACTTATATACGTCCATTCGTGACTTTCCAACCTACAGTCATGACTCTTTGATAATTATTAATTATTAATTAATAATTATTTATTAATATTATTTTTAATATTTATATATTTTATGTTTGTTACATTGCCTTCCCCTTAAGGGAAGCTTTGTCCTCAAATCTTGTTTAGTGAAGGACTTCTCAGTTATGAATAGAGTCTTGCCATGTCTCTCTGAACCTGTAACTTCAACACTTGATGAGACATGGTGATATAATTTCCAAATCCCTGAACTGAATTGTCGCATTTCCTCGGGAGTGATCCATCCAAGATTTACTTTCATCCGAGCTTCATGTTGGTCTCCTTGCTGGATAAAACTTCTTGTTTTCTATTTAGGTTGTAGATTTTGTGATCCTTCACATTTGACATCGTAACCTCTTTGTTTATGTACATTTTGACCCTTTCATTGGTCAACATTACTTTTATAGTTAGGGTATCGATAAGGAGTTTGTATTGTTTGTTCATTTGCTGGATTGACTTCTTTTTTATCTGTATTGATGAATGGATTTGTATTTGCTTTGTTTTCCTCAACTTGTTTTTTTTTAGCCAAAAAGTTTTGATGTCCTCTTCTGAATGTGCACCAACTTGTTTCTGACTAAATATTTGGCATTCTTAAGATTCCTGATCGTTTCTTCTTGCTTTTTCGCATCGTCTTTAATCTCTAATAGTTTCTTCTGTAGATCTCAATTTTCCTCTTCTATATTTTGATGGTCCTGTGCTCTATCTTTCGCCTTCTTGATTTGAAAGAGCAACTTCTGATTATGATCTCTTAAACGAGATATCTCTTCTTCTTTGTCCTTGATGACTTTGTCGAATTATTTATGCATCTTTTGTCTTGATTTTTGATCTTCTTGTGAAATCATCTTCGAAATGTCTTTGAAATCTTTAGATGACACATCCTCGGAATCCGATTTCATTGAAACATCTTGTAGTTTGATTTGTTTCTTCTTATATGGAAATGTTAAAAACATTTTCTTCATATTTAAGATGATTTGCTCCCAATGTTTCCATCCAGGATAAGCCGAGAATGATGTCAACTTCATTTAGATAAATAATCATAACATTGAATTGGGATGTGAACTTATACTCATCAATTGTCAGTTCTAAGTCCCTAATGGCATATTGCTTCCCACCATATTTATCTTTCTTTTCGATTATACTTAGTTCTGGGACGAGTAATTGATTTGCCAAGCTGACGTTAATGTGATTTTCCTCATTGGTTGGGAAAATAGCGATGCTAATAGGATTGCTTTGAATAATCCCTTCAAGTATTAGAATGTTAATGGCTACCTTTGAGTCGGTCTTCTGGAATCTTCCTTTCTTGTCAGCATGAGATTCCATTTTTGTGTTCGAAGGTGAATAGTCTTCGACTTTCAGCGATAATTGATCTCCCTTTGACTTCTTCGGCAATAAATGGTCTTATAATATTTTTTCATAAATATAATAATAATATTAACAAGGCACTTGGATATCCACGTTGGTTAACCTTTTGATTTAGATTAACTTCTTTGTGGATTGTGTGTAGATTAGGTGGTTGAAAAGAATGATTGTTAACTTCCCCACCCAGTTTCAAATCTCACTTCTTTATGCACTTCTAGCTTTTATGTTATTTAATAAAGAGAATTAAAGACTAAACTCAACCTAATTAAGGTATGAGTTATTATTTAATATCCAATAACCTTTCAATAAGTAAATAACTTAATTAAGGTGTGAGTTGGTTTGTTAATAAAACCAAGGGTTTGTTTTATAAAACCACGGGCATTTGTTTTCTTCTTTACTTTTTTTATGGGATCATCTCCCTTCTTCTCTTTTATTTTTATTTTTATTTTTACTTCTTCCTTTTTTTCCTTTTTATCTTTTTACGTTTTTCTCCTTTAGATTATTTTCTCTTTTTTACTTTTTTTTTCATTATTCTTCCTTCTTCTCTTTCTCTTTTCTTTTTTATTTTGTTTTTACTTCTCACTTTTTTTTCCCTTTTACTCTCTATTTTTATGGTCAAAGACGCAATTCAGGAAACCTGAAATAATGGATAAAAGCCGATAAAATGGCCAAAGGCCAGAATCTAGCCAACAAGGCTCTAATACCACTTGAAGCGAATAATTATTCACTTACACAAATTATATTACCAAAAGACTTGGAATATTAAATAAGCCATAATAATATATAAATTGATGATAGAATAGATATGATACATTTACAATGGTCGGACTTATATACGTCCATTCGTGACTTTCCAACCTACAGTCATGACTCTTTGATAATTATTAATTAATAATTAATAATTATCTATTAATATTATTTTTAATATTTATATATTTTATGTTTGTTACAGCCATCTTGGACTTCAAGGTGTCGAAGCTGCCTTGACATTCCTGAGTCCATTCAAGTGCAGCATCTTTCCTTAGCAGCTTCTCCATAAGAGCGGTAATCACAACATATCCCCTGATAAACTTGTGATAGTATCCCATGTGGCCTAGTGTTGCTCAGAGCATTTTTACATTTGTCGGCGGTGGTAAACTGAGGATCAGCTCAATCTTTGCTGGATCTACCAAAATACCTTCTTTGCAGACGATGTGCCCAAGTAATATGCCAAAGGGTGCACAAAAAATACATTTCTTGGAATTCAATGCAATCTAATGCTGTAGACACCGTTCCAACATTAATCGCAGATTGTCTAGGTAGTATTTAGCCAAGTCGTAGATGGTCCAGTCATCCATATAGACCTGCAGGAACTTCTGAATAAAATCCTTAAAGACTATGACAATGACGCGGGAGAATACGACGGGTGCATTTTTCAGCCCAAATGGCATGACGATATACTGGAAACAACCCCACTCAGTGATGAATGTAGTCTTATGGAAATCCTCCTTGGCGATTCAGACATGGTGGTAGCCCAAAAAACCATCTGTGAAGGAATATATCTCCTAGCCACTTACACCTTCCAGGACTTCATCTGTGAAAGGGGTACAGAACGTGTCGTGCATACATGCGTCATTCAATTTTCTTAGATCAACACAGATGCAGATTTCTCTAGTCTTCTGGTCTTGGACCACCATTGGGCTTATCCACTCCGATTCTTCTACTGGCTCGATGATCCCAACATTGAGCATCCTATCAATCTTAGTTTTCACGCGATCCTTATACCGTGAGTTCAATCTATATGGCCTCTGGTGGACTGGTTTTGCATTCGGCTTGAGCGGAATCTTCATTTCTCCCAAATTTCCAAGGATCCCCTTCATCTCAGAAAACCACATGGGGAACAGATCCTGGAATTTATGCAATAGATCTATGATTTTGGCTATCGTCTCTTTGCCCCAATAGTCCCCAACATTGGCAAATTTTGGGTTTTCTACTGTCCCAGTGTCAATTTTCATAATGTGCAGTAGCTGGTTCATCAAGTCCATTGGTATGTCGGGAGCTGTGACATCGCGTCTTCCCTCAGACTCTGGGATATTAACATTCCACAGCTCGTCGTCACCTTCAATTTCCCCGGATAAGTTGTAGCACATCATCATGGATTGGATGGAGAAATTTTCATGGGGATCAACCAGGTATACGACAGGGGTGAATTTTAGTACTATGTCATGGATAATGCGTAAAGAATTACATACCTCAGCATCAGCACCCTGGAAGCTAAACGTCTGCACAAAGCAAACTGACAACTCCTCCCAAGTGATCATGGTTTTGTGCAACTATGCTGCTACATACCAAGACTGTGGCATTTCTTTGAGAGTATGAAAAAAACCTTGAACCCACTCATCTCTGGGTTGTGATGTCCATAACGTCTGACATTCGATCAAATGATTGGTAGGGTCATTTTTTCCATCATATCTCCCAGCATGGTAAACCTTGACATTGCCAAAACGGACCATCATCAATCTACGAAACTACTCCTAGTCATGGCTCGTCCATTTGTGTGTCGCCCATGAGCAGGCCGGAGTAGCCTATAGTGCTACATTAAGAGCCAATATCCTTTGTGGTTCCAAAAATTTATTTTCAAATTCTTGAAAGAACTCATAGAGTCCTGGCAGTCCTTCATAAATGGGAAACTTGACCATCTCAGTTGCAACATGTCAGAGAGACTACATAATTAACCCACACTTCTAGAATGATACCTCATGCAACTGATTCTGCCAATTTTCTAGAGCATCATCAGAATCTGAGGACGCAGAACTTGTGCTGCACCATCCAAGTTTTCCATCGACAGTGGGATGGATGTAGTCCTCAGAGATGTTGTATGCCTGATCCCAACTTCTCCCGACTTCATCCTTCACTGGTTCAATATAGCGTCGTCCTTCCTAAGGGTCCATAGGAGCAATGACCCTAACATCCTAGTTTTCAAACATCATAACTCAGTTTTTGAAGTTGATAACTACCATGCTATCATTGGCCCACCCAATTCCTAGTAGCGCTGGATAGGAACCACCATCTTCTACAACTTCTATCACATCAAAGTCAACACGCATTTTCATACCTTCAATGTCAACAACCAAATTTGAAACACGACTGATGGGATGAACCGTCACCTGATTTTCTAACCGCAGCTGCATTGGTGACGATCCTAGCATTGGCTTCCCCGTCAATTGCCAGGTTTTCTTCATCAGGAATGTTGACATCATATCCAAGGTTCAAAATGACCGAGTCAACCTCATAATCCCCAATCTGGATATTCATCTTGATTTCCTTGCCTGTCTTTAATTTTTGCAAGGAATTCATAGCAAAATCCTTCATTGTCTTATTTGGAAGGTGGAACAATGTCTCAAGATCGACAAGGGTATCCAAGTCCCTTGCCAGGGATAGACAACTTTCAAAAAACTTACATAGATTGTCATGTTGTCGTGATGGTCCTGCTTCTACTGATGGGTCAAAAGAAAAAGGCATGTCAATAATTGGCATCTTACCCAGATTCCTTCCAATCGCCTACTTTTATTCAAAGAAAGCATGTTTTTCTATTGCAATATCAAATGCAATCTTTTTCTTGCCAACAAGTTGAACAGGTTGCTGCGATCCATCATCACCAATTGTTGTGCTAGCATGAGTGACAATCCTAACATCAACATCCTTCATCCTTGGTTCTGCATGGATTGCTACAACTATCGGTCCTTGATGCAAGTTCTAGGCTTGAGTTCCCGATGGGTGTTGATTCATCGGCTGATTCGGAGCTTGATTCATTGGTATATTCTAAACCTGGGGTGGGTTCTGAGTCTAATTCTGATTTTGCAGTGGAATCTAACCTTGCAGGGGTGGCTGATTCTGTACCTAGAACAGAGGCTGATTCTGATTCTGGGTGTTTTGCAACTGGGAAATATGGCCAGCCTACCATTTCGCGATCAACTAAGGACAATTTTTGATGTTATGATCACTGGCTACACAGTATGTACACTACATATGAGGATATTCTCTCTGATAGTGCCCGAATACCCCACATGTATGACATTGAATGGATTCCCGACCTCGGCCACTTCCTCAACCAAAGCCTCCACGGGATCCTCCTTGTTGAAAATATGGTTGAGCCAGCTACTGCTATGGAAGGTTCGGTTGCTTCTAAACATATTACGCAGATTATGGCTGATTATACAGTGGTTGCTGCACCTGGCTATACTGTGGTTGTATGACTATTTGTGGCTATGGTGCAAACTACGGTTGTGCTACAAACTGTGGATGAGGTTGCATAGGGATGAACTGCAATGGAGGTGGTGGTGTATACGATACTTGTATTGCTAGCTACATTACTTGTAGTGGTGCTTGCACTATCTGGGGTTCCTCCCTTTTCACAAAGTATGAATCGTATGTCCTTTCTTGGATTAAATCATAAGCATGGCAGTTCTTGTCATCATGTCCAACTAACCAACAAAATGTACAGTACAAGCTCTCTACTTTGGTAACCATATTCTGCATGTAATCACAATTCTCATGTTGATGCCCATAGGCATGGAAGATACGACACCATGGTGCATCAACACTACTCAACGGATTAGGGGCTCCTGATAGAAAATAATTTCGAAATGTCGGACATGTATCCTTGGTATGTCCACCTGCATGGAAACAGGTACACCAAAGATCATCACAATCCTCCTTGGCCTTTTTGATGTCTTGCAGTTGCAGCATTAGATTGGCCAACTGCGCCTGAAGTTGATTCATTCCAACAACAGTTTCTCCTACTGGTGATGCTTCCAGTTTCATCGCGGTCTCCAGAGCCTCGTCTGTGTCACAATATTTTGCTGAATTAATGGTTGTTGAATATATGGGACAAGTGCTACAATGAACCATTCTTTGTGCTGAACATCACTTATCTGAAAAATGACCCAAGCCATCAATGTCTTAAATCGTGGATCAAAATCCCAAATCGTTTCATTGAGGAATTGTTTGATCTCTTTTAATTCATTAATGTACTGAGATTTGGACTTTGGATTCTTAAATTCGTCCAATAGCCCTATCCTTATCTCATCCAATGTTTGCAGTACCTCCCTGAGGCACTCGTGTGAATCTCATAAACCATTCCAATGCACAGCCCCTCAAAGTAGTGGCTAGCTAACTTTTTTTGACATCATCATTGGCGATTTGTCAAGTAGTCTAGATTGCTTCACATAAGAACCAGTACTATTCTAGATCATCAGTTCCATTTCCATTGAATATTGGCAACTTCATCTTGTCACCCACCATCCTGGGCCTTCTTCCTCCTACTGGTGCTCTATTACTAGACTGTTGTTGACATGTCGGGCAAGTCGACGTAGAATGCGCATTCCTTCCTTGTGGTGGATTAGTGCATGGAGGGATAGGAACGCTACTACCAGGGTTCAATCTTATCATTCTTTTGGGTGTAGCCTAGGCTTCTATATCCTCGTCATCATAGAAATTTTGCTTCGTCCTGTGTGGTTGTTCTTCACGGTATCAAACTTCAACTTCAGTAGGAACTTCTCTCGTCCTTTGCCTATTTTCTCGAAACCTTTCTTCTTCCCTTGTACAACCACTTGTTTCTTCAATGACCTTTATATTCTCACCAGAACTCATGCCCATCTACCCCTTATTTCCTTATGCATTTTCCCCCTTTCAATCCCAGTTCCTACATCCCCCACACACCAGAGGTCCACTACTCTTGGTCCATCTTTAGGATACCATTTTCATAGACTATTTGCTTAATCGACAATTGTAGCGACAATAACAACCGACCACGAGGTCCACTAAAAAATTCCCTTTATGCTTTGCTAAAAGATTTATTAGTATCAACAGCAAATTCAGTGATGTATCCCTCTAAGATACTATCCAACCATACCTCAACTTCCCACGACGCCTTGTTGCTAGTTTCCTACAGCTCCTAGATCAATTCTTGGGTCCATGATGTCGGCTCTCCTCCTTAGAAATTCATCTTTTGCTTAGAAAATTTTGTCAACCATTCATGCAAGAGTACTGGAAATTCGAAAAAGTACCACTCATGAGGACCATCATTATTATATCTATCCATCCATTGACTTTTCGACAACTTTGGGTTCTGGTTTTTAGCTTCAACAAACTCCCACAACTTCTAATCAAACCACTCCTTGATCTCTAATCGAGTCAGATGCCAGAACATATCCCCCTCCTAGTTACAACCGTGTCTCGGAAATGGAACCATTCGTTAGCGCAACCCACTAACAAAGCCTTGTCAATAGGGGTTATGAATCTATTGATGTCCTATAGTGCAATCTCCCTGAGCACCGAACCGAACAGGTTTTACCCTGCCCAACAAAGTTTGGGAATCAGACGAGGTCTCACTTGAGGTGTTCAAGGGAGAGTTGTCAGAATCGAGTTTTTGACAGTGGAGAAGGAGGACATGGGGATCCGATTGGGGAGAACCATTACTTATGTGATCAGCCTATCTTATCATAGCATTAGTCATGAAACATCATACCTCATTCAACAGTCAAAAAGATTACATCAACTTATAGTTAACATATTGCATTAACAGAGCAAGGAGAAACTAACTCGCATCATTATATCAGAAGCAGAATCATAGCATCATAACATATATTATACATAAATTGCATTGCATCATTGTAATAAAAATTGGTACTGCCACATCATAACAAAGAACAAATAAGGATCAAACCATACTCAGCACATCTTATATCAATCTTGCACAAATATGCCATATTACACAATACTTCTCCAAAACCAGAGAGTGCGTAAAAAATAAACCCATACAAAATCACAGTCAAGACAGAACAGTCCCTAGAACAGAGTGCACCAGATGCAATGCCAAAATCATGTATGT
This sequence comes from Pseudotsuga menziesii, assembly GCA_001517045.1. Lineage (NCBI taxonomy): Eukaryota > Viridiplantae > Streptophyta > Pinopsida > Pinales > Pinaceae > Pseudotsuga > Pseudotsuga menziesii. Next base: position 212,408 of record LPNX010726740.1, read on the forward strand.
TTATCATTACAAAAATGGATCTATAAATAGGCTTACACCTTAAACTCAAGGGTCCACTATTAACTAATTTCTGACCGCTACTGACCTATTACAACAAAATTGAGCCCATATATATATAAAATATTCAAAAAGTGGTTGCTTCTTCACTCATCGCGCTAAACAGCCCTTACAAGGTACCGCCTGAGCTTGCGCAGTTTCCGCGATGCTACGCAACTCACCTGCCCCAACCCCTTGCCAACATGCATCCCTAAAAACTGTTGGCCAAAAATATCTCATCTATAATAACTTATGACATGTTCATTTGTCAGCAAAATGTCCCCCACAGGGCTCATCATGGCCATCCTTTAAGATACTGAAAATTCCATCCTCCCTTACACATCTTCTGATTTCCAGATCATAATTGTGTAGAAAATATTCCCATCTATCCAACAGTACCTTGCACTCTGTTGTATATTTTTTGTTTTTTCTCTCTTGGATAAATGTGTTGGAAGCTTGCCTATAGCCAAATAGTTAGCAACATCTGTGTACCATGGGAAACAAGCTGAAACTACAAACAAATTGTAACGTCCCCGACCCTTCGATCGATGAAGAGGATGCTACCATAACATTAAACATACGGGCTAAAATCCCCATGAACATGAACATACCTAAAAATTGAATAAAATGCATTGAACTAGAACATGCACAGGTATGTAATTATTTATCATACAAAGCGGAATCAAACATACATTCATTCATTCAACATGTTCATCATAATTTATTAACAGTAAATATGATTGCAGAAGTAAAATAGACAAGATTACTTATCTTATAAAGAAATCATCCCACAACCAGCTACGTCGCTACAACGTTCCACCCAACCACAAGCCAGTGTGCTCCTTAATCTCTCAGCAATGCTACCACCCTCGAGATGGGAATGATTCCCCAAGGAATAAGGAACAAGAAGGCTTTCACATATCCAAGGATACACAAAACATAGCCAAGCCAACACAGTTGGATTTATCAGGCCATAAACAAATCAGCCAAGCCAACACAGTTGGGTTTATCAGGCCATAAAGGAGCTGGGAAAGGATAAATGCTAAGCTGGTGAGCTCATTGAAGAGCTAAGGACACCTACACCAGAACTAGCCTGACTTCTAGGACACCCACACACACCCAATACAAGGAAATCAGTCCCTTCTCTGCTACACAGTCCCTCAGGCCCTGACCTCCCTTTCAGTGCTATTCAAGGGTTGTGGAGAAGAAAGCCAGCCCCCTAGCTATGTCTGTATGGTTCCCAAACACACCAATTTTTTCAAGCAACCCAAGACTTCATTCCCATTCCAACACAGTTCAAAGATCAACTGCTGCATATGCGCATCCAAAGAAGCTATTCACAGCTTGGATAGGAGAAATTAATTCCTGGGTCGTTCTTGGCCTTATCGTGGCCAAAATGACTCCATAACAACCTACAGTAGCTCCAAAACATAATGGAACCACAGCCACGAATAATGTGGGGAAAAAAACCGCCCCAGCTCAACAATGAAGTGACAGGAGAATTACCCCGTTCGGAATTCAGTATGGAAACACATATACACAACAGCAAAATCATGAATGCCCTTCATAGGGAAATCATGGTGACAGAAAATGGCTCTCTGGATCGCTACATGAGAAAAACAATGGGGAATCCCAATCGGTGCGTGAGGAGAATAATCACTACCCCCTCTGTGAATCTAGGCAAAGCAATGGAGAGTATGGGAGAGTGGAGAGTCCCCCCAATGTTTTCCCTGCCCATGTGAAGTGGAGGAGTCTATTGGTGGAGTGGGCATGTGGGAAAGGACTAACAGTCCTGCCACCCACCACTTCCTAGCCATAACTATCCCCAACTAACAACAACAGTTTTAAATGGGTAGTTGACACATGGCTATTCCCATAGGCTCAAGGTTTAATAATCCCCCCCCCTTATCCTTAGTAAAACCATGCCCTTTTCAATATGGTTGCAGTGACATAGCTGGTTGGGGTTCATTTAATTAAAAAATGCATAGTTACATGATGCCAAAATTAATATGTGTCGTATCTCACGATATACCATCGACAACGATTCCAATCGCCAAAACATAACACAACCAAATCGATGGTGGGGATTTTGCCTTTAGCTCCACACCATGATTCATTACAATATATATACATCACATACATTTAATGCAAACAGGATCAAAACTGGGGTGTTACACAAATATTCATTAGGGAATGTTGGCCTCTATCTCCTTACTTATGTGACCCAAGGTTCAATCAACAACACAATGCCAACAAGACACAAAAAGACATCATCCGGACAGAGCAAGCTCAGTTGGCAACACTCGCGAGGCAGGAGCAGTCTCACTTGAGATATCTTAATGTGTTGCTACAAGAAACATGTTTTTGCAGTTGGCAAGGGATTATAGTCCCTTGGCGCGTGAATAAGGCACTCAAAAGATATAGGAGAATGGAGTCTATTACTGTGTGACATAGGTGCAATTGTGTGCCACAACTGACATGCACTACAACCTTTTCCTTCACCACTTAACAACTGGCGCAACTGTGCAACGTAGCTAATTCCTTACTTATCATGAACAATGTGCGAATTATATTATAACTTAGCAGATTTAACTAGGAAATTATACATAACATGTCGAAAATTATTTAACATTCATTCATTCATTCATTGGTGATATTGTGACATACATTCAAAGGTAATTATAACAATATAAAGCAAAAAAACACTCAACATTCACATAAGCATTCAATCACTCAACATGGGAAATAACGTGGAAACCCATCTAGGAAAAACCACCAAGGTGCTCTTCATCTAGCATGATAAATATTTGTAGCACCTTGCAGTCTATGACATGCCGACTGTTCTTAAGATATGTCTTTCTGACTCAGTCTTTTTTCTCTCATGCTCTCTAGTTTATTCTTCTATCTACTCCTACTAATCCACACACAGCCTGGATCAACTCTTCTATTTAACTATCTGTGCACTCATCTGCATATTAATTCTACTAACAGTCTGCACACTCAGATGCATATCTGCAGCTCAACAGCCTTCTACTTCTACTAGAATCCTCTTCTAAGTTAACATTACTGAAACTAGCTGAACCTACTTCTTGAAGCTATCTCTCCAAGATAACCCTTATACAGAACAGGTTCCTCCTATTTATAACATTTACAAGACCAGGCAAGGTCGACTGAGTATATCTCAGTTATTATAGATGCCAGTAGCTACAAAATATCTGCGATTACATTGATGACAGGCCAAAATAGCCACAAAATTCTTGTATGAAATCAACCACATCCTTAACTAGCTGTGGAAATGTCTTTCAATCTTATGTACTGGTCATAACTAGCTGCAAAAATGTCCTTGGTCTTCTGTCGGTTCATCCTTCAGTAGTCCTCCTTGACTTTCACTTGTTCTGCTTTAACTCTTCTACCTACCTCTTCCACCAACTCAGATATTCCTTCCTCGTTGCATCTTCCTCTGCTCTGTGCTCGCACTTCTTCCTTTACCTTCTTTTCTCTATTACATGCCGTATTTTCCTCTTGCATAGTGGATTCTTCCTTATGCACTTTTCCTAGCCCAACAAGCCCCCAACACTCACATATGGCTCATCCCAAGCCACTAAGCAAAAATGGATATCTCCACAAAATTTGAGTGTTCACAAACTCAAGCCTCTGGCTCAAGCTCAGGCTGTGCAATAGGACTAACCTTATCCTGAAATTACTTCAAATGTTTTTGCACCTTAGAAACTTCCTATGTTACTTCCTTCGTCTTCTTGGCCAACTGTTCCACCTAGTCGGAACTGATATGTTCCGACGGTCCTGCTTCTAGCGACTGTGTGATGTGCTGAAGATTTTGTTGTACAGGTTGAATAATCCTTGTAACTCGCACTACTTTTGAATGCCGTGTAGCTAATTCCTCATTCCTAGTCCACTCATGGTCACAAAGAGCTTGGAATTCCTGCTGAAGATGCTTGATCTTGGCCATTTTTGTCACCTTCTCCTTAAGTGATAGCTTCTTCATCTTTTCCTTTGCCGTGCATTTTCCTCGATATTTTCCCCAGTCTCATCCTCTAGGAGCACTTCCCAAATCACGGAAACAACTTCCACTGCCTTAGAGTAGATTTTTTCTCCTTTTCTTATACTTGCCACAGCCTCAGAGGCTACTTTGCTTCGTTCTTCAAGCACCTCAGGAGGTGTTCCTAGAGCTCTTCCACTTACTTCTTGAGTTCCACCATGATCTTGGAGAGGTGGCCAACCCTAGCGACTGAGTCTTCATCTTCTTGACCTACTTCCATTGGGAAATATGCAACTACGCCTTTGATGGCTTCAGCGAGTGCAAGCCTACTCTAATATCTTACTTCAATTTCCTACTCCTTTTCTATAAGGAGTGTCTTGCGTGTTGTCGACTTTGTTTTCTACTTGGTGGCCTGATATAAAACCGCATTTTCTCTGAGGCATACCTCAATCGCAGCCGCCTACTGGATAGCATAGACTTCAGCCAATGTGAGTTTAGAGAAGTCCATGTTCAATGTCTCCAACCCACGGACAACATCATTGAACTTAGGCATCTCCGTCTCCATTACTCGCACCTGGATTTCTACTTTGATCAAAGACACCATCTCTGCTATAATTAACAGGATACTGGGATCCACACCATAAGTTTCAAACTTGACAGTGGTTTTAACTTTATTTATGGCCTCTGTCAGCTGGTTGATATGCTTGGTGAGCTTGTTGGTCAGTTACATCTGTTTCTTACTTATTCCTTTCAAGCTGGACTTTGCAACCTCTGTTGTCAAAACCCCAATTTTTTTGAAAAATTTAAATGCATATAATTTTCGTAAATACGGCAAACTAATTATTAAACTAGTTATATGTTACCAAATTAATTATCTGAATTATATATTTGGTTATGTTTATCTTGCAGAACAATTCTTTTTAGTTTACTGACTTGTTTTCTTAATGCGACTACAAGGTGGAACTGTCACGAAATTCAGGGCTTACTTAGCTTTCGAGCTAATGCAGAAGTTTTCCTGTTCTACAAACTTACAGGTAAGAATTTTGGGTGCTTCCTGTTCATAAATTTAAAGCATTCAGTTAAGAGTTCATCGCAAGAAAAATAACTCCGTAAAGTATACAAATGCTAAACAAGTTTCCAAGCTTAATGAGGTAAAAGAAAAAAATCATTTATCAGTCCTTCTTTTTAAGATGCTAAGGAGAAGAAATTTACGATTTCAATCGTGATGGCGACAGTTGCTTTTCTTCTAATAGATGTAAATTATAGTTCTTATATCATTTTGTTCTCTTTGACGTTAACTAAATTCATCGAGTGTAGAAAGCCTTAAATATTTCTTTAGGAGCAGAGTAAGATATGGCAGAGTTATAAAATCAGTAGTTTAAATTAAATAAACAAAAGCACGTAGTTACTAATTACGCCATGAATAACTTGACAACTTGGCCACTGCTTGAATGAACGTGGTGTATACTGATAAAAGTTTATGTACCAACATCTTACTTTTATTAATTGAAAATAAAAGGGATTATAAGTTTCTTGCATACTATACTTATTTAAAATATATTAGTATTGGAGGCTTTAAGTCCTCTGTCAATAACTACTTGGAAAGTAGTGATCAGTTATGGCATGTGTATCTATATCATCTGATTTTCGAGTTTAGCCATTAAGCATATGGAGTATTATCAAGCATAAAACATATCTTGCTAGTTAAATATAATTCTTACAAACATGAAGAGACTAATATTAGCAAGAAAGGTATTTATCAAAGAGTAAATTTATGAATTTCTTCCATGACAAAACAATTAACCTAGACTTCGAATAAAGTTAAATTCATTTGCAAATAAAAGCTACGTTCATTAACCAAGGGTCATAGGATAGATCCTTCCCAAGAAGAGACTATGGATTACCTTTGTTTAGGTTCTACATTCTTTTTCGAAAACCTTCTTATCCTTCTTTATAAACAAAACATACTAGGTTGAAAGTTGATTCTACATTTGCTTATGTTATAAATACTTGGTTGGAGAATATTTAATTATAAATAAGTTCTCATCAAGAAGGATGAACGTTATATGTTCCTTCTAATAATATAAACAAAGTTTATTAAAAACCAAGGTTATTGACCGTTGAATAAATTAATACTATAATGTATAGTAATGGATCAAAGTTCTCCACGCTGTTGATAAGCTTTGCAACCTCGTTATATGGTAATGATTTTTTATATTATGCATGTCTAAGGGGGTTGAATTTGGAGTTAGACTATGGTCGATTCTCCAATTATTAAAATTATTGGAAGGATACTTGTGAGATAAATGATCACTGGAACTATAGACTTGAACCCACCATGAGAAATTTGATTTGCGGGCTGTCGTGGCATCGTTTGGGCCATGCACTGCATGAATAAAAAGACCACTTGTAACCCTATAATTATTATTTTCTCCGCCGTTCTCACCTCTGTCTGCTCTGCTATTGCACTCAACCTTCATGTCGTTCTCTGTGACTAGCTCGAATGGTATTTTCCTCGCCTGTTTTTGGTCTTCCCCATTGTGTAATTTCTGCTTTGGAGACTGAAAGAAGGTTGTAATGGAATGCCCTCGTCACTTAGATTAGAAGGGTTGCATTTCTCCAGGGTTTTATCCTCCACCGCTTGCTCTACTTGGCGTCTGTCAGTCTACAAGTTGTTTCTCCCTTGGCTCGGAAGTGGCAGTCGAAGTTGCTTCTCTTTAAGTAACTAGTGCGTAGGGTTTTATGGTATTGGCCACGACCCAAGTGGTACACTTGCTCAGTAAAAAAATTTCACCTCTCGGCCGCTGTAGGTGGATACAGTGTTGGTAACCTCCGTCTTTCTATGGCAGATAAAAGTCTGTCTCCTCCTTATGTTGGTTGCTGTGTTGCTGGTTATCGGTGGTTACATTTCCTTAAAGTACTGAGGTAATAATAACTTCGTCTCTTTCATTATTATTGTAAATTCTTTTACTTATAAAATTGTTACTCTTGATTCATCCTATTAACAGTAAAATGTGATGAAATCGCAAGTGTAACTTGTCTCTTCCTATCTACGCAGCTAGTTTCAAGTGGTGGCGACTTAATGTTTACGGTAAGCCCTGGACTTGCCATGGCTGTTCTACATTGTACAAACCCTTATGGGATTTTAAGAGTTGATCGCCGTGGCTTGAATAACCCTTGTGGGTTTTGGTTGTTCTGGTTGTTTGACTTGTTGTTTTAATGGGTGTTAACCCTTGCTTAAAGCAAGGTTCTCTGGCTATGGCCGTGAGTGTAAATCTCGTCTTGTTTTAAATACTGTGTTTATATATATATATATATATATATATATATATATATAAAGGAGAGGCTGTAACAGTCTTAATCTGGATTTTAATTACGGTCGTGAGTAAAAATACTATGTTGAACTCTACAGTTATTAATTATGTTTGTATACTTTTGGACTATTAGGGTTTTACCCAAATTTTGACAGCATAAGCAATATATATCACAGCTTCTTTTAAATTACTGTTAATTTATAATGCTTCTTTGCAAAAATATGAGGGTTATTAGTTATGTTTTACCATATTTGTTAAGCTTGATAAGTCGAGCATTCTACACTATTGAAAAATATCCTGTGTGATAATGTACTTGACTTTTTGTATCTGTAGTATCTTTAAAATTCAATGCTAAGGTTTCCTGTACAATGTTTAAATGTTATTTATAATGTTAAGTACTAGATTTTTACTCTGTAAATTTATTTAATCTTCCAAAAACACTAGGGTTACTGTATAGGGTTTTTATAATAAATTATATTATTACAAAGAATTATAAAGGTTGTTATTATAATTTGTTTTTAACCTTTGGAGGTACAATGACTCCATGTTTTTACTGTGTTAATTATGTATCTACTGGGTACAGCTTGAGTACATGGATTATATTTGTTTAATGTGCATTATAATGGAATAAAACATTGTTTATATTCATATTATACTTATTCTTATAAGAATATATTATTTACTCTTATTCTTTGTCTATTTATAATCTTTAATATAAATTAGTATTTTATTTCTGTATTATCACATTTACTGTACTATACTTTACAGAAGTACTCTTTGTAATTTATACTGTCTTGATTATGTTACAAGTTAATACTTATAAAATAAAAGTAAAAGAACTACATACAGCATTTGTTGACAGTTAAAGCATAGGTTGGAAATTATAGAATTTGTTTATGCTTAACTAAATAAAACTAAATAAATGAAACACATAGATTACTATCCATAAGTATAATATGGAATTCCATAAATCACCTGTAGAAACAAATCAACATTCTAGCTAATCTTTCTTTCAATTTTTGTTTATTATACAAGCAGTAGTTAAATCTGGAAAGAAGTAGACTGTAAAGCATCTTTATTTAACTTAATCACACTCTAGTGAACTATTATACTCTTCTCTTGAATTTAATTAAGCAAGAGATTACTGAAAGTAACTACTGTATCAAAAACTGTTTTATCTACTCATTCTTGCTACTGTCAGTAATTAATATAGCTTCTTTCTCTATTTCTAAAAGATTGACATTTTCAGTACAGGTTACTACTACTGATACAATGATATTTCTTCTGATAACAACACAAAGATAATACTCTATAACTCCATTAACATTCTATTCTGCATTTTCATCATACTATTTTCATTTATAATTTCACCCCTGTGCTGGAGTACGATCTGGTCACTCCAGATGAGGAAAAACACAGGAGGGGTTTTATTTTTCATCAAAAGATTATATTACTATCAAACTAAAAACAAATTCATTACTAAACCATCTAAATCTTTACATCATAAGCTATAAACATAACAGTCAATCATATATAGTTAATAAAATAAAGACTAATAGATGACAGAACCTGTTCTTGAGCTTGGACAACAACAACAATGGGAGGTTGTTCCTCCCTACCAACTCCTGGAGAGCGCTCAAACAGCGACTCCTCAGGACCCCTGAGCTTGCTCTGGTCTCCTTGGCTGGAACTAGGTGTAGAAATAATCACGTACCAGTCTTCAGACTCAATACAAACCCTGAACTTATCAGTAAGTTCTCTTAGCTAGCAAGCTGTAACAGACCAAGTTACTGCAGATTCTCCCTCAAAACACATTCCTTACAGTTTTTCCCTTTTTCCCAATGACTTCCTTGAAAAGCATTCCTCCTGAATGATTCTTCTCCTGGAAAATATTTGAGCAACCTCAGCTCTATTCATTGGGTACTTTTAAAAGATTGCCTAGGTCTTTTTGGGTTAGTTGTCATTTATTGAGCCACCTGCTCTGATCCCACTTTCTTGGGGGATCATGACCCCAAATGTAGGGAAGTTGCCACCTGCAACATAGGAAGTGTTTGAGGATGCTGCCACTTGTCTTTTTCCCTCCACCTAGTTCCTTCCACCAGTTTGACCAGTACACTCTTATTAACAGCTCTCCCATGCTATTGTCTCCATTTTTTATTTATTAATAATAAAATATTCAGAATTACATTCCACTTCTTTTGAATCTGTTGAGTCATCAGTTCCTACTTAGCATTAACTTTAACATAATGTCTTAGGAAATCAAATTAAACAATTAACATTATTTTACAAAATTGGGGTATGTGACATCTGTGATGGCATCATATAACAAGTTTATGTCCTCATCCACTAAGTTGACCGTGTTAGCCAATTATCTACTTTGCGCTTCTTACACAGATGCTGCTCTACGCTACGCGAATCTTTGTGGGCCTTCTTCACATCCTCATCAGTAGATGTGCCCTCAGAGTCATCATCATCAACATCTTTGTTCTACTCACTATCATCATCACCGTAGCTGAGCGACGTATCATCTTTCATGTTGTCATTGTCATTTCCTTCTCAATCATGTTGGTCATTGTCGTGACCATTCCCTTGGCCATTTCCTTGATCGTTTTGTGCATCAGTTCTCGAGCCATCATTTCCAGCTTGGTTAGCTGGTGAGTCTTCTTGGTTTCCACCTTCATCCATTGGCTCTGCTATTGGGTCGCGCCACTCTTCGGGCCACTCCTGGATAATTGCATCTACATTCATATCAACTATCATACACCCTTCTTGGTGCACTTTCTTGGTCAGGTCTTGCTTCAGTTCCCGAATAGTGGTATGTACACTGGCTTGGAAGTTTATGAATGTTGCATACCTTTGCACCATCACAGCCATTACTCTGTGGGACTGCCTAATAACATTACGCAGGGCCTCACCATGTAGAAAGAACTTGATGTTATTATCTATCTAGCGAACCTTATCTGCTTTAACTTCCCAAAGGTTCTGATACTTTGTGCCAAGGCAAAGCACTGGGACATCCATTAGCCAGTAGTCTAGCGGGTTATACCACATAATGAAAGAGATCAGGATGAGAATTTAAGAGTAGTGAAATTTGGCCCTAGGTTCCTCCTGTGCCTGCTCTGCATCATCTATCAGTTTGTTTAGCAAGAACTGTGACCAGTTAAATATTACTCCTTATGTGCACTGTTCTTTCATTTCTATCGCCCCTGTAGTGCACTCAGCAGGTGTCATCTTGCGCAATAGTTTTCAAGATAATATCCTGGCTACAAACCTTACTATATTTTCCTCTATGGGGCCAATGACGAATACCCTACCTGCATGCTGAAGGTTATACTTTTGCTTCATCTTGGTGGTGTATTTGTTTCGGTGCAAATATCGTGAAGGTCATTCCCTCTCTTTGGAAGACCCATTATCAATGAGATGAGATCGATGTCGATAGGGTAGGGTCTGTTGAGCCATAAACATCCTCTGTGAAAGAGGACAAGGAGATGCTTCACATACATAGTCTCTTGGGTGTTGTGCCCAAAGTAAGTCATGAGCAAAAGATTCATCAAACCCACACTATCAACACTTCTGGCCCACTCCATCGACACTAAGATTTGGGGCGCAGGTGGCTCGACCAGAACCATAGTCATATAGTTTCTCCTTTCCAATCCCACCTACTTGTGGGTGTCGCAGTACTCAAACTGCAGCTTAGCGGTCTTCGACACTATGTCTATCAAGAGGGGCATGCTGTTAGGGATCCTATGTGTCACTAAGATGGTGTGTGCTTTCTTTGGGGGCATCACCCTCTGCATGGCATCTCTCCTTTGTTGAACATATTGGGGAAATTTTTCCTCTTCCCTGGCGGCGTCAACATCTTGGGGTGGTGAGTCTAGTGCATCCTCCTCCATCAGGTCCTACTCAAGCATATCCGCAACGCCATTATCCTTAAGTTTCTTTGATAGTTGCATCCTGAATGAATTCCTAGCCTCTCTTAGTGGTACCACTAGTTGTGGACATGCAACAGGTAGATTTTGAACAAGTTTTGGCATAGGGCCCGAACCAGGTGGTGGGATAGGGGGCGAACCGGACATAGGGATAGGTTTATTTCTTGTTCGTGCCATTAATTCTAGTTCTGGTGATTTTTTGGGTTATTGTACCTCAGGTGATTCAATTTCCTCTTCAATCGGACATGGCTGGGCAACAATTATGTAGGAAATATCACTGGCACTGGAAATATCGATGACCATGATTCTATTACAGGCTTCGCGCTCTGTCAACTCTCGGCTCTAGTTCTCTCTTCACGGGTGCAAGTAAAATGAAACTTGAGGATGAAGATCCACTTTATAGGCACCTATGTGTCCTTTTATCATCATGCAATGGGAGGCCAAGGTCTTGTCGATCACGTGGGATTCTCGGTCAACACGTTCCTCATCAATTCTACTACTTGATTTCTAAGATGTACATTTTAGGGAAGTTATGGTAGTTATGACAAGGACAACTGATGGGACCAAAAATCATGTCATCATTCTCCTCATATCTCATTGAATTAATGATGCTTAGTTGTCATAACCACCTTAATATTTGTTGGATATTCACACTTTAATGTTGGCCAGCCTGTCATTCACGCACTTTTTACTGTGGTTTTCTTGCTTCTGTTGCAACTGTCTGATAGAACAGTATCCTTTTTTTTGCGTGTTGTGCAATTTTAGCCAAGCAGGCCATGGCCATCATAGTAAGGTTTCAGGTGACTTTTGTTCACCATACCTGCGATGTATGTTCCATCTAGTTTCTGCAATTTTACTGCGCTCGCATTAGTAATTTGTGCGATCGTATATGGCTCTAGAAAATGCATTTTTAACTTTCCTGGATGTTTTAAGAATTTTTTTTCATACAGAAACACAAGTCCTTCAACTTTGAATGGCTTAAAATGAATATGGTGATCATGCCATACTTTCTGCCTCTGCTTCTCGACAATCTGATGGAATCTTGCGACGAAGCGTTCCTCTTCCATCTGAACAAGTTGCGACAAACTTTGTTTGATAACTTCTTCATCGGTCATCTCCATCAGTGTAGCAACTAGCGTAGATCCAAATCCTAGGCTCTATCAAGAGCCGAGAGGGATCAAATTTCCCATGGTGCAAACCTCCTTGAGTGCAATCCCTAAGAAGAGGTTTGCACTTTGGGAGATTTGATCCCTCTCAACGCTTGATAGAGCCTAGGATTTTATTTACAATTTAATTGATTCAAGATAATTATATCTAATTTATGAATTCTTTATGTAAATCCAACATCCATTATTATTATTATTGAATTGACTAAATTGATTTGATATATAATATTTACAATTTTGATTGATTCAAGATAGTTATATCTAATGTATGAATTCTTTATGTGAATCCAACATCCATTATCATTATTATTGAATTGACTGTTTTATAATTTTTATTTACTGGGAACATTTGACGTGGATAGAATTTTTAATTTTTTCCATTATTTTTTAAATTTCATTAATATGGAGAGGAGGTGACATCGTTTTATGGTAACTGCCAACTTCAAAGTTGGTATAATTTTGAAGGGCAGCCATTATATTTCTTGTTCGGTGCTGATAGACGTACGTACCTCCTTGGACAACATTAACACCACACCGGAAACCAAGTTTACATTTAATAAACCACCAAACTCGAAGTCTGAAAGTTATACAGATTTCGTCTGAGTGGTTTTTGTTTTCAGATCGTCAGGCTATTCGATGATCGCAATGTTATAATACGAGATTGTAGAGAAAATTCTTTCGTGTCGACCCATTTTCTGAGCAGGAACAGTACATTTTCCACGACTCTTTTTCATCTTGTATGTTTGAGCAACAATGGAGGCACCAGAAGGAGCTGGGAATCCTCTCTTGAGGGAAGGAGAGGATGGCATTCATCCGCATCCGTTCTCAAAATCTCAGATGGAATGTCTGACAGCCATTTGTGAGAGCATCATTCCTTCGATCGAACCTAAGCCGGAGAGCCACCCTGTTAGCAACGGTGCTGGGAGAGTCGATCCATCAGAAGAAGTCAAAAGATTCTACAGACTATCGGGATCTAAAAATGGAGTTTCGGAGCAGGTAATTATGAAAACCTCTCTTTTTTATTTTGATTCATTTTGTTTTTGCAAGAACTCACATTTTAGTAGCATTGCACTGATTGTATAGGTAGGCGGGTTGATAGCAAAAAACGTAATCCCACTTGGTATCACAATTGCGTGGATGATGCTGTGGCTTTTGTCTACATGGTTGGGGACGTTTCTGCTGTGTGGCAGGGCCAGTCTTTCGGAAGCGTTCCCTTATGTGCAGAGGTTTGCAGCAGTTCCTCTGTGGAAAAGAGAGAAGATACTTTACGATTGGGGTAATGCTACTGGTTTTTCATTGGGCTCATTGCAGAGCCTCAGTTTCAAGCTTTTTAAGAGTATCTGTCTTTTTGCTTTCTACACGACGGTAAGTTATTGATCAATCTCAAACTGTTGGAAGCTAATTTGTGTATATTATTCAAAATCTTATTCTGTGTGCGTGAATTATCAGGCAGGGCCGGACGGCACGAATTGTTTTTTTTTCTTCTAATTTTCTATTTTTTTAGCCGACATAACATTGTAACTTTACTTTTAATTTTTTTTTCTATTTTTTTTAATAGCCGACATAACATTATGTAATGTTACGTAACGTGACAACGTTACGTAACGTTACAAGCGTTACATAACGTTACAAGATCTACCCCATACTGGGCTGTAGAGAGCCTCTCGGCTCAATAAGTAGGCTTGACATGATGTACTCCATTGGCACAACAAATTCCTGGCCATACACCAGTATGAATGGGGTGTTCCTTGTCAATCGCTTTTAAGTTGTTCGGTACGCCCATAATACAACTGAAACTTTCTGATCCTAGTCATCTGGGAGCACGTTACATACTTTGGTTAATGAATTCTCCATAATCTTATTGAAGGCTTCAATCGTTCCCTTCACCTAAGGATGATAGGGTGTGGCATTCTTATGCTGGATCTAGAACTACGTAGTAAGGTCAGCAATCATTTTGTTAACAAAATGTGTACCTTGGTCGTTGAGTATAATTTTTGGACAGCCAAATCTGGTCACCACATTTTCAAATAAAAACTTCACTATAGTCACAGTGGTCCAACTTTTTCCCATTTGGTTAAGTAGTCTATCGTAGTGATAATGTAGCACGATCCAGTCCCCTTTCCTAGTGGACTAATCGGTCCAACAAAATCAACGGCCCACTTGTCAAATGATTGAAGAGTTATATGAGGCACAAGAAGCATCTCATCACAATGTGATGGTTTTCTTGTTCTTTGGTAGAGATCACAGTGCCGACATAAACTCTTAGTGTCCATATGTATGGTTGGCCACCATAGTCTCTCTTGTAATATCTTGCACACAATTTCCTTTTCTACATAGTGTCCTCCTAGTCACTCATAGTCAAAAACACATCGACGCAGTATCTCATCCATGCCTAGCTTGTATAAGTGTCTAGCAATCAACATATAATCAGTATCCCTAACAACCAAATGTTTCTTCTGGTTAGTGGATAATCCTTCAGGAGCAATAACATGTGCTGAGGAGATGGATGATAGCGTTAAACTCATTGTTTTGATAATCCATCATGTGGATCGCAAATAGTTGCACATCAAGAAAGTTATCCTCCATACTGGTTGGTTCTTCACCACAAAATGTTTGTGACAGGTGGCCTCGCCCGACATTCAGTCAACCAGGTTTAACTATGACCTCAAAATCAAACTCTTGAAATAGGAGGATCCGTCGATATATCTTCCCCCCCAACACTGGCTTGTTGACCAGGTACTTTAAAGCCGAATGATTAGTGTATGATTAGTGTACATTTTGTAATTTCCACCCAACAAATAAAGTTGACAATTCTGAAGCACATAGACCATAGCAAGGCCTTCTCTCTCTATCATGGTGTAATTTTTCTCTCTCATTGACAGTTTTCTACTGGAAAAGGAAATGGGGTGGTCAAGCAAACCCTCTCCTGGTTGTGTCAAGACTATGCTAAGCGCGACAGATGAGGCCTCGACATGAACATGGAAATCCTTCTTCCATTCCAGGAATACCAGTATTAGCGCAGTGGCCATCTTGTTCTTTAATTCATCCAAGATTTATTGACAAGGTTCCATCCACTAAAAATTTGCATCTTTGTTCAACAGTTTCTCCATGGGTGTAGTGGTCTCTGCATATCCTTTGATAAAATTCCTATAGTTACATGTGTCCTAGCACTTATTTGAGTTGCATGACTAATGTGGGTGGTGGTAAGTCAAGGATAATTGCAACTTTTGTTGGGTCGACCAAAATTCCATTGCAACAGACAACATGACCCAACAACAACCCAAATGGTGCGCAAAAAATAAATTTCTTGGAATTAAGTGTGATTTGATACTAGAAACAGCGGCCCAGTATCATGTGCAAACTCTCTATATGGTCTCTTACTAGACCGAACACAATCCGATCATCAAAGTATACCTCAAGAAATTTATGAATGAAATCTTTAAAAGCATAAACTAGTATTCTATAAAAAATAGTAGGTGCATTCTTGAGTCCAAAGGGCATTGCCGTATATGTAGCATCCCCATTCTATGACAAAGGCCATTTTATGGTGATCCTCCTTTACGATCTTGACTTGATGGTAGCCAGAGAAGTTGTCGGTGAATAAATACATCTCTTGCCCTCTGACACTTTCCAATACTTCATCTATAAATGGTGTTGGGAATGGATCATGCAGGAATGCATCATTCAGCTTTCTTAGGTTGATGTAGATCATGAATTCCCTAGTTGTCTTCTTATCTTGGATCACTATAGGGATGATCCACTCTAATTCCTCGATAGGTTCAATAATTCTTACATCGAGCATGCGATCCAATTCAGCTTTTACCTTTTCTTTGTACCTCAGATTCAATCTATACAAGCGATGCTTAATAGGTTTAGCATATGGTTTCAAGGGTATTTTCATCTCCCCTAGGTCGCTGAATATTCCCTTCGTCTTAGATAAATTGGTAGGGAATAGGTCCTGATACTCATGCAGCAAGTCTATGATCTTTACGACTGTCTCTTCATCCCAATAATCTCCTATATTGGTGAACTTTGGGTTCTCTGGTGACCCAATGTTTACTTTCTTGATTTTCGGTAGCTTGAAGAACTGATTGCTTGAAATATCACTTCCTTTGACTTAGTGTGTTTCCTCTGACTCCGGTATGTTTATATTAGTGATATCATCATCTTGGTCTCTAGATAGATTGTAATAGGCCATCCATTGCTAGATGGTCGCGCTGCACTGGTGGGAATTTTCCTCTGCGACAAGGATTTCAGAAAAATATATTTTCCTTTATTGTTTTAAGCGCAACATCGACTATAGGTTTCTCATCAACAAATTCAAATGTGTGCCCGAACTGCTTAGCTACCTCTTCCCAATCATGATTTCCTTGTCGCAACTCCATACATGTATACCATCTTCGGGGTGTCATTTCCAATGTGTGAATGAAATGATGGACCTATTCCTAACAAGGGTAGTCTAAAAAATGTAGTGTGACATTGATTTATGTGCTCGACAGGGTTTGAAATCCCTGTGTACTTGTGACTCATAGTGGTGACTTCTTCACCAAATCTGGTTTCCATCAATATTCTACACTGTGGCCATTTTGATATGGACTACTTGTCTGCACCCCACCATCTAGCGGGAATAGCCTTTAGTACATGGTATAATGTAGACAACCGTTGTGACTCTATGATGAGTCCTTCAAAGTCATGCAGGAAGGTCCCCAAGTTAGGTAAGACCTATTGGTGGGTAGCTCTCGTATCTCGTTCTCCACCCGTTGCACAGACCTTGTGATTCTCACGCACCTCCTCATAGAGACCTCATGCAACTAGTTTTTCCAATTCTCCAAGGCCTCTCCTGAGTCCAATGTGCATGAGCTAGCACTCTTCCAGCTCAGGTTTCCATCCGCGATAGGATTGATATAATCTTCTTGTAGAGCAGTGACATTGTAGATCTGGTCAAGATAATCACCCTATCCCTCATTATATATAGGATCGGCGTATCTTTCTCCCTCCAATGGATTTATGGGAGACATCACTCTCATCTCATTATCTTTGAATGAGAGTTTACTTTTCTTGAAATCTATAATGGGCTAATTGTCTATGGGCCAATATATCCCCAGCATTGTGGGATATGGGTTTGTGTCATTGACAATGTTAATGAATTCAAAGTCTGCAAATGTGCGCAACCCTTCAATGTCGACATGGACCTAACTCAACCTACCAATTGGTAGGACCTTCTCCTAATTTGCAAGTTGCAACTAGATAGATACCACTCCAATCATGGTTTTCCCATACTTTCCCAAGTTTGTCTCGTCAAAATATTGATGTCCAATCCCAGGTATAAAATGATGTAATCAATGTTGTAGTCACCTATCTCCACAATCATTATTAACTCGCACCCAGTTTTAAACTTCTTTTTAACCTGGTTAACCCTCCTTTCTAGTTGGGACTCTTTTGGGGTTTCTTCTATCAGTGCTTGTAGTTCTGCGACAACATATTTATCCTGAAGTAGCGCTAAGCAACTTGACAGAAATGATTTAAGCTTACTAACATTTTTTGGGATTTGTTGCAGGAATAGCTATTGGAAGCATTCAGGCATATCCCTGACTTCACCTAAAATCGATGGTTGTTCTTGATCTATGAACTCTGGTCGCACATCCAAAAATAATTGCTTCTATTTTTTAATGTCGTATGGTACTTTATTCTACGTCTTAGGTCATACCTGCGGTTGCAGTTGTTCTTGTGGTACATCTTGATCAGCTACGGTCACAACACCTCCTCATGTTATGATGGAAATGCTTGTCTCTCTTAGCTCAACATCAATCATCTGAATTTTCAAGTTAGGATTCGGATTCGGGTTTGGATTCTGCATAGGTTTAGGACCTGTAATGGTCCTAGCTTGCCACTTTGCAATCAACTGCGAACACTACTCTACATTATTATCCTATGCTTTATAATATGAGCATGTCTTTGCAGGTTTGTGAGAATCTCTGGCATAATGACCCAGGTGTCCATAGTTCTAACATGTGACTTGACCTCTTCCTTTTCCAACTCCTCCTCCTCCTCGACCTCTGAAGTTTCCGCCACCCCTTCCTTGTGGGTGTGGTTGCTATGGGGGGTACTGATTATGCTGGTATTGTTGTTGATAATGATTATGTGGCACATACAGATGTTGAGGTGCATACTGATTCTAAGGTGCATACCGTGGCTAATACTAGGATGATAGGACTCATGCGCTGGTTCAGCTAGAGGTTTCCCATCATTCTTCCTCAAGTAGGTGTTGACCGTGTTTTCCTTCAAGACTAGATATGATCTACAATACTTCTCTTCATGGCCTACTGACTTACAAAATTTACAGAAAGGATTTCTAGGGTAGTTAAAATATTTTGTAAGCATAGACACTCCTCATCGTGATGTCCTCTAGACTAGCATATGTGGCACCGGGGTAGTCTGTGGGCACTCAAAGGGTTCAACGCACCCGATGAGATATAGTTCATGTAGGTTGGAAAATTCTCTTTGGCATGTCCATCTATTCTGCATTTCATACACCATAAATATTTTTGGGCTTCCTTTCCTTTCTTGATATCCTAGAGTTGTATCTTTCGATTATCCAACTGCAACTGAATCTACACCATTCCTGTGGGACCATCACCGATTAGTGAAGCTTCCAGCTTCATTTCCAACTCTAGTGCTTATGTCTGCGACTCAATATTTTGCTACATCAATGTGCCTCAAATGTGTGGTAATAGCGCAACAATAAACCACACAATAATGAGCCAAACATTCTCCTGATGATGGACTCAACTGAGCAGTCCGAAACGTACGTAGAGTACAAAAATAGCACACAGGTTCTCCATATGAACTCATCTCAATAAACCACTCTTTATGTTGTACATACAACATTTGGAAACTTACTTTGGCCATCAATGTTTTAAGCCGCTTGTCAAAGTCCCACACGAATTCTGCCAACGTTTTTTTTATCTCTTTGATCTCTGTGATACACTGTGACTCAAATTTAGGATTTTTGAACTCACAAATCATTGCGAGTCGTATTTCTTCAAGGTTATTTTATGGCGTTCCTGGAAATACTATGCAAAACTTCATAAACTAGTCCAATGCATGACCCCTTAGAGTCGTGATCATCTGTGCTTTATTTAGGTCCGCATTATGAATGACTCAAACCATCCACACAGCTTCATAGAGGAACCAATGCTGCTCTGGATCCTCTGCTCCATTCCCATTGAAGGTGGGTAGTCTAATATTTTCCCTGGCCATTGAGTTGGCATTGGGGTTATCTAATGAATACTCTCGTGGAGGTGTACCTTCCTGCACACTATTCATAGTACTAACACTATCAGTATTATCAACTATTTCAGGAGATGAGGCTCTAGACCTTAAATTTGGTGGTACTCCAGGTGTGATGTAGTATTTCCCTGATCTTGGTGTTTCTACAGATTCTTAGGATCCTTTCACTCTTTTAGAAATCAAGCTTAATAGTCCTCCTCTTCATCGCAAGACCCTTCGTCCATATGTGACTAAAGATCATGCTCACTCTCTTTGAACAAACTAGGAGTTTGTTGGCCCTTCTTTTTCCTTCTCCTTTCCCCCGATCTGAATCTCCTTCCACTTCTTAGGACTCCAGCTTCTAGTTCAGGTTCTGTACTTCCTAGGAACATCTCAGCTCATCCTTTCCCATTTTCTCTATAGATCGCCTGCGACATATCTTCTCTCCTCGGATACGCGGCTTAACTATTCAACTGCAATATGCCCTTTTCATAAACTAGCATCCTAATTCATGTGATGATAGATAACAAATACCTTCTTTGTGGTCCTTGGAAAAAAATTCTTTCAGCCTCACTATATGAGATTATAGTGTCTACTGCAAACTCAGTAATATAACCCTGCAAAATACTGTCTACCCAAAATTTAACATCTCTAGAGATGGTGTTACTTACACTAGTTATCTCATAAACCAACTAACCATTCCATTCAACTACTTCTCTTCTCTGGAAATTTGTCTTCCTGGTCTCCAATCTTGACAACCACTCGTGGAACACAATGCAAAACTCTTCAAAGAAGATCTCGTGAATATCAGAATATATGTATTGTTCTAACAATTTTTATGCGCTCAACCATTATCTTGCGCTCTCTCCTTGCGTGAATTCTAGGATCTTAGAATCAATTCAATCCTCTATTTCGTTCTTTGTTGGATGCCACAACATTTCCCTCGACTCAAATGATTATGGTCTCGGCAACAGAACCATTTTTTTGCCTCTATCTCCTTACATACGTGACCCAATGTTTAATAAACAACACAATACCAACCAAACACCGAAATACATTGGCCTGAAAGAGCAAGATCAGTCAGCAACACCCATGAGGCAGGCACAGTCTCACCTAAGATATCTTAATGTGTAACTTCCAAAACCATGTTTCCGTAGTTGGAAAGGGATTATAGTCCATTGGCGCACCACCAAGGCACTCGAAAGAGATAGGAGGATGGATTCTATTACTGTGTGACAGAGGTGCAACTATGTGCCACAACTAATGTGTGCCACAACCTTTTCCTTAACCACTTAACAACTAGCGCAACTGTGCAGCGCAGCTGATTC
This sequence comes from Pseudotsuga menziesii, assembly GCA_001517045.1. NCBI lineage: Eukaryota > Viridiplantae > Streptophyta > Pinopsida > Pinales > Pinaceae > Pseudotsuga > Pseudotsuga menziesii. The sequence continues at coordinate 233,447 of LPNX010726740.1, forward strand.
CTTACTTATCATGAATAGTGTGTGACTTATATTATAACTTAGCACATTTAACCAGGAAATTATACATAACATGTCAACAATGCTTTAACATTCATTCATTCACTGATTGGTGATATTGTGACATACATTCAAAAGAAATTGTAACAATATAAAGCAAACAAACACTCAACATTCACATAAGCATTCAATCACTTAACACAGGAAATAACGTGGAAACCCATCTGGGAAAAACCACAAAGGTTCTCTTCATCTGGCATGAGAATATTTGTAGCACCTTGTAGTCTGCAACTTGCAGACTGTTCTTAAGATATTTCTTTCAGAATCAATCTTCTTTCTCTCATGCTCTCTAGTTTATTCTTCTATCTACTCATGTTGATCCACACACATTCTGGATCGACTCTTGTATTTAACTATCTACACACTCAGCTGCATATTAATTCTACTAATAGTCTGCGCACTCAGCTGTAGATCTATGGCTCAACAGCCTTCTACTTATACTAGACTCCTCTTCTGAGTCAACAATATTGAAGCTAACTAAACCTACTTCTTGAAGCTATATCTCCAAGATAACCCTTATACAAAATGGGTTCCTCCTATTTATAACATTTACAAGACCGCAAAGGGTCATCTGAGTACAGCTCAGTTATAACAGACGTAAGTAGCTACAAAATATCTGTGATTACATTGATGACAAGCCCAACTGACTGCAAATGTCTTGAATGACATCAACCATAGCCTTAACTAGCTGCGGAAATGTCTTTCAGTCTTTTGTACTGGTCATAACCGTGCTGCAAAAATGTCCTTGGTATTCTGTTGGTTCGTCCTTCAACAGTCCTCCTTGACTTTCACCTGTTCCACTTTAACTCTTATACCTGCCTCTTACACCGACTCAAATCTTCCTTCCTTGTCGCAGTGGTCCTCGCCGCATCTTCCTCTGCTCTGCTCTGCACTTGTGCTTCTTCCTTTACCTACTTTTCTCCATTGCGTGCCCTCTTTTCCTCTTGCGCGGTGGATTCTTCCTTACTCACTTTTCCTGGCCCAACAGGGAAGGAATCTTCGACTGGTAAAATGTCATCATTGTTAGTAGGTCGAGATAAAAAATCAGCAACAACATTTTCCTTCCCAATTTTGTCAATGATTGTAATATCAAAGTCCTGTAATAGTAACATCCATCTAGTTACTCTAGCATTAGTGACAGGTTTGTTCATTAAGTACTTAATGGTTGAATGGTCAATGTGCACAAAAGTCACTGTATCTAGTAATATAGTGCCTAAATTTATTGATGGAATAAACAATGGCAAGGAATTCATTTTCTGTGACAGTGTAATTTAGATCACTAGGGGCCAAGTTCTTACTGATATAAAAAATTGCATATGGATCATGGCCTTCCTGCTGTCCCAACACTACTCCAATGGCAATATCAGAAGCATCTGAGGAGATGTGGAAAGGCAGATCCCAATTGGGCCCTCATAAGATAGGGGCTTTGGATAGCCTTTTCTTAAGTTCAGTGAACGTTGTATTGCATGCATCATTCCAATCAAACTATACATCCTTCATCAATAGAATGAATAAAGGCGGGGCTACATTGGAAAAGTTTTCTATAAATCTTCTATTGTAACCAGCATGCCCTAAGAATCTACGTACCTATTTTTGTGTTCCGATGGTGGATATGTTTTCAATTACCCTAATTTTTAATGGGTATACCTAGATATCATCAGCAGAGATGAAGTTCCCCAAAACTACACCCTTGCTCATCATTATATGACAATTTTCAGTGCTTAAAGATAGCTAGGCTTGTTCACAAGGTACTAAAACCTTTTCTAAATTTTTCATTTCTTCTTCAAAGCTACTACCATATGGAGTAAAGTCATCCATAAAAATTTCCATGTAGTTGTTTACCATCTCAGAAAATATCCCAATCACAGCTATTAAAAGGTGGCAAGTGCATTACACAAACTAAAGGGAAGTACCCTGTATGCAAAGGTACCCTAGGGACAAGTGAAGGTGGTTTTGTCTTGGTCCTCAAGAGCAATCTGGATTTGATTGTAACCGTTGAATCCATCTAAAAGGAAAAAAAACTTTCTCCCAGACAAGGTATCAATTACTTGATCAATAAAAGGTAGTGGAAAATGGTATTTCTCCGTTGCTTTGTTCAACTCCCTATAGTATACACAAACTCTCCATTTCCCATTCTTTTTTGGCACTATCTATTATAGCTGATTTTACCACTCCAGGTGAATCACACTTGTATGGCCTTCCCCTATTCCTCTGTAGACTCCTTAGACCCCTTGGACCATTTTTTGTCCTTTGATGCTTCCTTAACCATCCCTAAAAGCATGTGAAATTTAATACATGCGACTTTTAAACCTATAATCGCGTATATACGTGGGTTTGACCCCCAAAACTGTGTACATCGGGATGTGTGCATAATCCAAATCCTTTTGGAGTTTTCCTTGACATGGATCTGACTCACTTGACTCCTGGCCTTCCATATACCTTGAGATTGCTCGGATTCGACCTTTCATTACCCCTTTGACAATCTATATAAGGAACTCTTTGATACATTGAAGGAATAAGAGAGAATTGAGAGCAAAGAAACTATAGTCCATTGTTGCCAGAACTTGTGCTTGAGACTGCATCCCTTTGTCCCTTGGAGCACTTTTGTGTTCTTCCCAAGCTTGCCTTTTTCTTGTGAGCTTGCTATCAAGAGATGGAGGATTGAGGTGGTGGAGGACCAAGTGGGGGATTTAGTTTCTCTGATTCGCAAACATGCCAACAGAGGTTGTATCCATTGTAATCTCTGATTTCATATTAATAGAAATATCTTTTCTTGTCCAATAATGTGTGTTTGAATGAATATTTTATCCATGGATGTTTTCAAATGCTTATACATTGTTGATTATATATGCTAGAATAGATCTAACACCCATATATATATAGTATGCTTGGCTTGTTTACTTGTTGTTAAGGAAGTGATTAATCAATACAAGCTAAAGTTGGAAAGCTCAACAGGGATCTACTTCAACCATCTGGAATAAGGTACAAGGTCTGATCCTTTAGTGTTATATGTTTAATTTCTATTGCATATTGGAAAGGATTGATTTCTGGAGTCAAGTTGTCTGTTGTGGTACCCCAAGCCATAGGAATTTCTCTCTGTAACAGAATTGGCAACTCCGCTGGGGAGTTCCTAGTAGTTGTCCTTTGGGGGTTTTGTATCGGCATTCAATGACTTTCAATTTCTCTTTTTCTCTTGTTTTTGTGTCGGGTCTGGGGGCATGTTTTCCTGGTAGTGTCGGATTGGCGTGAAGTTCATCTCAGCTTGTCAGTTTTCCTTTATTTTTATGCACCTTTCTTCCTGTACATGAGTTTTGGACACACAGTCACGTATATACGCGTGTTTTATTGCTATTTCCACGTACACACGCGGGTTTACTGCGAACAGTTACGTATGCCCTTAGTTTTTCCTTCTAGAGGAAGTTGGAGGGTTGCTGGGTGAATTTTGATGATTGTTGAGTCTCCTTTGACACTGACAGAGTCTGTATACACCTCTGTTTCTGACTAGAGACATTTTTTTAGCGCAAATTTCCTTTTTAATAATTTTCTTGTCATTTCATTTTCAATTTTTTGTTTTGGGATTAGTGCATTAGATTTCTTTTACCTTAGTACTTTGCTTGACTGCTGATTGAGTGTGCTTGAAGATTATGGGGGTTGTAGAGCCATTCTTTTTCTTTTTATCTCATTTTTATTTCAAAAAATCCAAAAATATTTGCTTATCATCATGCATTGCATATTTCATTTTGCATAGCACTTGCACTAGATTTTCTTTGGAGTATTAGTCAGGATTTCATATAGGAAATCTTGCATTTATAATTTGAAGAAAATTGTGCATTTCACGTAGTAGCATACCCTATTTTTCATGGACACAATGCATTTGCTATTATTGTTAGGTGTGCATTTTACTTCATGTTGTTTCATAACGCCATTAGTTGGCCATATACCTCTTTTGAGTAATAAAGACAATTAAAATCAACTCTTAATTAAAATGAACTATACTATTTTATTTGATAGGGTTCACCAACAAGATTAGGTTTTAGGGTCTTGGAATAGTTCATTGTGAGTAAATTATCCAAGACCACTAAACAACAACATGTATGTGTCTATCCAGATGAGTGTCTAAAATTCCTTGGTATAACTAGTGTTTCTCAGGATCCTCCTCTCAAAAGGGAGTTAAGCACGAGGCAGTGTGAGCGGTTATTGATTGGGATGACCCCTAGTCATAATTGAGTAGCACTGGAGATATTTCTAGGATTGTATTCATATCTAGGGGCTCTTTCAAGAGTTTCAGGCTTTGCTACCCTGCCCATATGGTCAATCCCGCCTGCAAATGTCCGCCTAAGCATTGATTATATTGAGGTGATCTTAGTGGCCTTACCTAGGATATTGAGGGGGTTCTTTGCAGGGGTTATTCTGTGGGTGTCCCAGCCAGGTTGGGGTTGGATAGCACAGTTTATTTATGCATTGAAGCTAAGGGCCACAATAATTGGTTGTGTACCTCCGCTTGTTGTGTATGGGAGTCTCAAGCCTCTCCTAGGCGAGACATACTTGCTTCATTCTGGAGCTCACTTATCCTACCCTTGACTGCTTTTGCTTGGCTTTAGATTTTCTTGGTGATTGCTCTATACATGTTAGCTTTCCTAGGGTTTGCGTAGATAGAGAGTCTTTTATATTTTTTTGAGTCATTGTGGATTCGGGTGCGGCTCCTCTCCCTTCTCGTCGTTTAGCAGGACTTCCACCTTCTACATATCCTCCTCCTTTGGGAGAGAGAAATAGACAGTCCAGGTGGACTACTTTGCACATTGATTCACACACCATGGGAGACCATATGGAAGGTATTCCTGAACCACCTTCTCCCATTCATGTGGAAGATGGGGAGTCTACTCCTAACTATGATCCTTCACCAAATTTGACTAAGTTAGTGTTATAGTTGATTTCACTACTCTAGGTGAATCACACTTTGTATGGCCTTCCCCTGTCCCTCTGCAGACTCCTTAGAACCCTTGGACCATTTTTTGTCCTTTGATGTTTCCTTGACCATCCCTAAAAACATGTGAAAAATGATACACACAACTTTTAAACCCTTAATCACGTATATATGCGGGTTTGACCCCTAAAACCGTGTACATCGGGATGTGTGCATAATCAAAATAATTTTTGAGTTTTCCTTGACATGGATCTGACTCACTTGACTCCTGGCCTTCCCTATGCCTTGAGATCGCTTGGATTCGACCTTTCATTACCCCTTTGAAAAGCTATATAAGGAACTCTATGGTACATTGAAGGCATATGAGAGAATTGAGAGCAAAGAAACTATAGTCCATTGTTGCCGGAACTTATCCTTGAGTCTACATCCCTTTGTCCCTTGGAGAACTTTTGTGTTCTTCCCAAGCTTTCCTTTTGCTTATGAGCTTTCTATCGAGAGATGGAGGATTGAGGTGGTGGAGGCCCAAGTGGGAGATTCAGTTTCTTTGATTCGCAGACGTGCCGACAGAGGTTGTATCTATTGTAACCTCTGATTTTATATTAATATAAATATCTTTTCCTGTCCAATAATGTGTGTTTGAATGAATATTGTATCCATGGATGTTTACAAATGGTTATACATTGTTGATTATATATGCTAGAATAGATCTAACACCAATATATATAGTATGCTTGTATTATTTACTTGTTGTTGAGGAAGTAATCTATCAATTCAAGCTGAAGTTGGAAAGCTCACCGGGGATCTACTTCAACCATCCGGAATAAGGTACGAGGTCTGATCCTTTAGTGTTAGATATTTAATTTCTATTGAATATTGGAAAGGATTGATTTCTGGAGTCAAGCTGTTTGTTGTGGTACCCCAGGCCATAGGAATTTCTCTCCGTAACAGAATTCGCGACTCGGCTGGGGAGTTCCTAGTAGTCGTCCTTTGGGGGTTTTCTATCGGCATTCAAGGACTTTGAATTGCTCTTTCTCTCTTATTTCTGTGTCGGGTCTGGGGGCATGTTTGCCTAGTAGTGTCTGATTGGTGTGAAGTTTGTCTCAACTTGTCTGTTTGCCTTGATTTTTATGCACCTTTATTCATGTACGTGAGTTTTGAACTCACAGTCGCGTATACACGTGGTTTTCTCTGCAATTTCCAAGTATACATGCGGGTTTACTACGAACAGTCATGTATGCCCTTAGTTTTTCCTTTTAGTGTAAGTTAAATGGTTACTGGGTGAATTTTGATGATTGTTGAGTTTCCTTTGATACTGACAAAGTCTGTATACACCTCTGTTTATGAGCAGAGACATTTTTTTTAGGGTAATTTATTTTTTAAAGAATGTTCTTGTCATGGCATTTTTGATTTTTTGTTTGGGATTAGTGCATTAGACTTATTTTACCTTAGTGCTTTGCTTGAGTGTTGCTTGAGTGTGCTTGCAGAGTTTGGGGGTTGTAGAATCATTCTTTTTCTTTTTGTATCTCATTTTATTTCAAAAAATCCAAAAATATTTGCTTATCATCATGCATTGCATTTTGCATTTTGCATAGCACTTGCACTAGATTTGCTTTGGAGTATTAGTCAGGATTTCATATAGGAAAGATTGCATTTATAATTTGAAGAAAATTGTGCATTTCACGTAGTAGCATACCCTGTTTTCATGGAAACAATGCATTTGCATTGATTGTTAGGTGTGCATTTTACTTCATGTTGTGTCATAACACCATTAGTTGCACGGCCATATCCCTCTTTTGAGTAATAAAGCCAATTAAAATCAACGCTTAATTAAAATGAACTACACTATTTTATTTGATAGGGTTCACCAACAAGATTAGGTTTTAGGGTCTTGGAATAGTTCATTGTGAGTAAATTCTCCAAGACAACTAAACAACAACATGTATGTGTCTTTCTAGGTGAGTGTGTGAAATCCTTGGTATAACCAGTGTTTCTCAGGATCCTCCTCTCAAAAGGGAGTTAAGCATGAGGCAGTGTGAGTAGTTATTGATTGGGATGACCCCTAGTCATAACTGAGTAGCACTAGAGATATTTCCAGGATTGTATTCATATCTGGGGGCTCTTTCAGGAGTTTCAGGCTTTGCTACCCTGCCCATACAGTCAATCCCTTATGTGACTATCCGCCTGAGCATTGATTATATTGAGGTGAGCTTAGTGTCCTTACCTAGGATATCAAGGGGGTACTTTGCAGGGGTTATTCTGCAGGTGTCTCGGCCAGGTTGGGGTTGGACAGCACAGTCGCTTTACGCGTTGAAGCTGAGGGCCACAATAATTGATTACATACCTCCGCTTGTTGTGTATGGGAGTCTCAAGCCTCTCCTAGGAGAGACATACCTGCTTCATTCAGGAGCTCACTTATCCTACCCTTGAGTGCTTGCATTTGGCTTTAGATTTTATTGGTGATTTCTCTGTGCATGATAGCTTGCCTAGGGTTTGCGTAGATAGAGAGTCTTTTCTATTTTTTGAGTCATTATGGATTTAGGTGCAACTCCTTGCCATTCTCATCGTTTAGCAAGAATTATGCCTTCTACATCTCCTCCTCCTTTGGGAATGAGAAATAGACAGTCCAGGCGGACTACTTCACACATTGATTCACACACCATGGGAGACCATATAGAAGGTATTCCTGAACCACCTTCTCCCATTCATGTGGAATATGGGGAGTTTACTCCTGCCTATGATCCTTCACCCGACTTGACTAAGTTAGGTCCTATGATTTCTGAGATAGGAACCTTTCATGATAGACCTACTCACTCTAGGGTTGATTCCCCATTGACGCATCGCCGGTATGGAATGTCAGAGGATGACGAGACTCATTTTGAACCCGTGAGCACTAGTTATGGTAGTTATGGTATGTCTGGTTTTCCCACACATGATTTATCATTTCATGTCAAATTCGAGTTCGATCCTAACACTATGCCTGGGGGCACTCTCATTCCTTACCATGCAGAGAGGTTTGGGAGCACTAGTCACATTGCACCTTCCATCCCGGTGGTGGAAGTTACATCACATATTCCTCCTAGGTCTAGGGTTAGTGATCCTATTAGGATACCAGATCCAAGATGAGTGACTATAGGGAATAGTACGTACTTAATTACACAAATCCCTTCATCCTATGTCCCTAGTTCTTTGAATGTTCACCCTCCACCTCATCCACGTGGTCCTTTGAGCCGAAACGTTGCTACGAGTTATGTCCATACTGCGGTTACTAGACCGATTGTGTCTCAGCTTCATGCACCGCCCGTTGTTTCAAGAGGTCATGCTCATACTTCTAGAGGTCACGCTCCTACTTCCAGAATATATATTCCTACTTCTGGAGCGTATGTTCCTACTTACAGAGTGTCTCATGGGACATCTCATGCGATGACTTATGGACCCTATTATGGGACACAGTATGGACATAGTTCTTCACCTTATCGGGGCGAGTATCAAAAACCTGCTTACTCTCCAAATTATGGTTTTGTAGCTCCTAATAGTCAAGTTCCACCACACTATGGTGCTTCCATGCCACCCTATACAGGTCAAATGGGAAGAGGGCACAATGGCCAAGGCCATGGTGGTAATCAGACCTATGTGAATCAGAACTATCAGGAAGCGGTCCATCGACCTCATCATCCTAGGATCCCTTTCCTCGTGACACTGAATCTTCCTGACTTGTCGATATTGACGAACGATCATGTAGCTCATGACCTGGCTTGGCCGGTTGTCCCTACTAAGCTTCCCTCGGACATACCTAAGTTCGAGGGCAAACCGGGAGAGGATCCGAGCGAACATGTTACTACCTTTCACCTATGGTTCTTTTTGAATTACTTACACTAGGACTCCATTCATTTAAGCCTATTTCAATGCACCCTTACAGGGCCTGGTGCGAAATGGTATATAGAGCTACCTAGGGGGGCATTTGCTTTGTTCGATGAACTAGCGATAATGTTTCTTAACCACTTCCAGCTACCAGTACATTATGACGTTGGTACTGAACTCTTGTCGACATTTCAGCAAGATAAAGCCACACATATCTCGGATCATATTCAAGAGTGGCGTAGACGGAAAAGGTTAATTAAAGCCTTTATACCACCGGAATTCCTCCTCGAATGGTTCCTTAAGTCGTTATTGCCATATATAGCGAAGGATGTTTCTACATCCGGAGTGCAAAATGAGGAACAAGTGATTTTTAGGGCCCAGGAACTAAACTTGATCTATGCTCAGTCTGGTTTGTTATATGAGATCATTCCCAATGCTCTGCGTTCTAGTTTCAACCCCAAAGTTAAACCTGGACCACATGTTGATGGCATTGTTGGTTGTGCAAGTGCTAAACTTGTGCATTCAGTTGCAAAACAAGTTAGTCAATTGTCAATCAACCAATCTGCTTTAGGACAAGCCACGGGTTAATCTCAACCTGCCCAAACAGTGAATGTACTTTCGGTGTAATAGTCGGACCAGAAGGGTAACTAGCAGCCCGGACGGAATAGAAAGAAGGGTAAGAATAATCATAAGGTTGGGAATAAGAATGAGAATGCTAATAATAATGACAAGAACACCCGTAATGCTGGGGGGGACAAGCAATCTAAACATAAGGTTAAATTCCCTTACAAGTTGTGTAAGGATGATCACCTTACTTACTTATGCCCTCATATCGATGAAGCCTAGAGATTCTTGGCACAGGGCCCAGCTGTGCTAACTAACCCTTTACCTCACAATCAAAATATGAACTCGAGGACCCATGATTAGTCTATTGGTGATCAAGATCCACCGGAGGGTAGTGATCGTGGTTGCATTAACATGGTACGTGCTGCAAAAGTTGTGACCTGTGCGAAGGACTATGGTTCGTCACAACCCATCCCAGGAAAAGACCTAATCCACCAGGGTCTCCTTTGCATATTGAGAAACCTGTGGATAAACCTAAAGCTGCACCTCGCATTCCTAAGGGAGTCCTTAAGCATTCGGGGCACAATCCTAATGCCCGAGATGCCCAGAACTATTCAGTTGTCGAGGATTTGGGCCACACTCCTTGTGCGATGTCTGCATTGGAAGTGCTTCAGAGTTGTCCTTCACAAAGGAAGGCTTTTATTTCTGTCCTTGGTGTGAATGATGATGATTCTTCCTCCTTGATTAAATTTGAAACCGTAGGACTTCAGCCTCGCTTTCCTTACTATGTGTCTCTTTTGATTCACGTAGAATGTCTGAACATGACCGTCAAGCGCACTGTGATTGAAAAAGGCATTACCGCTTTTGTGATGTATTTATCATGTTGGAAGGGTTTAGGTTCCCCTGAGCTATCTAAATCAGCGACCATGTTAACTGCGTTCGATGGGAGATCATTTATGCCACACGTCATCCTTCCTTCCCTTAAATTTTGTTTGGGAGGGAAGACCATTGCGATAGAGGTCAAGGTGGTTGATGTGCCCCTTGAATACAATCTCTTGCTGGGTAGGATTGGATGTATAGTATGCAAGCCATTGCTTCTTCCCTATTTCATTTTGTATGCTTTCCATTTAACGGGAAGATAGTCATGATTGATCAAACGACATTCAAGAATCCGTCTATTACCACATCTTCAGGAGCTTCGATCCTGATCATTGAACACTCTTAGCCGGCAACTGGGAGTGTGGGTGTAGGCATGTATCCATCCCTCATGGAAATATTTAGTTGTCCTGCACTGATCCTTATGATAGGGTATAGTTTTGGTGAGGCTTCAACATCTATGAGATCAGTGTCTTTTTGCACGAGTCATATGGAAGATCCTTGAATTCTTCCTACACCGAGTACTCCGAAAGATCCCATCATGATGAACGTGCTGTTGCCTGCAACTATGATAGCTTATCAAGCTAATCTCGAGTGTGTTGTAGAGCCCAGTCCTTCCTCTTCGCAGACAAAGGAGGAGGACCCTTATGTGCTGCCAGCATGGGCAGTGCAGTCTTCTCACGTGCATGACTGCCTTGATACTGTTTTCCCTTTAGATGAAGCGATTATTGAGGCCATGTCAGGAGTTGAGCCACCATGGGAGGAACTCCATCATAGATCTTACTTTCTTCTTGAGCTTGACCACTTAGAGCATGAGGAATTTAAGGTGATTCTTAGTGAGAGAGTTGGTATTCCTATGGTTCCATTAAGCTCTCCTGATCCGATGGCTGATGGAAACATGGCAAACATATATTCAATGATTCCTATCAATATCTCTCGCGATCCTGGAAGGATAGAGAATGTCTATATTGGGGTAGAATGTTCCCATGCTGAGATTCAAGAATACACCAAGCTATTTAAATAATTCTGTGATATCTTTGCTTGGTCTAATGACAAAATGCCAAGTATCGACCCTTGAATTGTCGAACACGAGATTAAGACTTATCCCAACGCTAAGCCTGTTCGACAACGCTTGCATGCGGTGAATCCTAGAAAACCACCCGTGATTAAGGCAGAGATAAGAAGCAGAGAGCGATATGCATATGTACTAATATCTGTGATTTGAATCGTGCTTGTCCTAAGGACAATTTCCCCATACCATTTATTGATCATATTTTGGATGAGTGTGCGGGTAGCGAGGTTTTCTCCTTCATGGACGGATTTTTTGAATATAATCAGATACAAATTAAACCTGAGGACCAACATAAGACTGCATTTATTTGTCCTTGGGGAACATTTGCATATTGAAAAATTCCTTTTGGCCTTAAGAACATCAGAGCTACTTTTTAGTGGGAAATGACCTTGATCTTCCACGATCTTAAGTCAATTATCGAAGTATTTTTGGATGACCTTGCTGCTCATTCTCGTATGAGAATGCGTCATTCCTATCACTTGAGATTGGTATTCGAAAGATGTCGGCATTATTTGGTTAGGTTAAATCCTCATAAGTGCATATTTTGTGTGAAGTCAGGTCGCTTTTTATGATTCATCATCTCTAAAGAGGGTATAAGAGTCGACCCTTTGAAGGTTGAGGCAATACTTCAGTTGTCTTCCCCAAAGAATATTCGTCATATTCAATGTTTACAAGGCATGGCAAAATTCTTACGGAGATTTGTTGTCAATTTTGCCAATTTGACTAGAGGCTTCATGCATCTTTTGAAGAAGGACACCACCTTTTGTTGGGATGAGTGAGCCCAGGATTCCTTTGATGCGCTCAAGAGAGCCCTAGCATCGGCCCTAGTGATTAGTCCCACAGACTATAGCCATGATTTTCTACTTTATGTGACCGCATCCATGGAGACGATTGGTATGGTTTTGGTTCAAGAGGATGAGGAGCTCCAAGAGCATGTCATATACTATCTGATTTGGAACCTTATTGACACAGAGATTCGTTATTCTCATGTTTAGAAGCTTGCTTTAGCTACCGTACATGCGGTTCAACGGTTGAGACATTATATTCTCCTTCACCAGACCTTGGTTGTAGCCCATGTCATTCCGTTTCAATTCATCCTCACTTGAAGGATGATTGGGGGAAAATATAATAAATGGATTGTCATCCTGCAAGAATTCGATATCGAATTTGTTTCGGCAAAATCAAAGAAATCGTTAATTTTTGCAGAGCTTATATCGGATTTCCCAAAGCGAGGCCGAGGAGCTGGTTTGTGAAGATATGTTTGTCGATGAACACATCTTCATAATCTCAACTTTAGACCCATGGTATGGGGATATCATTATATATTTACAAACATTGAAGGTCCCTACTCACCTCTCATGGGATGAACGACGATGATTATGTCATGTGTCTTAGAATTACCTCATAGTGGATAACACTTTGTACCGCCATGGGGTAGATTCCATTTTACGATGTTGTTTAACTCATGAAGAGGCTGAGGTAGTGCTAAATGGTTGCCACAGAGGGGCATGTGGTGGTCAATTATCTGGGCTTTCTACAGCCCAAAAAATATTACGAGTGGGTTATTTCTAGCCATCGATCTTTAAGGATTGTGTAGATACAGTCAAGAGGTTCCACCCTTGCCAGGTGTTCACATGTAATATGCGCTCAAAACCTACCCCATTACATCCCATCATCACCATCAGTCCCTTCACTAAGTGGGGGCTTGATTTTATGGATTGCAACCCAGCTTCAGCTGGGGGGCATCATCATATCATAGTGGTTGTTGATTACTTCACGAAATGGGCTGAGGCTATGCCTATACTTAAATCCAACAGTGAGACAGCTGCCCACTTTGTCTTCAACCAAATTATTACTCGGTTTGAAATTCTGAAAGAGCTTGTCACTGAACATGGCTCACACTTTCAGAATCATATGATGGAAGAGTTGGCATCAAAGTTAGGGTACAAGCAAGAGCATTCCTCCTCTTACTACCCTCAAGCGAATAGACAGGTAGAAGTAGTGAATAAATCACTCAAATACATTCTCCAACGAACCATCACACAGAGCAAGAATAATTGGCACATCATGTTATATCTTGCTTTGTGGGCATATAGAACCACTGTTAAGACTGCCACGGGTTTTTCTCCATATCAAATTGTACATGGAGTGGAGTCGATATTGGTAGTTAAATGCGAGATTCCTTATTTGAACATAGCCATAGAACTCTTACCAAACACTTCACCATTGGAGGAGCATTTGGTCCACCTTGAGCAACTTGATGAGTAGCATCGAGATGCCTTGGTGGCTCTAGAAGTAAATAAACGTTGTGTAAAGGTCCAGTACGATAAGTCTGTTCGTCCAAGGAGGTTTAGTGAGGGAGACTTGGTCCTTTTGTGGGATCAACCAAAATAACCCTTGGGGGCAGGAAAGTTTAACCCCATGTGGCATGGCCCTTATGTCGTCAAACGTGTGTTAGAGAAGGGTGCTTATGAGTTAGTGGATTATGAGGGAACGGACTTGGCAGAGCCTAGAAATGGGCTCTATCTCAAGAAGTCCTATGCATGATTCTCATCCAAGGATGGTTATTGTGTATTAGTGTGCATTTTTGCATAGTTAGGTCTTTTTCTTATAGTGATCAGGTTTGTGATTAGTTTTCATTCCTGGAATCTTCCACCTACATAGGAATCGTGGATGGTGCGAGCCATCACACTCAACACTCAGCCCCTGTTTCTTGGGTGATTTATACTCCTATGGGTCAGGTACTGTCTTCAGGAGGTGTATGTTTGCGGCCATCTTCAAACAATGTTGTTGAATATAGTGTCGTTATTGAGCTTCTACGGGATTCCATTTCACATGGCGTTCTCTCTCTTGAGGTACGTCTTGATTCGGAGTTAGTAGTGTCACAGCTTAATGGTTTGTACCATGTTAGAGATCTGACGTTATTAAGAAGATTCTTATGTGTGAGATTATTAGAACAGAAATTTGACAATATAACATACATACATATTCCAAGAATTAATAATCAAGTTGCTGACTCATATGCTAACTACGTGTTAGATTGGCATTTCTTTCATATACAGTAAAATCATCACAAACACAAATTTTTACACATGTAAATAAATAAACCGATCACCATGAAAAATTTTATATAACATCCAAAATGTGGTAATACATAGTATCATGATACAAAAATGGGGCTCTCAAGCCACCAAGATATAATACACGGTAGTACAAAATGTATAAATCCCAGGTATCTAAGCCTGTGGAGGAGGAGGATGGTTGTGATCATGGAAGGTCACTATGGATCTAGCTAGCCGTTGGAATAATTGCACCCATGCTCGTGGTACACCTACCACCTAGCGCTGCATAGCCTCAGGCGATTCCTCGACTTGCGCCATGGGAACCCTGTGTGTCAACCTCACAAAATTGATATGGATGCTTTGGAGCGTCCGCTCTGCATCCACACCCATGATATCATCTCCTCTTCCCCTCCATCTATGATGAGGGAAGCCTTCAGGCCGTCATGGTCCCACATCTACATGAAAATGGTAGATGTCACTATGTATTGTCACAAAAATATGTCTTTTGATTCCATATAATCAGAAAACACAAAAAATTAAATAACTCAAAAAATTAAAAGAGAGGGTTGAGATCCGTTACCTATATCTCCATATGCCACTCCTGGTGGTAACGGCATGTCTGGGTCCCCCCTGAAATCTATCCCCGCATAGGGGTAGTCATTGATGGAAACTATCTGTCATCGCCACCACGAAAAGAACTCAACTAGATAGGGGTTGGACACCCTACCTCCCCCCAGTCTGCGCATCACATCTGCCCAATGTTGTTGGGCTGGATCTCGAACCCCGTGAAGAGGAACGTCAACTCTGGGGCTCAATCCTGGAACACACTCGAAGAAAAACTTGCTCAATATGCTGTTGAACCCGAAGTTTTGCACTCTTCCCACCTTACACTCACTACGCTGATGTTTCATGTTGCTCAGTAGTGTAGTGCTCCATTCATAAACCATGGGTCTCATGCACTCCACTGCATAGAACATCAGAGGCCGCGAGGCCTGGTGGAGTGATGCCAAGCCTGCTATCCTGCCCAATGTCAATAGAATGGCCTTTAGGCCTAGCACCTGTATAGAGTTGATTGGGACCTGACTCCCCACCTTCTCTGTGTCTGGATAGCAATACACTACAATGTACTCATTGATAGTTAGGACACCTCCGGGCCCACCCCAAGAATGAAGGTTCACTACTTCCCCCCATCAGGAAAGTCTAGTAATAAAGTATATGTCCTCCACCTCTATAGTGAGGGACATCCCATCTATCTGGAAGGACTCAAATTCTGGATCCCAGTAATTCACCAGCATCTGTAATAGTCTTGGTTTGGCCCTCAAGCCACCAAGACACCAAAAATTATAGAGTCCACATGCACGTAGAGCTTGTTGAGCCATTAGATCGGGCCTTACTACCTCCTCTACCTCACCATGCTCACACTCTCTCCATTCTAGGACCATCCTGCACAAAAAATTACAAGTTTGCCCATTAGATTACTTGAAAAACCTCATGTGCGGCCCCATACACGACTGTTTGCCAAATAGCAGCGTATGGATATTCTCCGCGTATATCCAGCCCTATACGCGAAAAAACCCTCGATTTCCATGTGGGCCACAGGGCCCTTTTTAGTTTCGCCTAGAAACCTCAAATGAACAAGGAATTTGCTAAAAATTGCATCAAAATGGAAGAGAAGAGTATGGGTAAGTACCTGGAAGAAACGGTAGCAGATTCCATTGGCTGGATCTCCTGGAATTCGCTGTTGAAAATCTGAGCCCAATTGGGTAAAAATTTCAAATGTTTTATAATGTTTTGAATTATTTACTATTTATAGAAATTTTTCAAATTTTTGAAAATTTTTACCCCATTTCCTATAGTTTCGACAAATTCTAATCATTTTGGACCGTTTTTGACCTAATTCATGATGTAGGAGGCCTTTTTCAGTGACGTTTCAGCCATTGGATTGACTCGTTCATGCCGATCTCAGGTATCATGTCTAAACTGGCATATAGGTTAGGTTTCATCGCAGTTTGCATTTTTCATGTCCTTATGACCGTTTCATCATAACCTTAGGTACGAACCCACTCTATTATGTCACGAAACCTTCTTGCTGTTTTAGAAGTGGCATGGTATGAGTGGTAGATCTTGACCTTACATGGGTACCCTAGTTTGCACCTTATTTGCATATGGTGCCCATGCTGACGTTTTGTCATTTAAGGTGTGGGAGTCTGTTGTATAGTATTGCCATGACATTTTGCAAGAGACTCATACTCCTCTTGATATTTTTGTTGGCTTATTTCCCTCACGACTCCCTTATGTTAAGTTGTAATTGCATTATCATGAGCTTTGCCTGCCTTATTGAGCTTTATGCCGGCTTCCCTGACATTGAGTTTCAACCATATAGCTCGAGCTTGTCTCATGTCTAGCCATGCAGAGCCATTTTATATATCCTTTGCAGCTTGATTCCCTTTTTACTAGGAGGGGATTTTCCCCCGAGTGTCGATATCCTACACATGTGTCCTTGCATTGAGCATAGGTATGTTCCACTACTTGGAACTAGTTTATTTTCCCCTATGACACTCGTCTCCTCCTAGTTTGTAACTATAAAGCAGTTTTATTCTTTTTCAAGCTTTTTAAATATTTGAAAAAGTCCAAAAGAATCGAAAAACCAAAAAGCTGGACAAGGGAAGATGTTATCTTTGGCAGTTGTCGAGTCATGTCACCTTTGAAAAGAGCACTGTATATCACATCCATTGGTTGGGCTTATAGTTTGACTTTAGGAGTTGTACTCATTTATCTGAGTTTATCTCCACCAATTGGTTAAGCTTGCAGTCCCCATGGAGCCTCTGTCAATTCCTTTTGTGTCACAGAGATTTCCCAGTTTGTATCTCAAGTCTATGCTGCCTTTATTCAACCACCATTCGCCGTTATTCTTTTGTTCCAAGGAAGTTGAAACCCAAGTCGGCCATTCCTCAATTATCTTGACTTTGCATGTCGGCCATTCTCGGTACAGTTACTAGTTCATGCACCTTATGATTGAGTCCTTCCACATTATACAGCTTTGATGAGTACCTTGTGTTGGATGATGGGGGATGCCTTAATGCCCTCCTTCCAGCGGATTTCATCCCATCGACTTCGGATCATTTATTCTGGGATTGGAATCTAGAGTCATTTTGAGTTCCTTAAGACTTGCAGTCATCAGTGGCAGGTTCTCTGGCCATTGACAATATTTGGGAATACATCAATGTCCCCTAATCGATGGATCCTCTCAAGTGTTTGACCTCAACACATTTATTCACACTTGTTAGTTTGCACTCTAGTACCTTGATTCCCATTTTCATTATCAGTGGGTGATCTCGCGTCTGTTAACGGTATACATCAATGATCGGTAATTAGATGATGGACTACTATGTTTGACCTCGACACCTCTATTCACATAGTAGGACATGTACTCTTGGTGGTTTGTGTAGAAGACCTTCCATATTGGTGGCATCTCTTATATGCTACCTCCTTGATCATGCCAGTGTTCATGATATTTCAGCTCTCGTGACTTGATTCCAGTATATGTTAGACATTTCCAGTTGTTATGGATATCTTGATCCATTGTATATCTTCAGCCATTATGGAGATCATGATCCTTTGTATATATTCATCATGGAGATTATTATCTATGTATGTTGCACATGGCGATGACCACTTATGTGATATCTTGTATCATGCCTATTCATGGCCATTGTACTCTTATGTATCCGAGACTACTATATGTATTTATAGTTATGTGCAGAGTTGTATCATTGTACTATTCTGATTGGGTGGCTGGTCTTCCATTTGGGATTCTTCATCACTCCACTTTTGGGATGGACTTAGAATGTATTTCAGCCATCGTATGACCCCTCTTAGCTCACACATTAGGGGGCATCTGTTATAGCTGATTTCAGCACTCCAGGTGAATCACACTTTGTATGGCCTTCCCCTGTCCCTCTCCAGACTCCTTAGACCCCTTGGACCATTTTTTGTCCTTTGATGTTTCCTTGACAATCCCTACAAACATGTGGAAAATGATACACGTGACTTTTAAACCCTTAATCACATATATACGCGGGTTTGACCCCTAAAAATGTGTACATCGGGATGTGTGCATAATCCAAATCCTTTTGGAGTTTTCCTTGACATGGATCCGACTCACTTGACTCCTGGCCTTCCCTGTGCCTTGAGATCGCTCGGATTCGACCTTTCATTACCCCTTTGAAAAGCTATATAAGGAACTCTATGGTGCATTGAAGGCATATGAGAGAATTGAGAGCAAAGAAACTATAGTCCATTGTTGCCAGAACTTATGCTTGAGTCTACATCCCTTTGTCCCTTGGAGCACTTTTGTGTTCTTCCCAAGCTTTCCTTTTGCTTGTGAGCTTGCTATCAAGAGATGGAGGATTGAGGTGGTGGAGCCCCAAGTGGGGGATTCAGTTTCTCCAATTCACAGATGTACCGATAGAGGTTGTATTTATTGTAATCTTTGATTTTATATTAATAGAAATATCTTTTCCTATCCAATAATGTGTGTTTGAATGAATATTGTATCCATGGATGTTTTCAAATGCTTATACATTGTTGATTATATATGCTAGAATAGATCTAACACCAATATATATAGTATGCTTGTATTGTTTACTTGTTATTGAGGAAGTAATCTATCAATTCAAGCTAAAGTTGGAAAGCTCACCGAGGATCTACTTCAACCATCCAGAATAAGGTACAAGGTCTGATCCTTTAGTGTTAGATATTTAATTTCTATTGCATATTGGAAAGGATTGATTTCTGGAGTCAAGCTATCTGTTGTGGTACCCCAAGCCATTGGAATTTCTCTCCGTAATATTTAGGTTCTATGATTTCTGAGATAGGAACCTTTCATGATAGACCTACTTACTCTAGGGTTGATTCCCCATTGACGCATCACCAGTATGGAATGCAAGAGGATGAAGAGACTCATTTTGAACCCACAAGCACTAGTTATGGTAGTTATGGTATGTCTGGTTTTCCCACACATGATTTGGCATTCCATGTTGAATCTGAGTTTGAGCCTAACACTATGCCTGGGGGCACTCTCATTCCTTACCATGCGGAGATGTTTGGGAGCACAAGTCACATTGCACCTTTCATCCTAGCGGTGGAAGCTATATCACATATTCCTCCTAGGTCTAGGGTTAGTGATCCTATTAGGATACTAGATCCGAGACGAGTGACTATAGGGAATATCACATAAATAATTACACAGATCCCTTTGTCCTCTGTCCCTAGTTCTTCGAATGTTCACCCTGCACCTCATTCATGTCGTCCTTTGGGCAGGAATGTTGCTACAAGTCAGGTCCGTACTGTAGTTACTAGACCAATTGTGTCTCAGGTACATGCACCACCCGTTGTTTCGAGGGGTCATGGTCATACTTCTAGAGGTCACATTCCTACTTTCGGGACGTATATTCCTACTTCCAGAGCGTATGTTCCTACTTATGGAGTGTCTCATGGGACATCTCATGCGATGACTTATGGACCCTATTATGGGACGCAATATCTTCACCTTATGGGTGCAGGTATCAACAACCTGCTTACTCTCCAAATTATGGCTTTGTAGCTTTGAATAGTTAAGGTACACCACACTATGGTGCTTCCATGCCACCCTATATGGGTCAAACGGGAGGAGGGCACTATGGCCAAGGCCATGGTGGTAATAAGACCTATGTGAATCAGAACTATCAGGCAGCGGTCCATCGACCTCATCATCCTAGGATCCCTTTCCTCGAAACACTAAATCTTCCTGACTTGTTAAGATTGATGAACGATCTTGTAGCTTATGACCCAGCTTGGTCGGCTGTCCCTACTAAGCTTCCCTTGGACATACCCAAATTCGAGGGAAAACCAGGAGAGGATCTGAGCGAACATGTTACTACCTTTCACCAATGGTGCTCTTCAAATTCCTTACACTAGGACTCAATCCATTTAAGGCCATTTCAATGCACCCTTACAGGACCTGCCGCGAAATGGTACATAGAGCTACCCAGGGGGGCATTCACTTTGTTCAATGACCTTGTGATGACTTTTCTTAACCACTTCCATCTACCATTGCATTATGACATTGGTACTAAAATCTTGTCAACATTTTGGTAGGATAAATCCACACATATCTCAGATCACATCCAAGAGTGGCATAGATGGAAGAGGTTAAATAAAGCCTTTATACTGTCAGAATTCCTCCTCGAATGGTTCCTTAAGTTGTTATTGCCTTATATAGCGAAGGATGTTTCTACATCCGGAGTGCAAAATGAGGAACAAGCCATTTTTAGGGCACAGGAATTGGATTTGATTTATGCTCAGTCAGTTTTGTTATATGAGATCATTCCCAATGCTCCACGTTCTAGTTTCAACCCCAAGGTTAAACCTGGACCACATGCCAATGGCATTGTTGGTTGTGCGAGTGCTAAACCTGTGGATTCGGTTGCAAAACAAGTTAGTCAATTGTCAATCAACCAATATTTTTCGAGACAAGCTATGGCTTCATCTCAACCCACCCAAATGGCGAGTGTGCTTTCAGTACAATCGTCAGACGATAAGGGTAACCAGCAGCCCGGACGGAATAAAAAGAAGGGTAAGAATAATCGTAAGGGTGGGAATAGGAATGAGAATGCTATAAATAATGACAAGAACACCCGTAATGCTGGGGGGGACAAGAAAGCTAAATGTAAGGTTAAATTTCCTTGCAACTTGTGTAATAACGATCACCTCACTTACTTGTGCCCTCGTATCGATGAAGCCTTGAGATTCTTGGCACAAGGCCCAGCTGTGCTGACTAACCCTTTACCACACAATTAAAATATGAACTTGAGGACCCATGATCAGTCTGGTGGTTGTCAAGATATATCGGAGGGTAGTGGTTGTGGTTGCATTAACATGCTACGTGCTACAAAAGTTGTGACCCGTGCGAAAGACTATGGTTCGTCACAACCGAGCCCAGGCAAGGAGCTTGATCCACCAGGGACTCCTTTGCATATTGAGAAACCTATGGATAAACTTGAAGCTGCACCTCGCATTCCTAAGGGAATCATTAAGCATTCGGGGCACAATCCTAATGCCCAAGCCTCCCAGAACTATTCAGTTGTCGAGGATTTGGGCCACACTCCTTGTGCGATGTCTGCATTGGAAGTGCTTTAGAGTTGTCCTTCGCAAAGGAAGGCTTCTCTTTCTGCCCTTGGTGTGAATGATGATAATTATTCCTCCATGATTAAATTTGAAACCATAGGACTTCAGCCTCTCTTTCCTTACTATGTGTCTCTTTTGATTCACATACAATGTCTTAATATGACCGTCAAGCGCACTGTGATTGACAAAGGTGCTACTACTTCTGTGATGTCTTTATCATGTTGGAAGGGTTTAGGTTCCCCTGAGCTGTCTAAATCGGTGACCATGTTAACTGTGTTTGATGGGAGATCGTTTAGGCCGCACGGGATCCTTCCTTCCCTTAAGGTCCGTTTGGGAGGGAAGACCGTTGCGATAGAGGTCGAGGTGGTTGATGTACCCCTTGACTACAATCTTTTGTTGGGTAGGAATTGGATTGACAATATGCAAGCCATAGCTTCTTCCCTATTTCGCATTGTATGTTTTCCATTTAATGGCAAGAGAGTCATGATTGATCAAGCGTCATTCAAAAATTCGTTGGTTACCGCATCTTTGGGAGCTTCGATCCTGATCGTTGAGCACTCTCAGCTGGTAACTAGGAGTGTGGGTGTAGGCATGTATCCATCCCTCATGGGAAGTTTTAGTTGTCCTGCATCGATTCTTATGATAGGGTCTAGTTCCGGTGAGGCTTCGACATCTATGAGATCGGTGTCTTTTCGCACAATTCATATGGAATATCCTTGGATTCGTTCTACACCGAGTACTCCAAGTGACCCCATCATGACGGATGTATTGTTTCCTACAACTATGGTAGCTTATCAAGCTAATCTTGAGAGTGTTGCAGATCCTAGTCCTTCCTCTTCACGAATGGAGGAGGAGGACCCTTATGTGCTGCTTGCATGGGTGGTACAGTCTTCTCATGTGCACGACTGCCTTAATAGTGTTTTCCCTTCAGACAAAGATATTATTGAGTCCATGTCGGGAGTTGAGCTGCCATGGGAAGAGCTCCATCATAGATCTTACTTTCTTCCCGAGCTTGACTGCTTAGAGTGTGAGGACTTTAGGGAGGTTCTTAGTGAGAGAGTTGGTAGTCCTATGGTTCCATTAAGCTCTCCTGTTCTGACGGCTGATGGAAACGTGGCAAATATATCTCCAACGATTCCTATCAATATCTCTCGCGATCCTGGAAGGATAGAGAATGTTTATATTGGGGCATAATGTTCCCATGCTAAGATTCAAGAATACACTAAGCTATTTAAAAAATTCCATGATATATTTGCTTGGTCATATGATGAAATGCCAGGTATCGACCCTCGTATTGTCAAACATGAGATTAAGACTTATCCCAATGCTAATCCTGTTCGACAACGCTTGCATGCGGTAAATCCTAGGAAAGCACCCGCGATTAAGGCAAAGATAGAGAAACTGTTGAAAGCCAGTTTTATCTATCCCATTCCCTTGATAGAGTGGGTTTCAAACCCTGTTTCGGTTGATAAGAAGTAGGGAGCGATCTGCATATGTACTAATTTCCGTGATTTGAATCGTTCTTGTCCTAAGGACAATTTCCCCACACCATTTATTGATCAGATTTTGGATGAGTGTGTAGGTGGCGAGGTTTTTTCCTTCATGGACGGCTTTTCTGGATATAATCAGATACAAATTAAACCTGAGGACCAACATAAAACTGCATTTATTTGTCCTTGGGGAACTTTTGCATATTAGAAAATTCCTTTTGGCCTTAAGAATGTCGGAGCTACTTTTCAGCGGGCCATGACCTTGATTTTCCACGATCTCAAATCGGTTATCGAAGTATTTTTGGATGACCTTGCTACTCATTCTCATATGAGAATGCGTCATTCCTATCATTTGAGATTGGTGTTCGAAAGATGCTGGCATTATTTTGTCAGGTTAAATCCTCATAAGTGCATCTTTTGTGTGAAGTCAGGTCGCTTATTAGGATTCATCATTTCTAAATAGGGTATAAGAGTCAACCCTTTGAAGGTTGAGGCAATACTTCAATTGTCTCCCCCGAAAAGTAGAGGAATGTCAACTCTGGGGCTCAATCCTGGAACATGCTCGAAGCAAAACGTGCTCAGTATGCTGCTGAAACCGAAGTTTCGCACTCTACCTATCTTACACTCACTAAGCTAGTGTTTCATGTTTCCCAGTAGTGTAGTGCTCCAGTCGTATACTGTGGGTCTCATGCACTCCACTGCATAGAACATCAGAGGCCGCAAGGCCTGGTGGAGTGAAGCCAAGCCTGCTATCCTTCCCAGTGTCAGTAGGATGGCCTTTAGGCCCAGCACCTGTATGGAGTTAGTAAGGATCTGACTCCCCACCTTCTCCATGTCTAGATAGCAGTACACCGCAATGTACTCATCTATAGTCATGCCACCTACGGGCCTGCGAGAACGTAGGTTCACTACTTCCCCCCATCGAGAAAGTCTAGTAATAAAGTATATGTCATCCACCTCTATGGTGAGGGACATCCCATCTATCTGGAATGACTCAAAGTCTGGATCCCAGTAATCCAGCAGCATTTGCAATAGTCCCGGTTTGGCCCTTGAGCCACCAAGACACCAAAATTTGTAGAGCCAACATGCACGTAGCGCTTGTTGAGCCATTAGATCAGCCCTTCCTGCCTCTTCTACATCACCATGTTCATGTTCTCTCCATTCTAGGACCATCCTACACAAAAAATTGCAATTTTTCCCATTAGAATACTTAAAAAACCTCATGCGCGGCCTCATACATGACTGTTTGCCAAATAGCCACGTATGTACGTGACTGTGAGGGTATTTTTCACGTATATCTAGTCCTATACACAGAAAAACCCTCGATTTGCACATGGGCCGTAGCGCCTATTTTGGATTGGCCTGGAAATCCCAAATAACCATGGAATTTGATAAAAATTGCATCAAAATGGAAGAGAAGAGCATGGGTAAGTACCTAGAAGAAACAGAAGTGGATTCCGCCGGTTGGATCTCCTAGAATTCGCTGTTGAAAATCTGAGCTCAAATGGGTAAAAATTTCAAATGTTTTATAATGTTTTGAATTTTTTACTATTTAAATAACTTTTTCAATTTTTTGAAAATTTTTACCCCCTTTCCTATAGTTTGGACTATTTCTAATCATTTTGGACCATTTTTGACCTAATTTATGATGTAGGAGACCTTTTTGAGTGTCGTTTCATCCGTTGGATTGACCTATTCATACCGATCTCAGGTATCATGTCTAAACTAGCATATAGGTTAGGTTTCACCACCGTTTGCATTTTGCATGACCTTATGACCGTTTCATTATAGCCTTAGGTACGAACCCACTCATTATGTCACAGAACCTTATTGTTGTTTTAGAAGTGGCATGATATGAGTGGTAGAGTTTGACCTTACATGGGTACCCTAGTTAGCGCCTTATTTGCATTTGGTGCCCATGCTGACATTTTGTCCCTTAGGGTGTGGGATTTTGTTGTATAGTATTTCCATGACATTTCGCAAGAGCCTCCTACTCCTCTTGATCTTTTTCTGGCTTATTTCCCTCAGGACTCCCTTATGTCAAGTTGTAATTGCATTATCATCATCTTTTTTTGCCTTATTGAGCTTTATGCCGATTTCCATGACATTGAGCTTCAGCCATATAGCCCGAGCTTGTCTCATTTCTAGCCATGCAAAGCCATTTTATATATCCTTTGCAGCTTGATTCCCTTTTTACCAGGAGGGGATTTTTCCCCCGAGTGTCGCTATCCTACACATGTATCCTTACATTGAGCATAGGTATGTTCCACTGCTTGGAACTAGGTTTTTTTCCTATATGACACTCATCTCCTCCTAGTCTATAACTATAAAGCAGTTTTATTCTTTTTCAAGCTTTTTAAATATTTTTAAAAGTCCAAAAAAATCAAAAAACCAAAAATCCGGACAAGGAAAGATGTTATCTTTGGCAGTTGTCGAATCGTGTCTCCTTTGAACAGAGCACTGTATATCACATCCATTGGTTGGGTTTATAGTTTGACTTCAGGAGCTGTACTCATTTATCTGAGTTTATCTCCAATGACTGGTTAAGCTTCCAATCCCCATGGAGCCTCTGTCGATGCCTCCTGTGTCGCAGAGATGTTCCAGTTTTGTATATCGAGTCTATGCTACCTATATGTAAGTCACCATATGTCATTTTTCTCTTGTTCGAAGGAAGTTGAAACCCGAGTCAGTCATTCCTTAGTTATCTTGACTTTGCATGTCGGCCGTTCCCGGTACAGTTACTGGTTCATGCACCTTATGATCGAGTCCTTCCACACTATACAGCTTTGCTGACTACCTCATGTTGAGTGCCTTGAGACTTGTAGTCATCAATGGCAGGTTCTCTCACCATCGACAGTATTTAGGAATACATCAATGTTCCTTGATCGATGGATCCTCTCAAGTGTTCGACCTCAACACATTTATTCACACTTGTTAGTTTTCACTCTAGTACCTTGATTCCCATTTTCATTATCGGTGGGTGATCTCACGTCTGTTAACGGTATACATCAATGACCGGTAATCAGATGATGGACTACTATGTTCAACCTCGACACCTCTATTCACATAGTAGAACATGTACTTGTAGTGGTTTGTGTAGAAGACCTTCCAGATTGGTGGCATCTCTTATGTGCTACCTCCTTGATCATGCTAGTGTTCATGAGATTTCAACTCTCGTGACTTGATTCCAGCATATGTCAGACATTTCCAGCTATTGTGGAGATCTTGATCCATTATATATCTTCATCCATTAAGGAGATAATGATCCTTTGTATATCTTTGTTATGGAGATTCGGATCTATGTATACTGTATGTGGCGATGACCACTTATGTGATATCTTGTATCATGCCTATTCATGGCCATTGTACTCTTATGTATCTGGGACTGCTATATGTATTTTTAGTATGTGCAAATTTGTATCATTGTACTATGTTTATTGGGTGGCTGGTCTTCCATTTGGGATCCTTCATCACTTCACTTCTAGGATGGACTTATAATGTATTTCGGCCACCGTATGACCCATTTGACCTCACAGATTAGGGGGCATCTGTTATAGCTGATTTTACCACTCCAGGTGAATCACACTTGTATCGCCTTTCCCTATCCCTCTACAGACTCCTTAGACCCCTTGGACCATTTTTTGTCCTTTTATGTTTCCTTGACCATCCCTAAAAGCATGTGAAAATTAATACACGCGAATTTTAAACCTATAATTGTGTATATACACGGGTTTGACCCCCAAAACTGTGTACGTCGGGATGTGTGCATAATCCAAATCCTTTTGGAGTTTTCCTTGACATGGATGCAACTCACTTGACTCTTGGCCTTCCATATGCCTTGAGATCACTCAGATTCGACCTTTCATTACCCCTTTGAAAAGATATATAAGGAACTCTTTGGTACATTGAAGGAATAAGAGAGAATTGAGAGCAAAGAAACTATAGTCCATTGTTTCCGGAACTTGTGCTTGAGTCTACATCCCTTTGTCCCTTGGAGCACTTTTGTGTTCTTCCCAAGATTTCCTTTTGCTTGTGAGCTTGCTATTGAGAGATGGAGGATTGAGGTGGTGGAGGCCTATTACAGAGAGAAATTCCTATGGCTTGGGGTACCACAACAGACATCTTGACTCCATAAATCAATCCTTTCCAATATGCAATAGAAATTAAATGTCTAACACTAAAGGATCAGACCTCATACCTTATTCCGGACGGTTGAAGTAGATCCCCGTTGATCTTTCCAATATTTAGCTTGAATTGCTATAACACTTCCTCAACAACAAGTAAACAATACAAGCATACTATATATCATGGTGTTAGATCTATTCTAGCATATATAATCAATAATGTAAAAGCATTTGACATAATCCCATGGATAAAATATTCATTCAAATACACATCATTGGACAGGAAAAGATATTTCTATTAATATAAATCAGAGATTACAAGATACAACCTCTGACGGCACATATGCGACCCGGAGAAACTGAATCCCCCACTTGGGCCTTCCCCACTTCAATCCTCCATCTCTCGATAGCAAGCTCACAAGCAAAAGGAAAGCTTGGGAAGAACACAAAAGTGCTCCAAGGGACAAAGGGATGCAGACTCAAGCATAAGTTCCAGCAACAATGGACTATAGTTTCGTTGCTCTCAATTCTCTCTTATGCCTTCAATGTACCAAGGGGTTCCTTATATAGATTTCAAAGGGATAATGAAAGGTCGAATCCGAGCGATCTCAAGGCATAGGGAAGGCCAGGAGTCGAATGATTCAGATCCATGTCAAGGAAAACTCCAAAAGGATTTGGATTATGCACACAACCCGATGTACGTGGTTATATGGGTCAAACCCGCGTATGTACGTGGTTATAGGTTTAAAAGCCGCGTGAATCATTTTTCATATGTTTGTGGGGATGATCAAGGAAACATCAAAGGACAAAAAGTGGTCCATAGGGTCTAATGAGTCTACAATGGGACAGGGGAAGGCCATACAAAGTGTGATTCACCTAGAGTGGTGAAATCCGCTATAACAGATGCCCCCTAATGTGTGAGGTCAGAGGGGTTATACAATGGCCAAAATACATTATAAGTCCATCCCAGAAGTGGAGTGATGAAGGATCCCAAATGGAAGACCAGCCACCTAATCAACATAGTACATTAATACAACTCTGCACATAACTGCAAGTAGATATAGCAGTCCCGGATACATAAGAGTACAATGGCCATGAATAGGCATGATACATGATGTCACATATGTGGTCATCACCACGTACAATATACATAGATCAGAATCTCCATGATGAAGATATACAAAGGACCATGATCTCCAAAATGGCTGAAAATATATAACAGATCAAGATCTCCATAGTGGCTGGAAATGTCTGACATATACTGAAATCAAGTCACAAGAGCCGAAATCTCATGAACACTGGCACGATCAAGGAGGTAGCATATAAGAGATTCCACCCATCTGGAAAGTCTTCTACACAAACCGCTATGAGTACATATCCTACTATGCGAATAGAGGTGTCAAGGTCGAACATAGTAGTCCATCGTCTGATTACCGGTCATTAGTGTATACCGTTAACAGATGCGAGATCACCCACCAATAATGAAAATGGGAATCAAGGTACTAGAGTGCAAACTAACAAGTGTGAATAAATGTGTTGAGGTCAAACACTTGAGAGGATCCATCGAATAGGGGACATTGATGTATTCCCAAGAAACTGTCAATGGCGAGAGAACCTGCCACTAATGACTGCAAGTCTCAAGGCACTCAACATGACTCTAGATTCCAATCCCAGAATAAATGATCTGAAGTCGATGGGATGAAATCTGCTGGAAGGAGGGAATTAAGGAATCCCCCATCATCCAACATGAGGTACTCAGCAAGGCTATATAATATGGAAGGACTTGATCATAAAGTGCACGAACCAGTAACTGTACCGGGAATGGCCGACATGCAAAGTCAAGATAACTGAGGAATGGACAACACAAGTTTCAACTTCCTTCGAACAAGAGAATAAAGATGTATGGTGACTGAATGAAGGCAACATAGACTTGATATACAAACTGGGACATCTCTGTGAAACAGGAGGCATCAACAAAGGCTCCATGGGGACTGGAAGCTTAACCAGTCAGTGGAGATAAACTCAGATAAACGAGTACAGCTCCTAAAGTCAAACTATAACCCAACCAATGGATGTGATATACAGTGCTCTGTTCGAAGGAAACATGACTCGACAGCTGCCACAGATAACATCTTTCCTTGTCCGGCTTTTTGGTTTTTTGATTTTTTTTTTGGACTTTTTCAGTTATTTGAAAAGCTTGAAAAAAGAAT
This sequence comes from Pseudotsuga menziesii, assembly GCA_001517045.1. Taxonomy (NCBI): domain Eukaryota; kingdom Viridiplantae; phylum Streptophyta; class Pinopsida; order Pinales; family Pinaceae; genus Pseudotsuga; species Pseudotsuga menziesii. Next base: position 262,851 of record LPNX010726740.1, read on the forward strand.
AAACTAGCTTTATAGTTACAAACTAGGAGGATATGAGTGTCATAAGGGAAAATAAACTAGTTCCAAGTAGTGAAACATACCTATGCTCAATGCAAGGATACATGTATAGGATATCGACACTCGGGGGGAAATCCCCTCTCGGTAAAAAGGGAATCAAGCTGCGAAGGATATAAAAAATGGCTCTGCATGGCTAGACATGAGACAAGCTCAGGCTATATAGCTGAAACGCAATGTCAGGGGAGCTGGTATAAAGCTCAATAAGGCAGGAAAAGCTCATGATAATGCAATTACAACTTGACATAAGGGAGTCCCAGGGAAATAGCCAGCTTAAAGTTCAAGAGGAGTATGAAGCTCTTGCTCAAGGACATGGCAGGACTAAAAGAGACTCTTGGACCTAAGAGAGCACTCACAGCATGGGTACCAAATGCAAAAGGGAGCTAACTAGGGTACCCATGTATAGGAAAGCTCTACCATTCACATAGTACCACTTCTAATAGCAGCATGAAGGTTTCGTGATACCATGGAATGGGTTCGTACCTAAGGTTAAGATGGAATGGTCATAAGGCAATGCATAAGTGCAAGCGGATATGAAATCCTAACCTATATGCCAGTTCAGACATAATACCTATGATAGGAATGAACAGGTCAAAACCTCAGAGAGAGTGTACAAAAAGTGGACCCTACATGGCAACCATATTAGTCCAAAACAACCCAAAATAGTCAATAAAGAATCCAAACAATAGGATATAGGGAGGAATGATCATGACAACAGCTCCCAAAGGAAACAATGTGGTGAATGATGGGACATAAAAAGGAAAGTAAGGTGTAGACCCAATGTTCACGCATCCAATACCACCCCCATGAGGGTGACCACAGGTGTAAAGACCGAGCGAAGGGAGTCAACATCATCCACAAATGGAGTAGAGGGAAGAATGTGACCACTTCAAATCTATGAGCAGGGTAAGGGGTTGTGATGCCCCCAAGTCAGACACCAGGGTCCATACTAGGACCAAGGATGGGTGATAGGATACTAGGCATGCCAAAGATAAAAGGACCCAAACTCAAGAAATCATAAATATACTCAAGTAACTGTGATCCCAAAGGCCAACTAGCGCACAAAGAGCACACTCCCAAGAAAATATATAGCCAAACTACAAGCAAACCAAGGGGAGGATATGTGAGCTCCCGAATGTAGTAGGTATGTCTCGCCTAGGAGAGGCTCGAAACTCCCACACACTACAAGCGAAGGTACATAACCAATTATAGTGGCCCTCAGCTTCAACGCATATAGAGACTGTGCTGTCCGACCTCTACCTGGCCAGGACACCTATAGAATAACCTCTGCAAGTACCCCCTCAATAACCTAGGTAAGGAAACTAAGGTCACCTCAATATAATCAATGCTCAGGCGGACAATCGCAGGCGGGATTGACCGTATGGGCAGGGTAACAAAGCCCGAAACTCTCGAAAGAGCCCCCAGATATGAATACAATCCTGGAAATATCTCTGGTGCTACTCAGTTATGACTAGGGGTCATCCCAATCAATAACCGCTCACAGTGCCTTGTGCTTAACTCCCTTTTGATAGGAGGATCCTGAGAAACACTGGTTATACCAAGGATTTCACACACTCACCTGGACAGACACCTAGATGTTGTTGTTTAGTGATCTTGGAGAATTGACTTACAATTAACTATTCCAAGATCCTAAAACCTAAGCTTGTTGGTGCACCCTATAAAAAGAAAAGAGTGTAATTCATTTTAATTTAGCGTTGATTTTAGTTGGCTGTAATTACTCAAAGGGAAATGGTCGTGCAACTAGTGATATGAAGACTCAGCAGTCAAATAAAAGTGCACACCATAACAAACAATTCTAAGTGCAATCTTTGTCAACTGAAAAATAGGGTATGCCACTACATGAGATGCATAAATATATATTCCTTTCCGAATTCCAATGCAATCCTTCCTATATGAAAGCCTAAACACAACTCTCATCCAAGCAATCCAATGCAAGTTACTCCTCAAATCCATATCTAAGATGCAACTAAGAGTGCAACTACCTTATATTTTTCAATATAAAAGAATTAAAAATGCAATAAAAGTCATCTAAAACTCTCAGTCTCTGCAACAATTATAAAATACAAGCCCAGCAAGACACCAAGACAAAAAGAGTAATGCACTAATGGCAAAACAAAAAGGAAAAATGACTAAAACTACTTTCAAAGAAAAGTCAATGAAAAAGTGGTCTCTGGTCACAAAAGAAGCATCCAACAGACAACATCAGACCCAAGGAAGACCCAACCACACTCACAACCCACCCATCAACTTCCCACAACATCAAACTCACCAAAAGGGAGGATGTACGCGATTGTATAAAGAACAGCTGCATATATACGCAACGTTTGGCCAAAAACCCGCGTGGATGGGCATATGTATGTGACTTTTGGCCAAAAAACTGCGTATATAGGCATATGTACGTGACTTTTGGCCAAAAACCTGCGTATATAGGAATATGTATGCGACTTTTGGCCAAAAACCTACGTATACAGAGAAGGCAGTGGTAAAAAGTAGGCCAAGGGTCAAACAAATAAAGGGGAGTGTCAATGGATGAACATACTATAAAATGCAACCCAGAAACAAGGAGAAACAAAGAGAAAGTCAATAATATCAAGCCCATTGTACCGATAAAAACCCCCAAAGACAAAATGACTAGGAACTCCCCAGCGGAATCGCCAATTCTGTTACGGAGAGAAATTCCTATGGGTTGGGGTACCACAACAGACAGCTTGACTCCAGAAATCAATCCTTTCCAATATGCAATAGAAATTAAATGTCTAACACTAAAGGATCAGACCTCGTACCTTATTCTAGATAGTTGAAGTAGATCCCCATTGAGCTTTCCAATCTTCAGCTTGAATTGCTATAACACTTCCTCAACAACAAGTAAACAATACAAGCATACTATATATCATGATGTTAGATCTATTATAGCATATATAATCAATAATGTAAAAGCATTTGACATAATCCCATGGATAAAATATTCATTCAAATACACATCATTGGACAGGAAAAGATATTTCTATTAATATAAATCAGAGATTACAAGATACAACCTCTGACGGCACGTCTGCAAACCGGAGAAACTGAATCCCCCACTTGGGCCTTCACCACTTCAATCCTCCATCTCTTGATAGCAAGCTCACAAGCAAAAGGAAAGCTTGGGAAGAACACAAAAGTGCTCCAAGGGACAAAGGGATGCAGATTCAAGCATAAGTTCCAGCAACAATGGACTATAGTTTCGTTGCTCTCAATTCTCTCTTATGCCTTCAATGTACCAAGCGGTTCCTTATATAGTTTTTAAAGGGACAATGGAAGGTCGAATCTGAGTGATCTCAAGGAATAGGGAAGGCTAGGAGTCGGATCCATGTCAAGGAAAACTCCAAAAGGATTTGGATTATGCACACATCCCAATGTACGCGGTTATATGGGTCAAACCCGCGTATGTACGCGGTTATAGTTTTAAAAGCCGTGTATATCATTTTTCATATGTTTGTGGGGATGATCAAGGAAACATAAAAGGAAAAAAAGTGGTCCATAGGGTCTAATGAGTCTACAGCGGGATAGGGGAAGGCCATACAAAGTGTGATTCACCTAGAGTGGTGAAATCCGCTATAACAAGGCCCAAGTGGGGGATTCAGTTTCTCCAATTCACAAACGTGCCGACAGAGGTTGTATCCATTGTAATCTCTAATTTTATGTTAATAGAAATATCTTTTCCTATCCAACAATGTATGTTTGAATGAATATTTTATCCATGGATGATTTCAAATGCTTATACATTGTTGATTATATATGCTAGAATAGATCTAACACCAATATATATAGTATGCTTGTCTTGTTTACTTGTTGTTGAGGAAGTGATTTATCAATTCAAGCTGAAGTTGGAAAGCTCAATGGGGATCTACTTCAACCATCCAGAATAAGGTACGAGATTTGATCCTTTAGTGTTAGATATTTAATTTCTATTACATATTGGAAAGGATTGATTTATGGAGTCAAGTTGTCTGTTGTGGTACCCCAATCCGTAGGAATTTCTCTCTGTAACACTATCATGAGTGGAGAAACCCACTTGCTGTCTAAGATTGGTTATATAAATCTTGCTTCCAAGATTTTTTGGATCTCTTCTTTCACTATATCCCTCAAGTTAGGGTTCATCCTTCGTTCTAGTTGGCACAAATATCGAGAGTCTCTTTTGATGTAAATGTGATGGGTACACAGATTAGAAGGGATACCCTTCATATCTGTGTAGTCCCAAGCAAAGGCTCCCTTGTGTAATTTTGGCAAAGTGATTAGGCATTCCATCTCATCAGAAGCGAGATTCGAATTAATGTTCAATGTTTTTCTCAGCTCTTTTTCTACTAGAATGTTTTTCGAGTTTTTAAGTACTGGGATTATGTTGGCATCATTGACTAGGGTCTCTTCTATTAGATTTTCTTCTTCTTATTCACCTAAAGTACTATTCAGAATTTGATAAACATGTTTATTAATAGATGTGGGCTCACTGATGAAACTATTAATAGTGTCATCCTCTATTTCATCCTTAAAGGTAAGGTTTTCCCTATCGTTAATAACGTTTGAACTCCTTCTTCTTCCTCCAGATCCATCCACAGTGGAGTTTCAACTTCTAAGATGGGTCGAGCTGGAGGGTATAATGTCAATATTTAAGTATCAGTCCCATATGAAATGGTCGTGGACCTTGAACGACAGCTGACGCAAGCATCTGTTGTGGCTAACCAAGGTCTTCTCAGGATTAGCGAATGTCCTCCCTAGTTGCGACTTCGGTTACAAAACCAAGAAGTCCGCAGGGTACTCCCACAAATTGATAGAGACGATGAGGTCATCCAGGATTCCCTCGGGTTTGATTGTGGACCTATCATCAAGTTCTCATATAGTAGGGGTTGGCTGAAGATTAGTGAGCCCAAGTTTTTTCACAGTTTCGATGGTCATAAGATTGATAGTTGTGCCTAAATTTACCAAAACATTAGGTATATGAGTGTGTCCAATGTGTACTGTAACAGTAGGGTTTCCAGGATCATCATACTTAGCCAAGAGAGTTTTCCCCATTATTAATTCGGAGAGTTTTCCTATTACATGGACAATGGGAGGATCCCTAGGATTTCTCCCTGGTTTTCTTACACACAGATCTCTAATTGTTTTGGCATAGATAGGCATGTCATGAAGGGATTGTAACAGTGGAATTTTGATATATAAATTCTTTAATTCCCCTAAGAGATTAAACTGAGGTTGTTCCACTGTATTTTGTAGGATCAACAATGGCGCCAAAATGTTGGTCACCCTATATGCTAATTAATTACAACTAACACAGAGAATGATCAATATGAATTGTCAACCCAGGGAAGTCTTTTTGTTTTAAATATAATTAGCACAATCTATGCATAAACACTTAAGTATCTAATTGAATGAATAAAAAATGAATTGTCCTACCTTTCTACTCAGTCAAACTCTTCTCATGGCTAAGGATAATCTATTTTTTCCATATAATAATTCAAAAATGCATTTACCTTCCTACAATCACTAATCAAACAATCATTGATCTAGAAATAATTAAGCTAGAATTACTTTTGCGGGAAGTAAACTATGAAGATATCAAACTACCAGGAATCATCTAAGATCTGTCTAAATTATCGAAGATGCAAATTATAAATGACAGTAAGGAATCACACCAATTGCAATCATAATCTGACTATTTCAATAAACTCCAAGAAAGATAAATAACATAACTAAACTAGATTTGATCTAGATTGTAACAACTAATTGGCACACTCGCATAAAGGGAACTATCCTAAACAATCCACTGTCACAACACACTGTTGCAGTTAATTAGAATGCAATCATTATCTATCAAAGGAAAATTCTAGCTTCAATCATCACTGTTGCAACTCACTGTAAAATGCATCTACTGTAATTCCACACCACACAAAAAAAAAAAATAAGCATCTAATTAACTCAGTAATATTTGTGGGAAGGTGGGCCCAGCCTTCAAACAGAGACACCATGAACTAACACAAATTAAAACACATGGATATGAAGAATTCTTCTCCTTGTATTAAAAATGGTAATTCATAGTTACAGAACTCTATTACAACTTCCATAGTCTAATATCAATTAACCAACCCTAGGCTCAGATATTCTTCCCACATTTATACATGAATAGCACAATCCCAATCCACTAATATCAGGTAGCCATGAAGATTTATGATCTTCAGGCTGCCTTGTTAGAACAAAGCAATTACAGTCATGAATGGAATTGAATGAAGTCACTAAATATGGAAAGCATTGTTGTTCTGGATGTCAATGGATCAACAGACTCATCTGACCTAGAAATGCTCTACATGTTATATTGATGCCCTATTGCAGCGGAGTCATGTTACACCTACCACATGGAGAGATGATCACATTACTTCCATTCAATGTATGATATCGAAACTGAGTAACAACTGTCACCCATCATACCTTCCTCCTCTATCTTAATGAGCTACTACACCTGTGTTTGTTAATGCTTTAATCACATATTAACAAAATCGACACAAGTTAGCATAAATTAAAGGATAGAATTCATAACCATAACAATCTTAGACATTAATAAAGTAAGGCAATAATAAATCATACGTGTAAGGATTTATGCTCAAATTGAGGAAAAGGATTCTATCTGGTTTATGAAGATGAGGTAAGACAAGGAAAAATGAGGTAATAAGTGTAGTAAAAAAGGGACTATCCCTGGGCCCAACATCTTGCATGGAAAAATCAGAGATGTCCTATAGGCACAAATATGAGCTATCCCGCGTGTATTTTCTTATGTAATGTTTGAAGCTTTTCATTATACACATGTTGTATGAATTTGTGAAAAGGAAAGAAGGATGTAAATGTTATTACCTTTATCTTCTATTAATTTTATCACCATTAGAAGAATAGAAATTTTGTTTAAATCTATTGACTTATATATGCATAGTGAACTGCACAATGAACATGAACCTCAAACATAATAGAACAAAAAATAATAAATAAATGAAGACAAAAAATTATATAGAACCGTTATTGGTTTTTGCAAACTAGTATGCTCCAAAAGGAACCTACTAAGGTTAAGAAAACCTTAGTAGCAGTTCAAACTGGAAATTTAACTACAAACAAATATAAAAAAAAATTGTTCTAAGCTTGCATATAACTAGAATTAAAATAATATAAGCAAATATAAACTAGCATTGAGTTCATTCTTTGAGATACATATTTAAACAAATCAAAGAATATATTTCTTTTCATTAAAAGAAAGGAACTATACAGTAACCAAGAGTTACCTCATAGCAGTAGTGGCGGGGGGCCCTGCAACTTCCTAAAGAAGAGTGATCCTGGTCTCCTAATAGCCCGGTGTTCTAGAGCCACACGTCATGAGGTGCAAATTTCCAACAAAGGTGAAATTGAAATAGTGAAGGGAGTTTCAAATATCAAAGGGGATTTTTGGTAAAGTAATGGTATGGGAAATGAGTGGAGAAGTGGTTTGTAATCGAGGACCTTCATGGTTAATTTATAGGAACTGTAGGTAGTATGAAGAGATACAAATAAATTGGAGATTTTTCCATTTTTGGTTTTTTGGTTTTTTGAAGTTTATTTTTCTTCTCCATGATTTTGGGATCCTTATCCATGGTTTTGGGTAAGTGTTGAGTTTCCTTTTTTGTGAAAAAGGGTGTTGGAGCAGGGTCCCACGGCTACAGAAGAAGCTGCCAGTTTAGCGGATAGACATTTTTGGCGGAGAGGAGATAAGATAGAGCTACGACACCATAGCATGTTTCTAGCTGCAGAGCAAAGCTGTAAACCATGACTTTTAGGGCAAAGAAGTCAAGGAAGACGAAAGTACCTGAGTGGCCAAGAAGAGAGAGAGCTAACCCACTGCATTGAAGGCAGCGGCGAAGATAGGAGGGCTCAGCTACCCTCATAAAGGAATTGGAGCAACGAGGCCGAGGTATTGAAGATGAAGGACAGAAGCGGTGCACAGTACCCATGGTTAGCGCCGAGAAGCATGGAAGACTGCAGAGAGCTGTGCTGTGACAGAAAGCGGCTACCTCAAGTACAGATATGCCGACTGTTACTAGTTAGGGTTTTGGGTTACTGTTGGGACAGGCCCATAGTGTTGTAATGGCGAGACCTTCGGGCCGCCTATAAAGGGATGTATTTTGTATTGTAAAAAGGGTTGGGTCATTCAGTTGTTAGTTGTTTTTGTAGATTATTAGACAATTGTAGAATTCGAGCTCTGGTTCTGTTATTAACTGTAGTTATCTTACTGTAACCAGTAGCTGGCTCATAGAGCATGCATGTAATGATCCGCAGGGATCAACAGAGAGGGAAGAGTATATTGTAAGAGGTGCAATATAGAGTAGAAAAGAGATCTAAGAGAGAAGGGCTCCAGGCCATGTGTGGAGTTACCCAGAAGATCTCGAGCTGCATATGCGGTGCAGCAGAACTGTGTTTACCTTCCCCTGAGCTATAATAGAAACACAGTTCTGTGGACGTAACTTCCATCCTGGAGGTGAACCACGTTAAAATCATGTGTTATGTGATTGATTTATGTGTTTTGTTTATTTGTTGCATCTATCAGTTATCATATGGTCCTTGTTTACAGTTTAATGTATGTATGCGTTACTCAGTTTACAGCACTATAGAAGATAAATGAAAGTTGAAGTCCATAAGTATTTTGTGTAAGAGTTTATCTACATTTCATCCCAGATAGTTAAGAGTCGCAAAGTTAAGCAACCTTGTATATTGAGTCCCGTAAGTCGGAACGAGTAGCACTGAGTACGCTAAGCCGCAGCGGTAGGATATCGCAAGGAGGCGATATCGCACCAGCAAAAGGGCTGTGGTGCGCTACGGTTGAGAATCAGCATAGGAAGGAGTTACGCGTTGCCTAAGGCACAGCGATGCGATAAGGACTAGAGTTGTCGCAAGTAAGAGGAAGTTGTGCATCGCAGACAGAGAGAGATCCCACAGGCTAGAAGAGCTGCGAGACACCCAGGCTACCATAGAACATGGTCCAAGACAATTGAGTCCTTGGCCAACCCATTAGAATCACTTCGGGTGAGACTTCAGGCCACTCTACGGTCTGTCACCGAAAGGGCCAGTGAGCTAGGGGTGTTGTTGGTTAAATACAGTAAACGCAGGTCTACCCATGAAATCCAACAAATGGTTCCATTGCCGGTTTTGAACAAACTGAGCATTGATGTTCTGGTGGCGGCCTACTGGAGATGAACTCAATGAGTGGGTTTGGTCTAACCAGAAAGAGTTTGCCGAACGAGAGAACAGGAGTCCTAAACTGAGTACAGAGGCCTGGTTACAAAAACATATCATTACAGACCTGCATGCAATATTTTTTGCGACCTTTGGGAACGAGCTTTATGACTGGTTATCAAAGTTGACTGATACGAGCATATTCAAGAAGAAAAGAGACATTATCTAGACACCGGAGCTGATTCAGACCGTGAAGAACCTTGATAATCCCCTCACAAGGACAGTAGACTTCTGGCTTGCAAGTGTGCTAGAAGGCTTCATCACAGAGTTTGCAGTTGAACAGAGAAAAAGCTTTAGCGAGGCTGAGCGCTACTTCTTCAAAGGATATCGCGGTAAGTACCTAAAATCTTTAAAATTGTCCATTAAGATGTTATTACATGAAAAAGGAACAATGGATCTAGTTTCAGATGAATAAGTAAAGATAGTAATGTCACAAGAGTTTGAAAGTGATTTTGATGACATTGGATGTACACGTAGTGGAAAGAAATATAAAGTAGATTTCAGATCTCCCATATTTGAAGATAGTTCAGATAATACTAGACAACAGAGTCATAGTACCACAGAAAGAACAGAGGGGGGTATCCCTTACCACCCTTACACCCCACAGAAACAGACCGGGACTCAGAAAAAATCCCCTAGGAACTCCATCCAATAGCTCGTAGACAGTACCTACCACCACTACATCACCTCTAGCTACACCGTCGAGTGGTAGTAACGCAGCAAATCAACATCCACTGCGTAGAAATAGAATGGGGGATGATATGAAGCTACCTATCTTTAAGGGAACAGGGGCAAAGGACCTGGAGCAGCATTGGTTTCTATGTGAAGCCATGTGGACCATTAAAACCATCAATGACGATAATATTAAACTTGTACAGTTGGTCACCACACTAAGAGATCGAGCCTTAACATGGTATATGAAGTATACCACAGTACCCAGAACACTTGTCCAGATCAAGACCACCATGATTAAAGAGTTTAAGAAACCTAAGTCTAAGTCATAGTGCATTACAGAGCTCAAAGACATCAAACAGCTACCTATAGAGTCAGTGTGGGATTTTGATCAGAAATTCAAAGCCCTTATAGACCAAGTCAGCTTTGAGTTTGCGCTGGAGCAGCATAAAGAATGGTTTATTGTAGCGCTACTCCCTCACATCAGACTGCCATTAATGCAGCAGACACTCCAGATGCAGGATGACACATTGGAGATGGCAATGAAACTAGAGGCTTCACCTCTAGCGGAAACCAGCACAGGCATGACAAATCTGCAAAACCAGTTGGCTAATCTCACGTTATAGTTGCATGAGCTTGAGAAAGGGAAAGAGGTTGCGCAAGACATATGGTGCATAAGGTGTAAAGCACAAGGCCATACTAAAAACAACTATCTAGTCTTTGTAGAATACCTAGCAATAGGGGCTCCTAACCCCTTACCACAGACCCACGGGCCATGGTGTGAAATATGCAAAACAAGAGGACATCTACCTCACCGGTGCCCTCTACTTCAAAAGTACGTGTAGACACCTAAGAACTTATACTGCATCTTCTGCAAGTCTGTAGGCCATGATGAACATGATTGCCGAGCCTATGATCTCATGGTCGGAGCAAAGCAAGACATGTACAGAGTCCAATCAGAAACACAGGGTCCAGCAGCAGGACCACAGCATGATCCGGCTTATGGTGGCCATGGAGGAGGATTCATAGGATGAGGACGTGGAGGAGGCTTTGGCCGTGGAGAAGGCTTTGGTCGAGGTCATGGACCAGTTACTTGCTACAACTGTGGAGTTGTAGGACATTACGATTGGGACTGTCAAAGTCCCACCACCACTTGTAACTATTGTAAATCTTATGATCATACTATAGAGGAATGTCCTACCTTGATAGCTAAGATCAGGGAACCTAAGCCAGCAGTACACCAGAACATCCAGCTTATTGCTGCTGAGCAGGAAGAGCTAGAACCAAGAGTCAACATTGTGACTCGCAGCAGTGCTTCCACTAGTGAGACATCGCAGGATATTGAAAAGAACACAGGTTAGGAGTGGGTGTGCAGGGCTCCTAACAAAGCAACACCACTTGACCTGCAGAAGAATAAACAGACATTTCAGGAAGCTAAGACTTTCCTTGATGACCCTATGCAATCAGTATCGCAGGTACCGTCGTCTAGGGGCGTACCGCAGCAAGCACCTTGTGGCGTTAGCCCTATACAGATATCGCAAGCTACCACATTAGGCACATGTGACGAGGAAGAGATGAAAGGAAGTGTACATTTCTTCTTGCGGAGTTGCCTAAAACTTGTAAGAAATGAGCAAGCTATCAGAGAACTTCAACGCATCATAGATCAGTGTCAGCCATCTTCTTCTATGAGCAGTACACAGCGTGTTGTTCATAATATTACTGTTACGGAGAGAAATTCCTATGGCTTGGGGTACCACAACAGATAGCTAGACTCCAGAAATCAATCTTTCCTAATATGCAATAGAAATATAAACATATAACACTAAAGGATCGAACCTCGTACCTTATTCTGGACGGTTGAAGTAGATCCCCGTTGAGCTTTCCAATCTTCAGCTTGAATTGTTATAGCA